>JBAMBO010002477.1:0-156125 GCA_037044535.1 Lordiphosa magnipectinata | reverse complement strand
GTGTACAAGCACCGGATTCAATAACTGCTCCGAAATCCAAAGAATCTGGAGTACAAGCGCCCGCATCAATATGAGTGTCTGCAGGCACTGTATCTGCCTTGGTGCTATTCAAGGCAGACCAATTCAAGGCGCTCATTTCCAGTTCCGAGGCATCTGTTTTGGGGTGCTCTTTATCAGCATTTACCTGGGGTAAAAGCGGAGGCAAGGTCATTAGATTAGGTCCTAGTATCAAAGATGAATCAAAATCATCAATGGCATCATCCTCAAAATGCTCATTGAAATCCTGTGTGCATATTCTTATTTGACTGCCCATTTCAGAAGAATTCTCTTCCTCCGCCGGTGGTATGTGGGCAAACACATCTTGGGTTTCGGGTATAAAACAATCGTCACCCATTGAAATTTTTCCTCCTTTGATGGAGACCCTACCACCCAAGGGCAGGGCCTGAGTCTCGGGTATGATGCAGCTATCTGTGGTGGTATTAACACTGCCACTAAACGATGGTGGCTCTGTATCTGGCACCAAACAGCTTTTATCCTTCAATTCATCCTCAAAACCGCTGCTATCTGGTGCCTGCAAATTGTAAAACATTCCATAACCAAATAATTGAGCATTCCTCCATTTGCTTACCTCCTCCGGAACTTCCTTGATTTGCAACTTGGCCTGCACGTTACCAAATCTTAGTTTAACCTCTCCATTTGTGGCATTTTCCTTATCCAAATCAGTAAAAGTGGTTTCCTGGTTGTCTACAAAAACCTTGCCCATTACTGCAGCCAGGCGTACGACCCCGGCACGCAGCAGGCTTATCGTGGCATGAGCCAGCTCCATGGACTAAGTAAGAGTTTTAAGATACTGTTAGCAAAAGAAAACCTTTTCTCGGCTTCACCTCACCTCGTCGTCTATGCTAAACTCCAATCCCGATTTACGTCCTATGCGGTATATAATATCAGACTCCAACTGAACCGGTAGGTTTCCATTGACGCTCAAATTCACAGCTGCCGCGGCAGCCATACTCCTTCTGGAAGCGGGAAAACTAACACCCTTAGCAGCCTGGCTATTATCGTTATCCACTTAGTCTTTTAGTACGAGCTGTTGCCGGGAGTAGAGCCCAACTACACAAACATTTAATATTTAAACAACTATGACAGAAAAATCAAAACAAAATTATTTAAGCGGCACCCTTAACAACTATAGGTGACACTTTGATAATCGATAACATATGGATAGAGCATTTAGCCTGCTGCGAAAAAAAAGCTAAATGTTACGACAGCGACTTGATCAGTGTTGCCAACTTCTTAACCCAAAAGTAACTAAGTCGATTGTAAAATATAGCTAAAAATGGCAGCTAGAAAAGATGGTTTAAAAAAATGTTTGCTTAAATATTGGTTTATTGCTACATTATCCTCCAAATATTACTGAATATTTAAAAAAAAAACATTAACCAAATTCAGATGCAAGTAAATAAAAGAGGACAATGCAGTTTGACGGTATCACATTTGGTGGTATTTTGCTTTGAATTGAAGGGTTATTCGTTGTACAGCCCTGATTTAGCACCCAAAGATAACTTTTTATTCCCAAAAATCAAAAATAAAAACTTGCTTGGAGAACGTTTTTCTACGCCGTACGAAGCGTTTAGAACCCATGTTCTAAGACATGGGTTCTAAGACCCATGTCTTAGCCCTCAATTAACCCCGAGCAAAAACAGTATTATACTCTCTGGATCTGACCTAAAAAGGTTTCAAGATTTATGGTGCGACTCCCCATACCTTAACATGGAGATCATGACCACTCAAGACGTTGACGATGCCATTGAGTTATGCTATGAGCAAGATCAAAACTGCCGCTGTGACATGCTGCTCGCAACAAAGACACCCGCCGACACATAGAACATACAGTTGCGGCAAAAATAATGAGCACTGCGTCATATAAAATTCTTTTGTTCTTTTTGTAATTGGTTTAATAGATTTTGTATGTACAGTATAGAGCTTACATGTGATCTCTCTGAGTAGTAATGTGTTAATGCTCAATTTGCCTAACGGTTTTCTCTGTATAAGGCATCTCAGCAAACGAAGTGCAAAACAGAGCGGATCAAAACAAAATAGCACTGATCAACGGATTTTTTCAGATTCACGAGGAACAGACTGCAGGTTTTCGGCTGACATGATGATTGCTCTGCTTGTGCTCTGCGGACAGTAAATGCGTCGTATTAGACAAAGTCGAGTCGCCACACTATCATTAAGTTCAAAAAAAATCAGACTTCAATTATGGGTTGCGGAAAGCATTGATAGTGACGAAAAGCAGGGAAATCATTAAAAATGCTTATCGAGGAAGGCAACACCTACGCTCAGGTGGGGCATAATCGTCGGTTGCTCCAATAAAATGATTAGTAATGCCTTAAATGTATAAAAATAAACCAGAAACACGCGGTAGAAAAGTCGCAATGTCTAATTTGCTGGTGAACAGACTGGTTCGCGAGTGCAAGAAGGCCCCTTTAAGCCGGCTACTGAGCTAAAGAAGGAGCTTAACATATCGGCTTGCATTAGGAACAGTTAGGAATCGCTTAAAAGATTATAAATTAAGTGCCCGTATGTCCGAGAAAAGTTCCACTTTTGAATGCGAATGCATGTGGCAAAAAGAATAGAGTTTGCCAAAGAGCACCTGAATTGGCCGGCAGATAAAGCTGGAGAAACATCCTATGGTCGGATGAAAGCAAAATCGTGCTATTTGGAGGAAGAGGATCTCGATCCTATGTACGGCGACCCCCCAATTCGGAATACCGCCCGAGTTTCACCTGCAAGACCATAAAACACGGTGGAACGAGTATCATGGTTTGGGCATGCTTTTCTTATTACGGAGTGGGTCCAATACATTGGATAAAAGTTATTATGGATCAACATGTCTATTGCGATATTTTGCAAACAGTGATGCTGCCTTATGCGGAATACGAAATGCCGTTGTTGTGGGTCTTCCAACAGGATAACGACCCTAAACATACCAGCAAGAAAGCTCGTACCGAGTCGGTTTCAAGACAGATCCCTTCACCTAATGTGATTGGCCTGCTCAGTCTCCAGCAGCTTATACCCGATAGAGAATCTTTGGTCTGATGTAAAACAAAGATGTTTCCAATGCAAAACCAAGGAATAATCAGGTAGCTCTGGGCTATCATTCAAGAATCATGGAGCAGTGATTCCACGGGAAAGGTGCCGAAATTTGGTCAATTCTATGACGAGACATTGTGCTGCTGTCATTGCTGGCAAAGGTTTTACAACCAAATATTAATACACTATATCGATGAAGAATACAAATGAATACAAATATTCCAGAACTTCGCGGTTTTTTTTCCGTTTTCTTAAGTTATTTTTGAAGTAGTGCTATTTTTGTTGCCGCCTAAAATGTTCAACGTTCACATTCTTAATGTAAATATTCCAATTTGATGTTATTATCGACGACATTTGCATTGTATTTCGATAAATTAGAGCCTAAAGTAAAAATAAAAGCCTTAAACAAGTTAAATATATGAATAGTTATTAAACAAATGATCAATAAAGAAAAATGTATGTAATGGTGCTATTATTTTTGCCGCAGCTTTATATGTTTCCACATATTATTGACGCCAGCAGCGCCCAAAAAACGATGAGAAGTGAATATATATCCGAACCTATGATTTTGCCAAAGATAGGATATACAGAAGGATAGCGAACCGCGTCAAAAAAGTTCTTGCTACAATCAAGAAGGGGCTCCGTGCTCGAGTATGACACGCCAAATGAAGACTCCAAGTACGCTCCTTGGAAGCTCACCAAGAGGTACAAGAGACACGCTCAACCGAAATTTTCAGTCAGGAACACCGATGGAACCTGGGCTAAACCGGGACCGAATTGAAGCCTTTGTTTGCAACCTTGAGGAAAGGTTCCTGCCATTTAGCACTGCCTCGACCAATAGACAGAAATTGGTTCAGGATAAACTGGATGTCCCTTTTCAAACCAAAACTATCACGTTTGAGGAGTTCAAAAGTAAAATAGGCTCACTTAAAAACAACAAAGCTTATGGAGAATGCGCAAGGCAATATTGTTCGGTAATTGCAGCAGAGGAGTACCTCAAGGTAGCGTTTTAGGGCCCACCCTATACAGCCTATTCACCTCAGACATGTCCACTGCTCTCGACATACCCATAAAAGAACCGCTGGACCTTCATAAGAAGGTGCAATAATGCAACCTTTGCCGATGACACTGCAATAATGGCACGAGATAAGTGCATACGGCAATAGATGCACTTCAAGAGTATCTCAGGAGGTTTGAGAACTGGGCTTGCCGATGAAACATTTCCGTAAACCCTGTGTAAAAATGTTTATTATATTTTGCTATTCCCCTAATACGCTGTTTACACTGCGGTCGTACGACCTTTTTTGGTATTTTATTGCCTAAGACTGGTCGTCCGGCCATACAAAATTATGGCAGTTGACTTTGAATTTGGGACGGTCGCAGACTCCACGACCGAAAAATATCAGTTATGGCAGACCCCCCTATTTACCTCAAAAATGTGGCAGCCTTGTGCAATTTTTATCGATAGCTATCGGAATATGCAACCGCGTAAATAAAAAAACAGCAATAAGAAGATAAACAAATGCAAACGACAGGTTAAAAATAAGTACGAAAAATGGATATCAATCTGGTTTGTATAGAATTATTCGTTTATCTTAAAGCCATAAGAAACTTCAAATGAAAATGTGTTTTTCAGACCCAGCGAAAAGTGACGATAACCAAATCGAACTGTTGGAAGACTTTTCAGTCCACAAGGCGAAAAAGCGTAGAATGAACCGCGGCGAGGCCGTAAACTCCCATCTACAGGAGGCAAATCGAATTGCGAGCGAGACAGCAGATAAAATGATTGAGTTCTCACAAAAGCGAAACCGAATTCTAGAGCGGATTGCTACCAACCAAGAGAAGATGTTGAAAATTGTAGCCAAGCAGTCGCATAGTCAATAACATATTAAAAAACTCTATTTATAATTGTACTGATTCGTTAGAATTAATGAAAGATGCTAGAGCACATCGGATCTCATTTGGAACACTTTAGAGTCCCTTCTATTAAAAAGGTATTGGTATTGGGTTGCTCCTTTTCAACATTTTCAGCAATGGAGGTTTTAATTTTCTTGAAAAAGGCTGTTGTGCGCATTCAAGAAATTGTGCAAAACACAGCAGCACTTAATAATTGCGTTTGCGTGCTTCATTGAGTTATCCTTGCCCCTCCCCAAGGCGACGAAATCTTCCTTTAAGGTGCCCAAAAGCATTTTCCACTACGCGTCTAGCTTTTGAGAGGTGATAATTGAATACCTTTTGCTTCTGTGGAAAATAGGTAGGACTTCATCAAAGTTTGCGAGAATTTAAATGCCGAATCGCCAATGAGCATTACGGGAACTTGCCTACTACCTATGCATCATGCGTTGGCTTGAAATATATGGCTTTCATCTATTGCCCGCTTCAGCTGGGACCGCTCATATATTTGCGAATGGTTACATCGACCAGGAGCGCCAACATTAATGTAAAGAAATTGGTATCGATGGTTTACCAGAGCAAAAAGTACTACAGAGTACCACCCTTTATAGTTATAAAAGTCCGTGGCGTCTTGCTTATGTGGCAGCCGTCGATCGCACCAAAACATTGAGGGAATCCCAGTTGCTCAAACCCTTTCACGCATTCTTCCACTTTGTCCTGAGTGAGAATATCTGATCCCAGATATTCAGGTGCAAGTGTTTTCCATGATTCCATGCAAAATTCATTTAAAATATTGCATACAGTTGCCTTGGACACACCAAACATTCACCCAATTGTTCTGTATTCCGCGGAAGAGCTCAAGGTGTATAGCGCTATTGCAACTCTTTTCTTTTTTCGATTTCCAAATTTAACACCAAAATTCCAATTAAATTAAAAGTAAACAAAAAACAGCTGATTGACGTTTGGGATAGGGCTGCAAAACTATCGATGTTACTATCGATAGTATCGAGGTTTTCAAAATGGTCCGATGTATCGATGTTAAAAATTGAACATCGATATATCGGATGCTTCACTGCATCAGTGCTGCCAGATTTTTTGGGTCCATTTTTACAATTATTATTAGTTGAAATACGACAAAATTTGATTAATAAGCAAAAAAAAAAAAAAAAAGTTAATTTGGTTAAACGCAGCATTATCAAACCGAAATTTGTGTTCCAAAGTGCAAATAAACGAAATGGCTAGAAGTGGCTAGATCATTTTGAAAAAAAAAAGCTAACCCGCTCAAAAAGTATTGGAAGGTAACATTTAAAATATGAATCTTTTTAGCTATAACCATTTTTGAATTTTTTGCAGAGCAATAAAACCCAATTTTGTTCGCTAGCACATTGTGCCTTGAAATATTTGTGCGTTCCAGCTACATCAACTGAGTCTGAGCGAACTTTCAGCAAGGCTGGGGAGATCATTTCTAATAAACGTGCGGCGCTAAAACCAAAAGCTGTCAACGTTCTTGTTTTTTAAAAAAAAAACCAATGGCTAGACGAAAATAATTCGCAATAAGCCAATTTCTTCAAAAGACAACATGTTAATGGAAAAGACTCAATTTAAAAAATAATATTTACCATCAAAAATCAAATATGTGAATGGAAAAGACTTAATTTTAATGTTAAAAAATAATTATCTGTGAATTGAAAAGACTTACATTTTATGATTATTTAGTTTTAAGAACCAATTAATGAAGCAATTGTTTTTGTTCTTCTAATTTTAAGATATGAATATTAATGAGTGAGATTTGAATTATGAAGACATAATTTTTGTTTTTTAATTTTAAGAAATGAGCCTTTATATTTGTTTTTTTTAATATTAAGAAATAAATATGAATAACTAAGCTTTAACTTGTGAAGACATTATATTTGATTTTTTATTTTATGAAATGAGCATTTAATATTTGTTTTTTTAATTTTAAGAAAAAAAATTTGAATAAAAAAGCTTTAAATTGTGAAGACCTAATTTTTGTTATTTTGAATTAAAAAAAAAATGAAAATATAAATTTTGTTCGTTTATTATTAAGAAATTAATAACATTAGTTTACACAAACAAAATTAATGTTTGCCTTTTCTATATTTTTCTTAATATAGCATAAGATATATGGTATTTACCGCAATCTAAAATATTTGAAAAATTTTCGATGTTTTAACGATATATCGATGTTTTTTTGGAAAACATCGAGGTTTTGAAACATCGAAGTTAAAAACTATCGATGTACCCACTATCGATAGTTTTGCAGCCCTAGTTTGGGACTATTGCGACTGTTCGCTCAATGTAAACACCAAAAAAAAGTCGTACGAACGCAGTGTAAATTCATATAATATAAATAGTAGCTAGTAGCTAGAAAATGGTCAAATAGCTAAAATAGTTTCCACATATCGACCTTACAATATAGCTAGATAGCTGGTGTGAAAGAAGCCAAACTGGCAACACTGATTGCCATAGCAACCAAACACCAATTGCATCTGCTGCAGCCAGCTGGGGATTAGAAGACGCCACCAATTCACACAATCATTTGTCTGCCTTGTTTTTTTTTATAAGCTATGCTTTGAGGAATGAGCGATACCGATACGGACGACACGGATCTATTGTTGCTGATACCACCCAATTATTATACCAAGACGGCCGAGCGTTTGCTGGAAGAGGTCAAGATCAAAATGATGAGCCTGGCAGCAGCGGATGCACTTGCCATGCCGCCGCCACCACCAGCTGCTCAGCCCACCACAGCTGCCTATCAGTTTCTGCATCCCAGCAAGAAAACCGAACTCAATCAAATAAATGCGCGACTCCAAAATATGGCACTAGATGATAATCCCTCGGATATATCCAGCATCTCTACAAATACGGTGAGAACAGCTGTGGGTAGTAAACAGTCCAGGGAGCTACATGGTATGGTACATTCCACGCCCAAAAGTGGCTCAGCAGAGCCCACACCATTCAAAAGTCGTCACAGTCGGGAGGATAACATTTTGCTAGAAATCGATCATTATTTGGATGATCGCTGGCAGCGTCAGCATCATCACAGTGATGACCACCTACGAGATAGTCGTATAAGACAGCCACGAGAATCTCAACCGGCAGCCACCACTTCGCTGCCCAGCATACGTACGGATGAACACAAACTGATCAGTCTCAGTGAGCTGTGGGGCAAAAGCCATTTGGTGGGAACCGGAGAGGAGCAGCTAAGACGTCAGCATTTAGAGAAAACCGTACAACAGCTGCAATCCCAGCTGCTGGAGTGTCAGCAACGCATTTCAGTGGCCATAGAGGTGGATCGTTCCAAGGATGTGGCTCTAAATCAGGCGGAACAGGCCAACAAAGAATTGTTTATAGAAATGCAACAACTAAGAGACCAACTTCAACGCCAGGAGGTGGAACATTTGAACACTCAAGGTCACAACGAGGCAGTGCAGCATGAGCTGGCTCAGGCTGTAAGTTTAGCCACCGAATTTCAACATAAAATGGAAAAATTGGAGTCAGAACTGGAGAGACATCAGAAAGAGGGTAAACTTAGCTTGGAAAACCTAGAGCAAATGGAACTGCAGCTTCAGGGCAGCAAACGGGCAGAGGAACTGTCACATGCAGAGCTGAACAAGCTCAGGGATAGATTTGCCCAGTTGGACTATAAGCAGGAGAAGGTAAAATATTGAAGAGAAAGTGGTTTAAAACTGAACTAAAACCTTTTTTCCTTTTGCGGGTTTAGCTTAAAGCCAAGGTGGAGGAGCTGGAGAAGGATAACAACACTTTAAAACATCAAAAGGAAATGCTACAGGAATATCATCAAAAGCAAAAGACACGAGCAGATGCTTTAGAAACCCAGCGGAAATCCCTACAGGAAACTTTAGCTAATCTCACTGAAATTGAGGTGTTTTCTGCCCATCTGCCCCACATCCATTGACATTTTTATATCAACCACAAACATTTCTCTTAATTCCAGACAAATCTCAAGAAAAAATTGGAATCTCAACAGAAATCCCTAAAGCTCTATTACCAACAGCAAATGGAAACTGTCGTAACCAAAAAGTTGCAAGAATTTCAAACCCAATTGGATAAATCCGAGGAACAACTCAAGCAAGAGGCACGTGAACGTGAACGCCTCATAGCCGAACGTGCGGTCAAGCAGCTGGAAATGATCAATGAGAAGAACAATCAGGAATTGAATCTCATACAGGAAAAACATCAAGAAGAAGTGGAACTCTATCGCCTGCAATTGGCCAATGCTTCCAAAAAGATAGACGAACTGGAGCTCAAGCTAAGCTGCTACAAAACGAAAAGGTAAACCAAATCAAATTGTTCTCTAAAAATATTTTTATGAAAACTATCGACTTTTACAGAGCCGACATAGCCGAAAAACTGCACGGCGTTATGGAGGCCCAATGGCAACAGGCTTTGGCCATTCTAACCTCACCCAATCAATCTGCCCTAATGACCCTCAACAGCGACACCGACAGCGAATCACCCGAATTGTTAAACAATGCTCGTGTTTATACCGAAACACCCAAAACCAGCAAATCTCAACGTAGCAATCAAACCGAAAAGAATAACTTGGATATGATGGCCAAGCGAGATCCAGCCTCACCCATGGACAAACTGCAGGCATATATAGAGCTGCTTTTAAGTAAATCTCCCAGTGATTTTGACAAATTGGATGAGATTTTGGCATTGACAGCCAATAAGCAAGTGGGACAAAAGGCCAAAAGTAAAAGTAAACCGCCTCCCTGGAAATGCTGACAGACATTTGATTGTAGATTTAGGATTTTGGTAAAAAGTAAATTGTTTACTTTGGATTTTGCTAAATTTTATGATTTTCGTATGAAGAAAACCAAAAATGTAAATTATAAAAAAAAAACCAAAAAATTTTAATACTTTTTTTTTAAAGCTCTGCGAAATTTGGCACCAAAAGGAATTGTTTTGGTCTGGTCACTGAAAAAGGTTGTGTTTAGAAATCTTCAAAAACTACTCACCAACTGTACAAATTTGATTCTGAAATCTTGGCTTCTGTTAATTGATTTTATTGTATTTCTAGTTAATTTTGACAGCTCCTTCCGACATACGAGAATTACGATAGTTTCTCTTAATATCGAAATCCGCTTTTCCTTAGAGATGCGGGTTATTTTTTCTCTAATTGTGACACCAACAAAGATAAGAAAGAAGGAGAAGTAAGTATTTAAGGAAATCCAGCAAGCCGTTTGTGTGTTTTCTTTGACATTTAAACTTTGGACGACTGCGTCAGGCCACTTGTCAAAAATGTTCACTTGAAAAGGTTCGTTCGGTGATTTTCATTAAGAGTGTAACCCTTATGGTGCAGGTGCATATAAATAAGTGACAAAAAAAGTCGGCAATATATTAGCAAGTTTAAGCACCTGGAAATCGCTGCTTCTGGGACAACTAGCAAAGAGTGGGGGGTGGATATGCACACACTCTTTGCTAGGGCCAAAGAAATGTGCGATCGGCGATATTCGCAATGACCTGCTTCCAATCAATGAGCTGCCTGGAGCTGCAATAAGCAGCTGTCACCGCAAATATCAGCAATGGTGTCGACAAGGAATATCCCTTTGTATGAAGGCAATAAAAAATTTGCAGTCCGTTGTTTTTGCAAGGACCTGCTAATCATCAATGGGCTGTGAGTCCAAATAGATAAAAGTTAACCCTTTTTAAAAAGGGACAAATGCATATTCTACAGGTACATATGCGTATTTAGGGTTGATGATGATTGATGTATTTTCTAGTGACGCAGAGCAAATTGTTATTTAATTTTTTGCCATCAACTTACCCAAACCTGGTATCTTCTTGAGATTATATTTAACACATGTTTCAAATAACTATTTAGAAATTTTATTCGTAATTAATAGAGTTTAATACTTTTTCATTAAGCTTAACAATTAAAATATTTTCTAGCGTATTTGGATTCAGTCTAGTTCGTAGCCTTGTAAATACATATGGCAATGCACTAAATGCTCTCTCCACAGACACTTGGGCTGCTGGCACAGCCAGTGCGTTTTCCGCTATTTTCCCTAACTTTGGTTCTCGATAATTAAGCGACTTCCAGTACAGTGTTATGGTAGACAAAAATGACGGTTTATATATTTCCAAGATAGAAATAATCGTCTCCTGTGCACGCATCGTATGGTTACTCTAATTTCCTTTCATGCAGTAATGCAGGTTCTATGATTACACAGTGACACATTTTTGAAATCAAAAAAGTTGAAAGCGTCGAGACCACAAAATTTTGAAAGGGTATGATGATAGTATAAAAACCGTGTCTGGGTTTGGTCTGGTTTGCTGCCGTTTTCTTTTTATTGCACTTTGAACTTTTTCGCTTCAGAGTAGGATTTACGATTCCATATCTTGTAAACTATTTTGAATTTTGCTTTTATATCTTTGTCAAAGTTGTTGCTCTTGGTTTGGCCAACAAAGCATTTTTTTGTAGCAAATCAAAAAAATTACATCTTCATACTCAAAACTACAAAAGTTTCTCAAAAAAACCAAGTTTTGACCACTTTTTCACAGTTTTTCAACTTCATCGTGAAACCCGTTACAAATTTGGACAAGCAATATTAAACAAAGTTGTAACTTAGACCTAAATAAACAAACCGTTAGAACGAACCAACTTCATTTAGTTTGTCCTTCATATACAACCTGATCATATTAATAGGTACACACCGGAATTTTTTAATTATAAATGGTTTTTTCGTACTTTTAGTGTTGACAACTTTTTAATTTTTGTTTTTTTGTTGTTATCAATGTGTGGCCACATTGTAACAAAGAGTTGAAAGAGGGCCTGCCCCGTATATCAAAGCTTTTCTATAAATTGCGAGTCCACCACACATTTCGCCTGATCATAATAACAGGTACAGTCTCCGTTTCTCACAAGTATCAAGTGAATAATTTTGTAATCAGTGATCTTTTGGTAACTAAAGGTAAATTAAGAATTAAATAATTATTTTTTTTAGAAAAAATGGGTCGAAATTCTCATTGTACTAAAGAAGAAGCTCGATTGGTTCTTAGTCTGAAAAAAGAAGAAGGCAAATCTTTACGAGCCATCGCCAAATTAATGAACAGGTCTCATAATTTTGTTAAAAATGCATTAGAAAGAAAACCAAGACAGGAAACCCGTGGAAGGCCACAAAAAACAACAGAAACCCTTGACCACTACACAGTAACTTTGAGAAAAAAGGACCCATTTAAGTCATCGAAGGCTTTTGCAGCCGAAATTGGGAATTCAGTTAGTGCTCCAACTATCCGAAGACGACTACAAGATGCCAACCTACCAGGAAGAATTGCCAGAAAAGTCCCACTTATGTGCAAAAACAATATCACCATGTGGCAAACTTTTGCAAGGGACCACAAAGACTGGGTAGGATGCACCGGGGAGAAAAAATGGAGAAACATATTATGGAGCGATGAAACCAAGATTAATTTGTTTGGGAATGACTGTGAAAGGAATGTTCGACGCCCTAATGGAAAGGAATTCCATCCACGGTCTACAAAGAAAACAATCAAACATGGAGGTGGCAATAAAATGCTATGGGGTTGCTTCTCCTGGTTCGGCGTAGGTCCAATTTATCAGACTACGAACAAAATGAATGCTGAAGAGTACAAATCCATATTGGAAACAGTTATGGTACCGTATGCTGAGGAAAATATGCTATTACGTTGGGTATTTCAGCAAGATAATGATCCTAAACACACATCAAGACTGTTATCTAAATTTTTCGAGGACCAAAAAGTTGTCGTTCTGAAGTAGCCAAGCCAATCCCCCGACCTTAACCCCATTGAAAACTTGTGGGGAGACTTAAAAAAGAAATTGGCAAAGCATTCATTTTCAAATAAACAAAAATTATGGGAAGGTGTCCAAAAACTGTGGTATGAGACACCAGTAGAGACCTGCCAGGCTCTTATTAAAAGTATGCCAAAAAGAATAGCAGTAGTGGCCAAAAATAGAGGTGGATACACTGGATACTATGTTAGGAAATACTAATTTACCTAAAAAAAGAACACAAAATGGAAATAAAAATTTAGTTTCTTACCAACACATGAAGTGTACCTATTATTATGATCACACTGAAAACGTATCTGAAACACAAAATGATCTCTTTTATGTTATATTATTATTCTATGTTACAATTAAGTTTATTTTATTAAAAACAAATAGTTTAAGAACCAATGAGAACAAATTTTAAGTTTGAAACAATGAATAAAACTGTTTTCTGTTACCTTAAAGTCAGAGTTGATGTGTGTACCTATTAATATGATCAGGTGTGTAGTTATAGGCACACAAGTAAGTACAACTGTCATAAAAACTTAACATTTTCGGTAAAAAAGAAAAAATTATTAAATTTTTTTAATTGCAGTTTTTAAGTTATGTTTTCTTACTATTTTCTTGATTTAATACAAAACAATCGGAATTTTTGACTGTGTCAGCCAATTGCTACCAAAAATTGCCATTTTTCGAGTTTTGGTTCCAATTCTACATGCTTAAAGGATCCTAACTATACGAAGGACCAATCGAATGAAGTTGGTATGTTTCAACCGTTTGTTTATTTAAGACAGCTACGTTTTCGTCCTACATTGCTTAGTCAAATTCGTTACAGTTTTCAAGACAAAGTTGAAAAACAGTACAAAATGAGGGAAAACATGATTATTTTACGAAATTTTTGTAATTTGGAGTATATAGATGTGACTTTTTTGACTTGCTGTTTAGAAATGTTTTGTAAGGCAAGCCAAGAGCAACAACTTCCTTAAAGACGTCAAAGCGAAATTCCAAATAGTTTACAAGATATGGAGTTGCAAGTCCCAATCAGAAGCTGAAAACTTTAAAGTGCAATAAAAAGGAATCGGCAACCATTATACCCTTTCCGAAAATCAAAATTTTACTTCAAATAGTCTCGCTTGTTGTTTTGTTTTAAATGTGAACAGCTTGTCAAATTCTTAGTAGAATCATGTTGAATAATCATGTCTCAAGTGTCGAACTGTGTCAACGCAGCCTATGGGCTAACTGAAATGCAATTTCGTTTTGGTTTAGAGTGGTTCAGACTTGATTTACTAACTTGCTTGTTTCTATCTTCGGGTTGGATCATATTTTAGAAGAAACATTTTGAAAAAGTGTTGTAAACACTTTAGAAAATGGGAACTGAAAAACGTTAACTAAATATTCAAGGACTTTGAACCACTTGATACCTAAAGTATGGGAGATAGTTTAGAGCAAGGTGAATTTACTATAAAGGTGACGTACTCCGTTGTGGTGAGAGGCCATAATTTTTTTCAACTCGCTCTCTCGGTTCTCTGAGACAGATGACAGCTGCTCTGAGAGGCAAATGCTAGGAAAAGAAAAGAAACATTTTACGTTCTGCACTTTTCGTTTGTTATTAGCACAAATTTTACTCGAACTTGTAAACACAACACCTGTGCTCCTTGACCACAGCTCCCTTCTGCTTTTGTCTTTAGGTACAGCTACATTCCTTTCCGAAGTTCTCTCATACTGTCACAAATAAGGTCCCTCGAAAGAGAGCAGCTGTGTTGAGTACGTCACCTTAATAGTAAATTCGGCTTGGTTTAGAGCAGGCATGCCCAAAAGCAGCATTCGACAGAGCACTCACCAATACTCACAAAGATAAGCACCAATACCAATAATGAAATTGTTGTTGGTCAGTTTGCTGGCGCACGCCAACACCAATCAAGGAAGAGAACAAAACCGGTTTTTGTACTACGCGATGCACACACACACGAAATCGTTTGCATGTGTGTCGTTTTGTATACGTTGCGTCCTGCATGTATACGATCATTGATTTCCTATGTTCCGTGGAATTACAATAACAAAATGTACCCAAAGAGCATACGGTTGGCATCGCTGGTTTAAAGCTTTAGAAATACTTTACAAAGTTTTTGGCATAAATAGAAAATTTTAGAAAAAACTTTAAAGACTCTGTCTAGGTTGTTTTGTCTTTTCGATTCCAAAAATATAGATTTTCAAACTCCGGTTCGTGTTTTCGGTGTGATTCCATGCTTTAAATAGGCCTTAGGATAACTTAAAACTAAATTTTCAACCTTCCACCCACTCAAGTAATCTTACCCAAAGTCTTTTCAAAATCATCAATTTATATGTATTCGGCGAAACTCAGAGTTATGCTTAAGTCTGTACATTTGTAGCTTAAGTTAATCCAAAAGTGATCTTTGATTCTGCTGCTTTCTTTAGTTTTTTTTTTAAATTCTTAACTTAATGTGTCTGTCATTGATATGCTTGGGAGAGGGATAGAGCGAGCCTTATTTGTAAACAATTTGTGGAAATTTTGGTGCATTGCCATAGAGACCCTCAGATTCCCAGACCTGGATGTGCGACTCACGTGTTAGCACCACCAAATGTTGATGTGTAGAGTAGCTGATGCTGTTGTAGGGATGAAATGAAAATGATGAAGAAACCATGTTTTGTGACCAAACTTTAAAGTGTACCCACCTGCGTATGGGCGAAGTGCCTGTGGTCAGTTCACTGACAAAACTCAAATTCCAACTGGACCAGAAACGCACAAAACCGCCCTCGACGGCGGTGGCAATGACATTCACACCCACACCCTCTTTGATATAGGAATAGCAAACGGCCATAATGCGATCCTCTAGAACCAAATGTTGTACATAGCGTGCATTGACCGAATGCAGACGTAAAATAGATTTTCCATTTGGATTGATGTTGACATTGACAAAATCATCGAGATTCTCCTCGGTAACCTCAAAGCATTCGTCAGCTTTGGTGGGCACGGCTTCCACTTGGCTGATGTGAGCTGCCAGGGTGTGCACGGTGACGATATCACCCAAGGTGGGACTAATGGCCACATGGCTAATGGGTGACTGATGGATTTCGGCGGGTCTGGCTATGGTTCTTACATAGCTCCAGCTGGAAAAATGAATTTCGATTAGTAGAAACTTAAGGAAGTGCATCTATTGAATGATTTTGGTATACATTTGGATAAAGGATATTAATAATATCCGTTTAATGTCAAATTGATCTTAGATTTTCATTCAATGGAACTGAAAATCATCCAAAGGATATGAAAAATGCATATAATAATATCAAATGAACCTTTTTTTACTTTTGTGTATCATTTGGTGTAAAAAGGATATTAATAGTATTCATTTAATGTCAAATTGATCTTAGATTTTCATCCAATGGATATGAAAAATGGGTATTATAATATCAAATGGATCTTTTTTTCTTCTGTGTACCATTTAGTGTAAAAAGGATATTAATAATATTCATTTAATGTCAAATTGATCTTAGATTTTCATCCAATGGATATGAAAAATGGATATTATAATATCAAATGGATCTTTTTTTACTTCTGTGTACCATTTAGTGTAAAAAGGATATTAATAGTATTCATTTAATGTCAAATTGATCTTAGATTTTCATCCAATGGAGTGAAAATCATCCAAAGGATATGAAAAATGGATATTATAATATCAAATGGATCTTTTTTTACTTCTGTGTACCATTTGGTGTAAAAAGGATATTAATAATATTCATTTAATGTCAAATTGATCTTAGATTTTCATTCAATGGAGCTGAAAATCGTCAAAGATATGAAAAATGGATATTATAATATCAAATGGATCTTTTTTTTACTTCTGTGTACCATTTAGTGTAAAAAGGATAATAGTATTCATTTAATGTCAAATTGAACTTAGATTTTCATCCAATGGATATGAAAAATGGATACTATAATATCAAATGGATCTTTTTTTACTTCTGTGTACCATTTGGTGTAAAAAGGATATTAATAATATTCATTTAATGTCAAATTGAACTTAGATTTTCATCCAATGGATATGAAAAATGGATACTATAATATCAAATGGATCTTTTTTTACTTCTGTGTACCATTTGGTGTAAAAAGGATATTAATAATATTCATTTAATGTCAAATTGATCTTAGATTTTCATCCAATGGATATGAAAAATGGATATTATAGTATCAACTGGATCTTTTTATTCTTCTGTGTACCATTTGGTGTCAAAAGGATATTAATAATATTAATTTAATATCAAATTGAACCTAGATTTCATCCAATGGATATGAAAAATGCATATTATAATATCATACGGATCTTTTTTCTATTTGGCATCCACTTACTCATTCAAATCCCAAATAACAGCCAGACCATCACGTCCCGCAGAGACAGCAATCTTAAAATCCACCGACAAAGCTATGCAGGTAATCTCATCCGTGTGCCTGATGAGAAAAGTGGGACCCAGCCAGTTTAGATCTGCGCCATCTCTTTGCAAAGCATCCAGATTAGAGATATTAACGCCCGAACTCATGGAGGAAGCCGAATGTGTGGCATTTAGGCTAACCGCCTCATCTGAGGACTCAGTTCCTGCTCCCGTCATGCTTTTGCTGGTCATTTTGCGGAAAGCCGAGTTGTAGGACAGGCGTAAGCCACGCACATAACTCTGACGACTTTTGGTCGAGGAGCGCTCACCTCCCGCACACTTGTACACACTAACTCGTCCAGATTTGTGACCCAGCCAAAGCTGATTTGAGTTGACATCGCAACCACAGGCGGTGATGTCATCAAAGTTGCCATTATGTAACAGATTCTTAGGCTTGGCCTGAGGTTTGTTCAGTGGCTGTATTCTGACTATGCGATCATCATAGCCCCAGGAGATGACATTATAGGTATCCGGTTCGGCACCCTGCATCACACAGGCACGTGCGGGTAAAGCATAAACCACATTTGTGTTGCTAAAGCTAACCAAATGCTCGGTTCCAGGTATTTTGTGAATATTCGCCCAAGAGGGAGGCTTCAATTGGGGTGAGCCCACATAGACACCCCAGCGTAAACCCTTCACCGTGGACACTATGGGTTTGTCATCTAACAAAGCGTAATCCAGGGTCTTACTAGCCGGATGTGGTGCCTTGAATAGCTGACGTGGCATTTGTCCATAGGTTTTTACCATGGTTTTGACCGCCTCCCTTTCTATAGGATCACTGATTTCCGAGTCCAGAAAGACAGCATAAGTCTGTTGAAAAGAAAATGTTTAGTCTGGTGATTTACAACAATTGGAGGGGGGCAGGGAACTCACCGCCGGATGGAACACATTGATGGCCTCCACCGCACTTTCTCCGCTCTGTTTGTAACCATAAATCAAATCAATCCAATGATGCAAACAATTTCGCACCAATTCCGATTCCAAAGCCTGACGATGTATTAAAACAAACAGACGCGAATCCCTTTGACACCAAGGCGGCAGTGAAACATCCTCCACGCGTTCACCATTCTGACGGCAGCCAAAATTGAAACGTTCAAAATTCTCAAACATTTCGGGCAGGCAAAAGAACTCGGGTATCAGCTCCTTGACATCAGTGGGACTATCACGACTGGCCAGCAACCAGGTGGTGTTTAGAGCATGAAAGGTGCGATCCGGCAGATCAAAGTCGTTGTCTGAGTTATAAAAGACAAACGTTAGATTAAGCAGCTTTTATGATAAGAGTGTAAACCCACCTTGATAGCGCAGAAAGTAACTGGTAAAGGGTGGCACCCTTACCAAAAAGTGCAGCACCGTCCCAGAGTTGGAGTAATGTGAGCTATAGTGATAGGGTTTCAATATCAACGAGCCCATGGTGGTATTGGTGCTGTCAATATACTGTGGATTAGATAAAATAAGTTGCAACAATTAGGAAAGGTAGGTACAATTACGTTTCTGCAGTGCAACAACTAGTTTGGAAAGCTGGCACTTAGTTTTGGGGGACTTTTAAACAATTTCCAACAAAAAAAACAAAGTCTGGCCTTTCAAATCTTTTGTATTGTAAAATAGAAAAACCCGAAACCAGTCCGTTTGAAAATATTCTGTTCTATATTCATAAACCCTCATTATATTGTCATGCGAATCAGATAACTGCAAAACGTATCAAAAACGTATACGCATACGTATAGCTTCAAATGCGTCAATGCTTCAATGCGTATCCAGTCAAAAAACGTATGCGTACTTCAATACGCATTTTTTAAAAAGTACGTATACGTATACTTCATAGTGCGTATCTGTATTTCAACTACGCTGACGTATACTTCAAAAGTACGCACACTACGTTTTAATATTTGAGGCATACGCACACAACGCTTAATTTCTGTGCGTATACGCAAATCAAATGCGCATACGCACTTTTTAATCAAAATTTATAAAAGTCGAAAAAATGCAATAATCTTGTTAAGAATGATTTAAGTTGGTAAACCAGCCTGCATATTTATCGAGCAAGTTATCATTTTCGATAAAAAATTATGCAGCACACTGTAAGTTCAACTGTCTTGAAAATGCATAGCTGTCAAAATCTGGAACGGAGTCTAACAATTGGTTTGCATTAATTGCATAATTTAAAGGCGTAGAAAAAGTAAGAAATACCCATTATCTTAAAATAGAACAAAGATAGATAATTTTTGTTTTTAGAATGGAAACCCAAAACCAGATTATGGACAAAATCGCAAATGGTACATATAAGGTTGTCAAAAAAGTCTTGCGGTATTTTTATTGAATTTTCAATTGTTCATAAAATTGGTTATAATAATGCGATTTAAGTCAAATATGCGCCGTTTTGTTCGATGACGAGTTCCCAACGAGATGCCAACTTCATAATGCCCCTCTTATAGAAGCTCGCTTCCCTATTGGCAAAAAACTCGGAGAGCCAATTTTCACAGGACTCTCTTGTGGCCAACTTCCGACTACCAAGCTCGTTCGCCATGGACAGAAATAGGTGGTAATCACTTGGTGCGAGATCCGGACTATACGGTGGATGCAAAAGAACCTCCCATCCGAGCTCCCGGAGCTTCTGGCGCGTCACCAAAGATGTGTGTGGCCTGGCGTTGTCCTGATGGAAGACAATTCGGCCTCTGTTGATCAAAGATGGCCTCTTCTGCATGAGTGCTGCATTCAAGCGGTCCAGTTGTTGGCAGTACAGGTCCGAATTGAGCGTTTGGCCATAGGGGAGCAGCTCATAGTGGATGATTCCCTGCCAATCCCACCAAACACACAGAAGAACCTTCCTGGCCGTCAATCCAGGCTTGGCCACCGTCTGGGCAGCTTCACCGCTTTTCGACCACGACCGTTGGCGTTTCACGTTGTCGTAAGTGACCCACTTTTTATCGCCAGTCACCATCCGCTTCAAAAACGGGTCGATTTTGTTGCGATTCAGAAGCGATTCGCATGCATTCCATACGGGCAAAAATGTTTCTTTGCGTCAAGTCGTGTGGCACCCATACATCGAGCTTCTTTTTGAATCCAAGCTTCTTCAAATGGTTTATAACGGTTTGATGACTCATGCCCAGCTCTGGGCCGATGCTACGGCTGCTACTATGCCGGTCTCTTTCGATCAATTCAGCGATTTTATCGCAATTTTCGACGACCGCCTTCCGGACCGTGGCGCATCTTCGATCACCTCTGCACCAGAACGAAAACGTTGAAACCATCGTTGTGCGGTGGAAATGGAAACTGTATCGGGTCCATAAACTGCACAAATTTTATTGGCAGCATGAGATGCATTTTTGCCTTTATCGTAGTAGTACTGTAAAATATGCCGTATTTTCTCTTCATTTTGCTCCATGTTTGCGACGCTATAACTCACGAACGACTAAAAACAAACAACAATAAATCAAACACGTGTTAGCGCGTGAAAAGAGCTTTCCAAAAAGCTCTAGCGTGAACCGATGCGACGAATACAACTAGAACTACGCGCTTGCAAAGACAAGCTTGCGGAAATACCGCAAGACTTTTTTGACAACCTTATATGTACTGCTAGACAAATGCAGGGGCAGAAGTTCAGTGTGGGATGTGTTTGCAGAGGTGCGCAAAGATGATGGATCTAATTTGGAAGGATACTTATGTGGCCGTCAATGCAAGCATATTTTTAAATTTGATGGCAAAAGAACATCCAACCCGCATCGTCATAAATGTGCATCAGCAGATGAGGCCAGGCCTGCTTCACCAGAAGATAAAAGGAAAGCTCTGGATATGTGTTCTCAATGGGTCATCAAGGACTGCCGCCCGTTCTCTGCTGTCGGCTGAGGGCGCTGGATTTATAGAGATAATCTCATTTTTTTTTTACCATTGGAGCGAAATATGAAGGTTAAGGCTGAGGACTTGCTCCCTAAGTCTACAACAATTTTTCGTCATATTAATACGATGGCTTTTCAAAAAAAAAATTGAAATTGCTTCAAGGCTTCGGGAAATTGTTGAAAATGACGATGTTTCAATCACTACGGATTTATGGACAGACAACTATGTTAAACCGAAATTTTTTGTGCGCTACGATCCACTTTTAAAAAAATTACGAGCTCCAAAACCTAGTGAATTTTATGCGCTCAAATGGACAAAACATATTAAGCAAATTGACTAGTATTTTATCCCAATTTGGTATTTTGAGCATTGAAAAAATTCAATTTGTGACTTACAGGGGAAGCAACATAACAAAAGGTCTGGAAAAGTTTTCGCGAATCAATTGCTCAAACCACTTATTGTCTAATGTTTTAGAATCCGCAGTAAAGTCCACAACAGAGCTAGTGGAAATTATTGAAAATTGTAAAAAACTTGTAAAGTATTTCAAAAAGGCCAGTCTACAGCACAATTTACAAACAACTTTAAAAAGCCACTGTCCCACACGCTGGAACTCTAATTTCGTCATGTTAAAGTCAATCTTTGACAATTGGACAAAAATAAGTGAACTATTTGCTGACAGTAACCAAATTCAGAGACTTGCTAAAATTGATATAACCATTATTGAGGCGTTGGTTAAATTATGTGATGATGTTGATACAATTTCTAGAAAGTTGCAAGGCGTAAGCTACCCATCTATTTGTTTTGTTCAACCATCTATTTAAAAACGAACCTTAATTTGTAACGATAGTCATAACGACATTCCAGTAATTTCCAGCTTCAAAGCTAACATTTTAAAAAGCCTTCATATTTGGACTTCAAATTTACAAATGATCCACAAAGTGGCCTTTTTATACCCTTGCAAAGGGTATTATAATTTTGCCCAGAAGTTTGCAACGCATAGAAATATTCATTTCCGACCCCATAAACTATATATAGTCTTGATCAGGGGGACGAGCTGAGTTCATTGTCCGTCCGTCTGTCTGTCCGTCTGTTTCTACGCAAACTAGTATCTCAGTTTTAAAGCTATCGAGCTGAAATTTTGCACAGAGTCTTCTTTTTACTGCACGCTGCTAATATGTCGGAACCGACCGGATCGGATCACTATATCTTATAGCTGCCATAGGAACCATCGGTCGAAAAATGGGTTTTAGTGAGAAAAACTTTTTTGTTTTCAATGTTAACGTAATTTAACTCGGTCATTAATAATATTATATGCTTTCAAACAGATTTGCAAATTTTGGTTAAAATCGGATGACTATATCTTATAGCTGCCAAAGGACCGATCGGTCGGAAAATGGGTCTTAGTAAAAAAAAACTTTTTTGTTTTTAAGTAAATCGTTCTTAAGGTCGGTGATTATTAATATTAAACGCTTTCAAACTAATTTGAAAAAGTTGATCGACATCGGGTGACTATATCTTATGGTTGCCATAGGACCGATCGGTCGGAAAATGCGTCTTGGTAAAAAATTTTTTTGTTTAGTTTTGTTAGCGTCCTTAAACTCGCTGATGACTTATTTTATATGCTTTCAAATAGATTCGCAAAATTGGGCCGAAATCGGATGACTATATCTCAAGGCTGCAATAGGGCCGATCGGTCGGAAATTGAGTCTTAGTGAGAAAAACTTTTTTCAGACGTTTAGCTGTCGGAAAATAGGTTTTAGTTCCAAATTTTTTGATTTTTATGTAATCGTTCTTAAACTGTGACATTTGCATTTGCAAGGGTATAAAAACTTCGGCACAGACGAAGTTAGCTTGGCCTTCTCGTTTCTATATCCACCTGCTAACCAATTGCCAGAAAATCAGCATCACGAAATTAAAGATTTTTGTGTCCGTAAAATTATAAGACGAGACTTCTTCAGATCAGAGAACAGCTCATCTTCAAACTCGAATCAAAGCACACAGCAAAATACCGTACATTCTACATCACAAGACTTGGTGCCAAATAATTTCAAATAATTTTTCTCTTAGTGGAAACATAATAGTCGAAAAGAGAAATCGAATAGCCCCAAATACAGTAGACAATATATTGTTCCTAAACTCAATTAGTTCCAAATTATAGACTGGCAGACTTCACTTGTTTTTAATATAAATACCATAACAATATTATATCCTTCATGAAAACGGAATTAATTAGTATGCATAACCAAAATAAAATATACTATGTACGAATATATAACATTACAGTGAATCATTTTAAATTTTTATACTCTGTACCGAAGGTACATAGAGTATATTAAGTTTGTGCAAAAGTATGTAACAGGGAGAAGGAATCGTTTCCGACCCTATAAAGTATATATATTCTTGATCAGCATCAACAGCCGATTCGATATAGCCATGTCCGTCTGTCTGTCTGTCCGTCTGTCTGTCTGTCCGTCTGTCCGTCTGTCCGTCCGTATGAACGAAGAGATCTCAGAGATGGTAAGAGATAGAGGTTTGACATGTATGGGGCATATATTTCTTATACTTGCAGGCAGATCAAGTTTATTTTCAATTTTTGCCACGCCCCCTCCCGCCCCCGCAATTCGGAAAAAACGTCATATCTCCTACAGTTTTGAAGATAGATCGTTTGTACCTTCTAGAGATACCTTGTAAACAAAATTATTTATCGATTTGCTGAAGGAATAATAAAGATCGGATGAACGATACTCAAGTTATGAGCAAAAAACGGCCAGTAAACACCCCCCACCCATCACCACAGCATTCTATTGAACGGCAATCTTAGTGAGAGAGAGAGAGAGAGAGAGAGTGAAACTTAGAGATGAGCGCGTATAACTCGTGAGCAAATGCGAGCTGCGACGTTAAGGGTACAGAGTATGTTATAGTCGGGCTTGACCGACTTTCTTTCTTGTTGTTTTCGAAATTGTTTTCTTTTTCAGCAATACATAATTTGCGGACGATGTTTAAATGCTATAATATATTATATATAGCCAACTTCCAGAAACAATTCAACAAAAATCAAATCAAAAACAACCGTTGTCTGAATAACACCGCAAGTTCTTGTCTCCGTAAAATTTAACCTTAAAGAAAAGTTTTCTTTGTGTAAAAAATGTCTCTGTCGCAATTACTGTCTCTGGTCGATGAGTTGCAGGAGCCACGCATCTATGAGTTCGGTTTGGGTCTGCATCCGCATGACCGTCAACAGCGCCTCTCTATCAATGGGTGCCCCTGTGCCTCACCTGTGTGTCCCGCCTCGCCGGCGGCTCAAATGGTAGCCAAACGGCAATACAATCGGGAATTGGCCAAACACTCAAACAACCAATGGTCGATGATTCCTCAATTGGGCAAAGATGGCTTCCAGGTGTGCATGGATGTGTCGCAATTCAAGCCCAATGAGCTTATGGTCAAGGTTCAGGACAATTCCATACTGGTGGAGGGCAAGCATGAGGAGCGTCAGGATGATCATGGTCATATAATGCGTCATTTTGTGCGTCGCTATAAAGTGCCCGAGGGTTATGAGGCTGACAAGGTGGCCTCCTCGCTGTCCTCCGACGGTGTGCTTACCGTCAACATTCCCAAACCTCAGCCCCTGGAGGACAATTCGAAGGCGCGTGTCGTACAAATCCAGCAAGTGGGACCGGCTCATCTTAATGTGAAGACGAATGCAGTCGAAGACGAGAAGGACTCAAAGAAGAAGACTACCAATGGCAGTACCACCAAGTAGAAGTCCCCGAAAATCTTCATATCGCCATTTTTCCAATATCTAATTTATTTCCTAATTTATTGTTAACCATTGCATTTGTTAAAGGAAAAAGACTTTTATTTTAATAATAAACCTAATTTTGTACACCTGGTGTGAAAAATCATAAAAAAAAAAACCAGCGCGCGGTCTAACTTCATTTTGTGATGGCGGTCTAAACTCATTTTGCATAATGAAATTAGACCGCCATGCTAAATGCACCCTGGCCTAAATTCACGCGGTCTAATTTCACAGAGCCTTTCGCAACCTTTTTTTTAAATTATGAAAGTAGCGTTGGTCACGAGGAAGTTGCCCATAAAAAACTAATAGCAATAATAATAGAAATAAAATATTGTCGAGATTACAGTTCACGCAAATACCAAGGATAAGTTTTGGCTAAAATTAACTCATAACAAGATAAACTAACTAACTAAGTACTTATCAAATACTTATCAATAGATAAGTAAAACCAAAAAAAAATTTTAACAAAGTAACTTAGATTTCCTATAGAAATTTCGAAGTACGCATAAATGAAGCATTTTGAAAATGCCTACTGCTCAGTTTGAGTGCGTATTTAGTGCGTACTTTTCATAGTGCTTCAGCGTACGTATGCGTATTTCAACTTTTGCGTCTACGTACTACGCATACTCAGTTTTTTTCTGATGCGTAGTGTGCGTATGCGTAGCCTACTATTTCTAATGCGTATGCGTACATATGCGTATTTTAAAAAATGAGTACTACGTATGCGTAGTACGCATTAACGACTACGCATTGCACTTCTCTGGTATGTATGTAGCGCCAATATTGAATTTAGATATAATAAAATATTATGAATTATAATTATATTGAAATTTTTAATAAAAAGGATGAGTTTGTATTTTACTACGTATTTAAAATCATTTTTTTAATTGGGGTTGCGGGTACGTTCCTTTGGAACTGCTTTGGCATGCGATGCTGCACATATTCTTATAGCTCTGGTGCAGGATGCCATGCTAAATACGTTCTAGTAGCACACGTGCTGCATGCATTCTTTTTGGAAACCATACCAGCATACGCCATCTGGCAGCTTCCAAATGGAAACAAAAGTTGTAAGGGAGAGCCGAGCGTTTTAAGGAAGTTTAACCTAGAAAAACCCTTGCAAACGTCCCTTCTATTAGAACAGTTCCTGGTGCGTACCGCCCCTGTACAAAAGCGAATGGAAGATTGCATGTCTTTGGAACTACTTCTTAGTGGTAAAAGAACTATACCAGATGTGCTTACGGCTTGCAGTCAAGTCCGACTGGGTCTACACTTTCTTTCCATGTTCTGCATGTACATATGTATGTATGTAGTCACTGCACTTACTAAACAATTCCCTGAAAATGCTTGTTTTTGATCGAGGCATCGCGAATTTCAAAAATGTTAGGGTAACAGTAGTGTTCACGAGCAAATGACAGTCTAAGTATACAGCATGCAATATTTTCAAAGAGACTGATCTCGCCTTTTGCAAATTGCATTAAAGTCCCCCAAAAACTAAGTGCCAGGCATTTTCATGAAACATTTCTTAGTTCTCCTTACCGTATAATTGCTTATATAATGCTTCTCATTCTCCTCCAGCTGCACCGCTATGGGTCGCTCAAGTCGTCGATAATTCTGCCTTTCATGCAAATCCAAACTTTCACCATTATAATTGGCCAGCACCCAGGGGAATACCGGATACTGCATGAGATCATTGTAGGTACGTCCAGCTATTTGATTGAGTGTCATCAAATACTCCCAATTGGTAAGTAATCCTTCACGCCACTGCTGGGTAATGCCCAGTATTTTGGTCTGATCCGGTGTGCTTACAATTTTATCACAGAATACTTCGCGCATGATTTTCCAATCGTCGGCATTTTGCAGCGAAAAGAAGAGCGATTTGTTGGTGTCCAGCAGTATCTCAAAGGCCGTTTCCTGATGCTGATAGCGTTTTAGCCAAATTTCAGTTATATTGGCAATATCACAGTTCACATTGAAGTATCGACACCGATATGTGGCCAGGAAATAAAGCTTGAGATCGGTGATAATAATCTCGCCATCAATTTCGCCATCCACCGGAAGGAATTTGGCAGCAAAGTTGTAGAGAATTTGCGAATTGAGGGAAATGGTCAGTTGCTGATCGTAACTGGCTATCAGATAGTCCAGCGGACGTACATAGGGTTCCAGTTCGTCGCGTTGTCCCTGACCCGGACGATAGTCGGTCATGAAAAAGCGTCGATCTATGTCAAGATGGCAGCGACGTAAGCGGGTATGGACACGGGAGGGTCCCTCGGTGTCGTCCAGTTCCCAGGAGCTAGAAGAGTACACAAAAGCTGATAAGAGACAAAGTGGGTGAGTTAATTGTTTAAGCTTACCACTCGGTACGTTCGGCACAATACCAGGGAGCTCCTTCGTGTGTCATACGGCGTATAATCTCTAGCCATTTGGTGTACGTATAAGTGTCATCATAATCCTTCATGTGGCACATGAGCAGTTTGCGCTCAGCGTTCTGAAATGAGGGAAAAAATCAATAAAAACGATCATAATCATATCGGAAATCTAAGATCATCTTACTTATCATATGTTCCCAAAAACATAGTCTACCCACCTGCAATTCATCCACCCTCCTAGTGGTCACCATGGACGTTTCCACGCAATGCTGCACCAGCGGTTCAAACTTATACACAGTCTTCTCCAGCAGCGTTTTCTGTTTGGCCGCCACATTGTTGCGATTCTGATCGAGACGATCAAGTTCATGTATCAAATTCCACGTTGAGTCATTTTCCCTAATTCCCAGTATTGTACACAAACGCTCCAGATTCTCAATGCGTTCGTCTTCGTGTAAACTAAGCCAAAGCAAAGCCTTAATCATTTTACCATCACAGATAATGTTGCGCTGGAATTCCTGCTGTTGCGATTTCCAAAGCGAGTCCACAATGTAGGAGCGTAAGTCACGTGGACGTGACGGTTGCAAACCCCAGGCAATGAAATTTTGACAACGCTGATTGCTAGAGATCATGCCATAGGAGACCAGCTGCTCGAATAGTGACAGCTCGGTAGAGCTGGCCACATAATTGGATGAGCCAATGCCAACCGTAAAGAATTGGGTACAACGATCAATTAGGAGTTCCATGCGGGTACGCATTTCGCTGTGACTAAGTGAAGAATCGGGTAAAGCAGGCAAAGGTCGAAAACTGTGCGGTTCAAAGAACATGTTGAGCCATTGATTCAGCAGCAAGGCTTGAACAGAGCGAAAGCTGCGTATGATGGGAGTGGATTGTTTATCCTGGTAAAAGGACAGCAGATTGAGTATGTCCCAAACCAGCTAAATAGAGAGAGAGAGAGAGAGAGAGAGAGAGAAAGATGAGTTTAATTGGACTATTAGGGCACATAAAAAAATTCATTAGGAACCTTTTGGAATGAATAGTTTTATCATATCCTTTTTTTGATATTATAATATACCTTTTTCATATCTTTTGGACGATTTTCAGCTCCATTGGATGAAAATCTAAGATCAATTTGACATTAAATCCTTTTTACGATATTAAAACCAAGGCTGCAAACCTCTCAAATTTGGCAGGGGGTTCGAAGGTTCGGTTCGCGGACCGGTTTCTGGAACCTCTGAACCCAAGGTATTTGAAATTAATAAGCAACATAATAAGCTCTTAGGTCAGAAAGAACAAACTTAAGTGTCGAAAAGGCTCGTTCAACTGATACCTGAGTTGCTGGAACAGCAAGTATAGTTAAGGCAATATTTTTTAAGTCCTTGCGTTCAAACTTGAACATGTTATATAATTTTCACAACACACAGCCTATCATAACTCAGCATCATAAATATGTCATTCTTTGTAACTTTAAATTTAATAAGGGTTGCTGTCAAGGTTTAGAGACACCACTTGAACAGGTCATCCTGTGCCCGCCACTTAATATGCATCGTGTGAGGCAATGTGTATTCCTTTCATTGCATCAATGCCGTCTTTTATTTACATACACGAATGTGACTAAACTGTAGTATGTCTGTGTCGGAACCGGTACCGGAACCGTTAACCGAAATAAACAACAACACTCTTTAACCTCTGTCTCTCTTCCCTTGTCATCCCTGACATATGGAAGACATGAAAGATAATCCCAGTGTCAAAACCTGGCAAACCACCTGAGCTAGGTACTTCCTTTAGGCCAATCACCCTGCTGGCACCGGCAGTAAAAATCCTCGAGGCGCTGATCCTGCCTATACTGCAGGAAAACCTCCCTTTAGCAGACCACCAACATGGCTTCCGCAAGGGTCATAGCACCAGTACAGCGTTATGACGGGCTTAACTCCCCAAGCCCACATAAACGCACGGTACTAGTTGCCCTTGACCTATCAAAAGCCTTCGATACGGTCAACTATGCGAAGCTTCTCGAAGACGTAGAGAACACAGCGCTACCTAACACCCTGAAGCGATGGCTGGCAAACTACATCTCGGGCCGGCAAGCCTACGTTGAGTTTCGCGGCAGAAACTCTACATCTCTACGATCCCACCACTCCCCCCTGAGCTAAAACTGATTAGCTATGCGGATGACTGCACCATCTTAGGATCGGATCGGGACCACCGCAAGGTAGTTGAGAGTTTGAACTCCTACCTCCCGACAGTCACCTCATTCGTGTCAGCTAGAAACCTCACCATCTCACCTGAGACATCCCACCTGGACAAAAATTGTGAACACCCAACTCGATGTCACCGTGGACGGAGTAAAGATACCCACGAATAAGTACCCAAAGATTCTGGGGGTGACTTTCGATAATCACTTCTTCTTCGCCAAGCATACTGAAAACAAAGATAAGAGACAGAAATCGGGCACTAAAGGCCATCTCAGGCAGTTCATGGGCTACTTACAACCTACAAGGCCATAGGGAGAACCCTCGCAGATTATGCAGCCCCGGCATGGTGCTCCTGCCATCAGTGAGACGCAATGGGGAAATCTGCAAAGGGCCCAGAATGCAGCACTCAGAACTGTCACTGGATGTCATTCAATGACACATGAGGACCATCTCCACGAGGAAGTACAAATGCTGGGTGTCAAAGCCCATTGCAGAATGCTAGGCAAACAATTTCTTGCCAGCAGCCTAGTGGTAGAACATCCGAACCACCTCTCACTCTCGGTTCCCCTTCCCCCACGCATCAGCAGGCAAGATCTACGCATCCTCATGCCTGCGATCAGACAGATGACAAACAACGCAAACAACACCCTGTCGGCTGCTGATGCCATAAACGTGAGGGAAGAAATCCACAGGCAAACAGTGAACACAGCAGTCAATGGGCAACTCAAGAGCAACACAGTGCTCGGTGGTCGCCCACCACCCATCAGCACGTCGGAAAAACGACTGCCATGGACCACACGGACGACTCTTGCCCAACTCAGGTCAGGGTACTCATGCTCTCTAAACAGCTACCTAGACAGGATAAGCCCCGAGGTAAGCAAAGGAAACCCTCATGACACACGCCATCTGTTCAACTGCCCTAATGCTCCCACAAACCTCACACCGCAAGACCTGTGGACGCACCCCATCGAGTGCGCTACCTTCCTGGGCCTGGACCCAGAAGATTCGACATCCCCACTATCCACTTTATTTTATTATATATAATATATATTGTGGTCGGGCGTGGCGTACCAGTCGTATGTGTGGCGGCTGGTGCGGGAGGTTGTGGGTTCGATCCCGCCTCGGACCATCTAATAGAAAAAGCTTTTTCTTTCTTTAGAAAAAAGCTTTTACACACCCGGATCACCTTCACCAGCTACTGGCGCCAGTTGTGAAGTATAACTAGCCATGAAAAAGCAAATTCTCTAACTATTGCCGTTCGGATTCGGCGTTAAACTGTAGGTCCCTTTCTCTTGTGCGAAAAATTATAAGCACACACGCCAAGAGATTGAGAGAAGCTTGGCCCTGGCCCTCCTGGAGGTGCTGTTAGAGCCAATTTTACTTTACTATCCACTATATAAATCCTATCCACTCTCTATACAACACCCCTTTCTTATTCAAAACCTAACTCTAACTTTCTTTCCCTCCCTCCCCTACGTACAACCCGCAAACCACAAAGTCATTATAACAACAAAAACCGAAATAAACCCTTTTCAAATCAAGTACCGGAACCGGAACCGGAACCTATACAAATTTTTATTTGAGAACCGAAAACCGTTTACCGTCATTAATGGAACCGATAACACCGGAACGAAACCGAAACGTTGGTACCGGTACTGTTTCGGTTTTTTTACCTTTGCAGAGCGCATCGTAGATTTGGTCACGAGTTGTAGCTCAACCTACAGGATGCTAAAACATTTGCTGGCCGAAGACATTTGCAACATTTGCTCCAGTTTTGCGACTGCAGAGAACGACTTTCTTCTGCACCGGAAAGTGTGGGACTCAGTTCGCGAAATGGTACGCATATTAGAACCAGCGGAGATGGTCACAACTAAACTTCAAGCCGAAAATCTTGTTTTGGTGATTTTAATTCCATTTGGATACACTGCAAATTGGAAATATATACAAATTCGTCGTCTCTAGCTAGCTTCGTCGTAAACAGCTACTGGATTCCATTAAGACTTATCACGCACGTTTTCGAATCCATGAAAACATTCTTAACTGGTGGTCAGAATCCTCCACAAAGTCCCCAAAATTGTATGATGTATGATTAAGGGGGGAGCATGCTTTAGAGGCTTCAAAAAATCGAATTTTTTTTTTTGCATAAATATCTACCCAAACTATCCAAGAATGTGTCCCTAAAATTTCAGAAGCAAATACAAAATATTTTTGAAGTTACAGGGGAAATAGTGAGCAAGCGTCGGGATTTTTTATATACGAAAACTTTGACGTGCGATTTCTTGGTTTTTCATTTTTACGATTTTTCCTAATTGGCGGGAAAGAAAGGGAAAAAATAAAACGTCCTATCGAAACGAGACAAAATTTATTGTATTCGGGATTAAATTCTCTTCTAGTTGAACCTAAAAAACCTTAAGAAAGTTATGATTAGCCCACTTTTTAAACAATCTGAAGTGAATTTTTTTTTCAAAATATATGATTTTTTTTTTAATTTTCGAAAAATTTTTGAATTTCTCACTTTTTGTTCAATTTTCTTGGTTTAACTAGAAGCTATACTATTGAAAATAGAAAATTTTTTGGGTTTTTTTGTTTCAGATGGAAATTGCGACCTGCATCTTTCCCGCCGCACGACACATGCACACACGAGGCGCCTCGGCGAAATGCTTGTACCAGGCATAATATGACATATATAATATTTTAATGAAAAAATTTGAGAAGACTGTTGAATTATATAACAATAAAACCTGACAGTTTCGGTTCAATCGAATATTTCTTTCCTTCCCAAAAAAAGTCCTCGGAAAAATCGTTTTTTGGAAGCTTCTAAAGCAGGCAGTAAGTGAACGATATGTATTTATATGAAAATAATTGGGACAATACAAATAGTTCAGTATCTTCACAAATCAGTTTAATGGCATTAATTAAGGTTTTCTGAGCTTAAAACGTTAACAAAATAATAAAGATGCAAGTCGACAAAGTTTTCGGAATTGTAGGAGCTATCAAAAGCACTTCATCCTGTTCCAACTACCAAAGTAAGCGTAAGTGATAAAAAAAAATATTATTTTAATCATGTAATGAATACAAACAGGAAAATACAATCGAATACATCCGTACGTACTTATGTGTCTAGATCAGGGGCCGGCAAAACACACATGCACATTTTGGCGTTGCGTGTGTGTGATTAGCTCAGTGCCGGCCAAATGGAGAGGACAAAAAAGTGTGCTTGTGTTGGTGAGCAAGAGAGCTCTCTCCAGACTACATCCGTTTTACTTGCAATTCAATGTTCACCGATTCACACAATCAAGAGTTCGGCTCGCGTTTGCATAAAAACACGACTGAATTCGGCTATGGCTGGCCGGGTCTGGTTTAGCTACGCGAAAGCGCGCTCATTTAGCACATCTTTGTTGTTGCAAAAGAGAGCAGTATAAGCTCGGATACTGTCGGTGTGTCGACGTCGCTGCCGCAGAGCCCTGTTTAATACACTGGAGACTGAGACGTGCCGGACTCTGGTCTAGATTGCTTATCCACTTTGTCAGATCTTAGGCTAACATTTTTTTTACATTTTAACGGTTCATACCGGTACGTACCGTTATATTGAAATAAAAATCAAGTTACCAATACGAAACCGAGTACCGAAATATTGTTAGATCCAAAACAGAACCTTTTATCGAAACATAAGTTTCGGTACGTATCAGAACCGGAACCGAAAAACGATTCGGTTTGATTCTCTGATTAGAACTGAATTCATCATTAAGCAGTGATTGATCAGCAACCGACGAAATTTGTGAATAAATATTTTGTAAATGATTGATACAAGTATTTTTTTCTATCTAGGCCAGCGATGCCCAGCCGTATGCTCTTTGGGTACGTTTTGTTATTGTAATTGCACGGAACATAGGAAATCAATTATCGTATACATGCAGGGCGCGAGGCATACAAAGCGACACACACGCTAACGACTTCGTGTGTATGCGACGCGTAGAACAAAAACCGGTTTTGTTCTCTTCTTTGATTGGTGTTTGCGAGCGCAAGCAAACTGACCAACAACAATTTCATTATTGATATTTGTGTTGTATCTTTGTGAGTATTGGTGAGTGCTCTGTCGTTTGCTGCTTTTGGGCATGCCTGATCTAGGCTCTAAAAATATGCTAAGTAAAAAAACATTGTTTTCAAAAAAGGATTTCCCTTGCTTTTCTTTGAACAAACTTTTTCGCTGGAGAGGACGAGTCTTTAGATATTTCCAATTTGCAGTGTATCCAAATGGTATAAAAATCACCCAGAACTAGATTTTTGGCTTAAAGTTCCGCAGGTTCTAGTATGCGTACAATTTCGCGAACTGAGTTCCACACATTCCGGTGCAGAAGAAAGTCGTTCTCTACAGCCGCAAAACTGGAGCAAATGTTGAAGATGTCTTCCGCCAGCAAATATTTTAGCACCCTGTAGGTTGATCTCCAACGAGTGACCAAAACTACGATGCGCTGTGGAAAGGCGAAAAAACCGAAACTGTACCGGTCCCGGTTCAATAGGTTCCATTAATAACGGTAAACGGTTTTCGGTTCCGGTACGTGATTTGAATCGGTTTATTTCGGTTAACGGTTCCGGTATTAAGCCCTGCTTGGTAGTAATCGTGAATCCTGCAGCTTTAAAGAAGTTTTATAAATTGGCTGCTGCAAATTTACATATATTTTGAACTACGTTCTTTTAAAGAACTCTGAATGCAAAAATCTTTAATAGTTAGTAATCGTTCGCACATTTTGTAAGTTGAGTTCCATTGAGTCTAGCACTGGTTTTTTCAATTTTTCTAAATGCAATAGATTTAATATAGTGTTCTTACAAAGTGTGCGAACTCTGCTAATGTTAGCTACTAAATTTAGAGTGTGCAGCACAACGAACTGTCTGTAACTTTGTCATCGTCCAAATCAAGAAATGCTTTTAATTCACATGAGCAGCCTTCATCAACATAACATTCTTCAAAGTTGCATTCCTTTTCCGCTAAGCAGATGTCACAAAAATTTGGTCGAAATCGGATGACTATATCTAAAGGCTGCCATCGGACCGATCGGTCGGAAAATGAGTCTTAGTGAAAATAACTTTTTTGTTTTAAATTTTATCGTTCTTAAACTCGGCTATTTTTATACTCTGTACCGAAGGTACATAGAGTATATTAAGTTTGTGCAAAAGTATGTAACAGGGAGAAGGAATCGTTTCCGACCCTATAATGTATATATATTCTTGATCAGCATCAACAGCCGATTCGATATAGCCATGTCCGTCTGTCTGTCTGTCCGTCCGTATGAACGAAGAGATCTCAGAGATGGTAAGAGATAGAGGTTTGACATGTATGGGACATGTATTTCTTATACTTGCAGGTTTCAATTTTTGTCACGCCCCCTCCCGCCCCCGCAATTTGGAAAAAACTTCATATCTCCTACAGTTTTGATGGTAGATGGTTCGTACTTTCTAGAGATATCTAGTACTCAAAATTATTTATCGATTTGCTGAAGCAATGATAAAGACCGGATGAACGATACTCAAGTTATGAGCAAAAAACGGTCAGTAAACCCCCCCACCACTCACCCCACCCATAACCTAAGCATTGCGATCAGCAGAAGCAATCTTAGTGAGAGAGAGAGAGAGAGAGAGAGACTTAGAGAGCGCACTGCTTTGTGCGTTGTGTGTTAACTGACCGTTTGACTCGTGACCAAATGCGAGCTGCGACATTAAGGGTGCAGAGTATGTTATAGTCGGGCTTGACCGACTTTCTTTCTTGTTTTATTTTGAAATGTTTTCAAAAAGATTCGCGAAATTTGAAAATGGGCTTTAGTTAGACAAATTTTTGATTTTTATGTAAGCGTTCTTAAACTCTCAATCATATCAGCATTCAAAACCAGCATTTGCAAGGGTATAAAAACTTCGGCACAGACGAAGTTAGCCTTCTCGTTTATTTGGAAATGATCTTTACAACAGATTCTTGGATCTTGGAAAGAGTATTAACAACAGATCAATGGGATATGTCATTAAGATCCAATGGATATTAAGAATTAGATATTGAAAAAAGATCAAAAGGATATATCATTAAGATCCAATGGATATGAGAAAAAGGATAGTTTTTAACAGTTCAAATTGATATTTGTTCAATATCCTGAGGATATTTTATTATACTTTTTTCGAAAATAAATCGACTTCGAAAAGATCCGATGGATCCAAAAAAAAATTATAGTTAACTATCCAGTCCAATTGTATACCGAAAAATCATCCTGATGATCATCAGAAAACTATAATTTTTTTCAGTGTAGAACTTCACATGTGCTAACATGATACTCATAATATCAGCTCATTTTAACTAAATTATCTACACTCTTTCGCTGCTAAATTCCAAATTATAAGTATGACATAGTAAACCAATTAAGTGCAGTAATTAAGTTAATGCCATTGCAAATTTGCCAATTTCATAGTTAGACTGCAATATTCAAAATTTGTTATTCGTTCACCAACTCTCTCTGGACGCCATGCAGCTAAAACTTATTCTTTTATTTCTTTGCTTCACTCTCGCATCGAAACCACCGAAATGCGGAGACAACGAACAAGGTGATTTTCCAACTGTATTTTATTGTGGAAGAAAACACTTTATAACTTTCTTCATGTATGGAAAAGCCTTCCTCAAAGGATTCAAAAAATGTGGCCGCATCCCAAAGAAGGTGTCTAAACAAACAACCGATTTGACAAAAAAAATTTATAATGCGACAAGAATTGGCAAAACCATGTTTAAAAGATGTAGAGTAATGTGTAAAGGCGAAAATCTTTTAGATCACGATAAATGCATCGGCAAATATCTATTTAAATTATCGAAAATTGGTGAAATGTATGAGCAAGTGAATAATTTTGATGTATGGAGTTTAAAAAGAAAATGTTTAAGATCCTATTTCAATTCATATAGACATCAAGTTTATAAGCCTTTGGAAAAAATTCATAAATGTAATCCCCAAAAAAAGAAAGGTTGAAAAAACGAGAGGCTCAGCCAAAGTTAATTCATATAATAAAGATTTGAATGATTTTCAAACTTCAATTTATTTTTCGCTTTAAACAATGCTAGCTTAGAGATTTTGCAACGATAGCTCCAGCAACGGCGAAGGAGAACAGGGAGCTGTTAAGCCATCTAGTGGGCGAGTGCATGGGACTAACTGTAATGGTCGCAAAGACCATTGTAAAAGTAAAAAACAACAACATAAGAACCCAAAACATAACAGAATAGGGATTTACCATGGTTGTTAGATCACAAATTTAAAACTAGCGACCTTTATCGAAGACCCAACCCAGCGATAGCTAAATCTATCGATATCGGCAGAGTTGCATACGATCAAAGCAATAGCCGGGATCAGTTGGGGCAAGGAGAAAGAGTCGATCGCGATCACCTACAAGTCGATCGGCAGATCGCTCATTAGTTATGCTGCTCCATCAGCGACACCCAGTGGAGGAATCTACAAACGGTGCAGAATGCCGCCCTCCGTGTGGCCTCCGTGCACCAGGAAACCGAAATCCTCCCTGTTAGGCCACATAACGAGCTCCTGACTCAACAGTTCCTCATAAAATGTCAGAATTCAGCACACCCCAATCATGACAGCATTAGTGCAGCAGTATGTAGAAGAGACAGGCCAGTCAGATATGACCTGAGAACGGCATATCCCTCCATCGAGCGCTGCATCGTGCATCGAAGCAAGGAACTTGACCCATACCAACATGGTCGAAAACACCATCATGGCCTTGCACGACAACGTGGTACTTGGTGGCAGACCTCCGCCTATTGATCCGAGTGAGATAAAATTGCCCAGATCAACCTGAACCACGCTCGCAACTCAACAGCTATCTAGCCCGCGTTAACCCGAGGTTGCTGATACATGCCCAAAATATGTGGCCAAGGGCCGCATGACACCAAGCACCTATTCAGCTCTGAGTTTTGTTGATTGATTAAATGTGAGTAAGAATTTTTGTGTATGAGCCAATCAAGAAAAAAGTGATTTTTGAAGTTCTCTGATGTGCATCGAGTACAGATTGGAGAAGTTGCGTCGTTTGTAACCTCGCGTTGAGGCTGTTGCTTCGAGTGGGGGTCGACAAGCAAGTTCGCCCAAGCAGGGTTGAGGTTGCCTCACGTTGAGGACTTTCGAGGTGATTCGCGTGGAGGTCGTTGCTTCGATTGTAGGTCTATAAGCAAGTTGGTTCGATCAGGGTTGAAGTTGAAAAGTCAATAGTACTGGGTATTGTACCCCGAGTAGAGACTTTCGATTGCCACGCGTTGTGCACTTTCGTTTGCCACGCGTTGTGGACTTTCGTTTGCCACGCGTTGTGGACTTTCGTGATGCCTCTCGTTAAGGATGGTGCTCGATGAATAGTGTGACCAGAGGTGGCCAGGGCTGCCACACCATTTGCTTGCCAGTTTGTTATATGGCAGCTATACGATAATATTCATCCGATTTTGACCAAACTCCCAAAAATTGTGTGAAAACTGATAATATTCACAACTGGAAGGTATAAAGGCGCTACCATTGAAAACAAAAAAGTTTTTCTCACTAGAACTATATTTTCGACCGATAGTTCCTATGGCAGCTATAGTCAATAGTCATCCGATTTTGATCATACATGTCAGAATGGTGTGGTAGCATATAATATTGATCAGTAAAAAGTTTGGGAGCGATAGCATTGAAAACAAAAAAGTTTTTCTTACTAAGACTTTTTTTCAGAACTATATTTTGTATGGCAGATATACTATATAGTTACCCGATTTTCATAAAACTTGGTGGAATTATGTAAAAGCATAGTAAACTTATAAATACGAGGTTTGGGTACGTTTGCGCTAAAGACAAAAAAGTTTTTCTCACTAAAACTACTTTTTCGACCGATAGTTCCTATGGCAGCTATATGCTATAGTCATCCGATTTGCAGCGTCTTTGCACCAAAATGCCTCGTGCAAAGTTTGGTTAAGATATCGTTAAAACAAATCATCGATTATGCTAGGTTTACATTACAAGCGTCACACTGTGTCCATATCGTCTGTGACTCTCTATGCCCAAAGTACTCAGAAGTCAAAAGTGTTCACATTGGCGGCACAGAAATTGCCTGTCTCAGCGCTGGGACAAGCCAAATGAGTACTTTTGATGTGAACGCTTTTTGTTGTCGTCACAGAGGTAACATTGCTCACAAAAGTGAGCATTGAGCGAGTCCATGAGCACTGAGCCAGATACACAATACAATATCAACAATCGAAAAAGATAGATCGAAAAGAATGAATAAGTGAAAAATATAATTTGCGATTGCCATATGATCCCTAAGCTTATTGAAGCCGTCGAGGGGATGGAACATGACCAGCGTCAATTATAAAAATCGTGATGCCAAGGAGTCTAGCTGGAGCAGCGTTGCCGATCAAGTGGAACAATTTGCGAAACACATTTCGTGTGAGTTTGCAATTCAATACAAATGCAGCCCGCATGTAATTGAATTTTAATTGATATTTTTGCAGACTTGATTCAAAGATGAGCATCCGGACTTGGCTTTGGAGTTCCTAATAGGTGTTAACAGGGTGTTAACAAACATACAGGAGAAGGTGCTACTTGGTAGTATGAGGCTTCGGCCTAACTGAGGCAACCGATGCTACTCAAGCAGCGGACATACAAGTCAATTAAATGAATTTGACCAAATTAAAGGAGAGGAGAATCTCTTTAAAAGTATGAGGTTCTGGAGGATCTTAAAGATATCTATTTTGGCATTAGGTGCTACCACTCCTACTTCAATATACACATATATTTCTCCAATACTTTTTAAATGCATGCGAGGCTGCTTTCAGAATTATTCCACATGCTAGTCCACCGCCAAGTGAAATGGGCTCACGAAAAGTCGCCGTCTACTTTCTCTCATCAAAAGAGATGATCGAAAGTGGCTGCATCCAAGCGCACACAATTTAAAATATAATTCTGGAGTTTCCGAGCGCTTTCGTAAATAGTCAAATGAAAATTTGACAAATTTCGCGGTTTTTGGTCTAAGCCTCTAATATACGCGTCTTCAATTGCCATCTATCCAACCTTCATAGTTATCTTAGGTCGTTAGAAAATTTTGCAAATTTCGCGATTTCCTTGACCATTTGATATACTCCTCCTATTTACCCGCCGGTTTACCCTTCTTTATGATAATCTAAATTCAAATGTGAATTTTTGAAATTTCGCGATTTTTTTGATCATTTATTCCACATCTTCTTTATTTATCCGTGTACTTTAGCCGTCCATAAAATCTTCATAAAAATCTGAAATTAATGAACAATTTAGAAATTTCCCAATATTTTAGAACTTTCAAGGTACACCTTTCATTTGCTCGGTCTACAACTCCCATTTAACCGTCTATATATACCATCTTTATATATATTTTTAACAATAATCTAAGCTCAAGAATGAGAATTTTTGCAAATTTCTCAATTTTTATACATTTTTTATACATTTACATATTTATTACATATTTAGTGCATATTTTGCATATTTGTTTACATATTTTACATACACACCTGATCATATTAATAGGTACACACCGGATTTTTTTAATTATAGATGGTGTTTTCGTACTTTTAGTGTTGACAACTTTTTAATTTTTGGTTTTTTGTTGTTGTCAATGTCTGGCCACACTGTGACAAAGAGTTGAAAGAGGGGCTGCCCCGTATATCAAAGCTTTTTCTATAAATTGCGAGTCCACCACACATTTCGCCTGATCATAATAATAGGTACAGTCTCCGTTGCTCACAAGTATCAAGTGAATAATTTTGTAATCAGTGATCTTTTGGTAACTAAAGATAAATTAAGTATAGCTCCTGTCAATACAGAGAATTAAATAATTATTTTTTTTAGAAAAAATGGGTCGAAATTCTCATTGTACTAAAGAAGAAGCTTTATTGGTTTTTAGTCTGAGAAAAGAAGGCAAATCTTTATGAGCCATCGCCAAATTAATGAACAGGTCTCATAATTTTGTTAAAAATGCATTAGAAAGAAAACCAAGACAGGAAACTACATAGTAACTTTGAGCAAAAAGGACCTATTTAAGTCATCGAAGGCTATTGCAGCCGAAATCGGAATTCAGTTAGTGCTCCAACTATCCGAAGACGACTACAAGATGCCAACCTACCAGGAAGAATTGCCAGAAAAGTCCCACTTATGCGCAAAAAAAATATCATCATGAGGCAAACTTTTGCAAGGGACCACAAAGACTGGGTAGGATGCACCGGGGAGAAAAAATAAGGAAACATATTATGGAGCGATGAAACCAAGATTAATTTGTTTGGAAATGACTGTGAAAGGAATGTTCGACGCCCTAATGGAAAGGAATTCCATCCACGGTTTACAAAAAAAACAGTCAAACATGGAGGTGGCAATATAATGGTATGGGGTTGCTTCTCCTGGTACGGCGTAGGTCCGATTTATCAGACTACAAACTATATGAATGCTGAAGAGTACAAATCCATATTGGAAACAGTTATGGTACCGTATGCTGATGAAAATATGCCATTACGTTGGGTATTTCAGCAAGAAAATGATCCTAAACACACATCAAGGCTGTTATCTAAATTTTTCGAGGACCAAAAAGTTGACGTTCTGAAGTGGCCAAGACAATCCCCCGAACTTAAACCCATTGAAAACTTGTGGGAAGACTAAAAAAAGAAATTGGCAAAGCATTCATTTTCAAATAAACAAAAATTATGGGAAGGTGTACAAAAAAATGTGGTATGAGACACCAGTAGAGACCTGCCAGGCTCTTATTAAAAGTATGCCAAAAAGAATAGCAGTAGTGGCCAAAAATGGAGGTGGATACACTGGATACTAAGTTAGGAAAAACTAATTTACCTAAAAAAAGAACACAAAATGGAAATACAAATTTTTTTTCTTACCAACACATGAACTGTACCTATTATTATGATCACACTTAAAACGTATCTGAAACACAAAATGATCTCTTTTATGTTATATTATTATTCTATGTTACAATTAAGTTTATTTTATTAAAAACATATAGTTTAAGAACCAATGAGAACAAATTTTAAGTTTGAAACAATGAATAAAACTGTTTTCTGTTACCTTAAAGTCAGAGTTGATGTGTGTGTACCTATTAATATGATCAGGTGTGTATGTAAAATATGCAAAAGTTGCATATATTGAATATGCAGTTTCCAATGGAAAGTGGGTTATTTAATTAGTATAAATCCAAATTTTCACCTCAATCAACCTTCATTTAAAAAAGTACATAAAATCCGATGTCTACTAATCATAGATTCTCTAATGAGTTTCGCTTTAGAGAATTTTGACAACCGACTCTTTAGAGGAATATGATAAATGTAAAGGCTGCTTTAGTACACTACAAAAGAAATTGTCATATCAAAAAGTAGAACTTCACATGTGCTAACATGATCATGATAAGAAACGTGCCCTTATTTATTTACTCATAATATCAGCTCATTTTAACTAAATTATCTACACTCTTCTGCAGCTACATTCCAAATTATAAGTATGACATATTAAACCAATTAAGTGCAGTAATTAAGTTAATGCCATTGCAAATTTGCCAATTTCATAGTTAGACTGCAATATTCAATATTTGTTATTCGTTCACCAACTCTCTCTGGACGCCATGCAGCTAAAACTTATTCTTTTATTTCTTTGCTTCACTTTCGCATCGAAACCGCCAAAATGCGGAGACAACGAACAAGGTGATTTTCCAACTATATTTTATTGTGGAAGAAAACACTTTATAACTTTCTTCATGTATGGAAAAGCCTTCCTCAAAGAATTCCAAAAATGTGGCCGCATCCCAAAGAAGGTGTCTAAACAAACAACCGATTTAACAAAAAAAATTTATTATGCGACAAGAATTGGCAAAACAATGTTTAAAAGATGTAGAGTAATGTGTAAAGGCGAAAAACTTTTAGATCACGATAAATGCATCGGCAAATATCTATTTAAATTATCGAAAATTGGTGAAATGTATGAGCAATTGAATAATTTTGATGTATGGAGTTTAAAAAAAAAATGTTTAAGATCCTATTTCAATTCATATAGACATCAAGTTTATAAGCCTTTGGAAAAAATTCATAAATGTAATCCCCAAAACAAGAAAGGTTGAAAAAACGAGAAGCTAAGCCAAAGTTAATTTATGTAATAAAGATTTGAATGATTTTCAAATTTCAATTTATTTTTCGCTTTAAACAATGCTAGCTTAGAGATTTTGCAACGATAGCTCCAGCAACGGCGAAGGAGAACAGGGAGCTGTTAAGCCATCTAGTGGCCGATTGCATGGCGACTAACTGTAATGGTCGCAAAGACCATTGTAAAAGTAAAAAACAACAACATAAGAACCCAAAACATAACAGAATAGGGATTTACCATGGTTGTTAGATCACAAATTTAAAACTAGCGACCATTTATTAAACTAGGGCCCATTTATCGAAGACACAACCCTGCGATAGCTAAATCTATCGATATCGGCAGAGTTGCATACGATCAAAACAATAGCCGGGATCAGTTGGGGCAAGGAGAAAGAGACGATCGCGATCACCTACAAGTCAATCGGCAGATCGCTCATTATTTATGCTGCTCCATCAGCGACACCCAGTGGAGGAATCTACAAACGGTGCAGAATGCCGCCCTTCGTGTGGCCACAGGCTACCGCCATATGATGACACACCCTGACCACCTGCACTAGGAAACCGAAATTCTCCCTGGTAGGCCACATAACAAGCTCCTGACTCAACAGTTCCTCATAAAATGTCAGAATCCAGCACACCCCAATCATGACAGCACTAGTGCAGCAATGTGTAGAAAAGACAGGCCAGTCAGATATGACCTGAGAACGGCATATCCCTCCATCGAGCGCTGCATCGTGCATCGAAGCAAGGAACTTGGCCCATACCAACATGGTCGAAAACACCATCATGGCCTTGCACGACAACGTGGTACTTGGTGGCAGACCTCCGCCTATTGATCCGAGTGAGATAAAATTGCACGCTCGCACAACTACGCTCGGGGAAGAGCAGGCAACTCAACAGCAATCTAGCCCGCGTTAATCCCGAGGTTGCTGATACATGCCCAAAATGTGGCCAAGGGCCGCATGACACCAAGCACCTATTCAGCTCTGAGTTTTGTTGATTGATTAAATGTGAGTAAGAATTTTTGTGTATGAGCCAATCAAGAAAAAAGTGATTTTTGCAGTTCTCTGATGTGCATCGAGTACAGATTGGAGAAGTTGCGTCGTTTGTAACCTCGCGTTGAGGCTGTTGCTTCGAGTGGGGGTCGACAAGCAAGTTCGTCCAAGCAGGGTTGAGGTTGCCTCACGTCGAGGACTTTCGAGGTGATTCGCGTTGAGGTCGTTGCTTCGATTGTAGGTCTATAAGCAAGTTGGTTCGATCAGGGTTGAAGTTGCAAAGTCAATAGTACTGGGTATTGTACCCCGAGTAGAGACTTTCGTTTGCCACGCGTTGTGCACTTTCGTTTGCCACGCGTTGTGGACTTTCGTGATGCCTTTCGTTAAGGACTTTCGTAATGCCTCTCGTTAAGGATGGTGCTCGATGAATAGTGTGACCAGAGGTGGCCAGGGCTGCCACACCATTTGCTTGCCAATTTGTTATATGGCAGCTATACGATAATATTCATCCGATTTTGACCAAACTCCCAAAAATTGTGTGAAAACTGATAATATTCACAACTGGAAGGTATAAAGGCGCTACCATTGAAAACAAAAAAGTTTTTCTCACTAGAACTATATTTTCGACCAATAGTTCCTTTGGCAGCTAAAGTCAATAGTCATCCGATTTTGATCATACATGTCAGAATGGTGTGGTAGCATATAATATTGATCAGTAAAAAGTTTGGGAGCGTTAGCATTGAAAACATAAAAGTTTTTCTTACTAAGACTTTTTTTCAGAACTATATTTTGTATGGCAGATATACTATATAGTTGCCCGATTTTCATAAAACTTGGTGGAATTATGTAAAAGCATACAAAACTTATAAATACGAGGTTTGGGTACGTTTTCGTTTAAGACAAAAAAGTTTTTCTCACTAAAACTACTTTTTCGACCGATAGTTCCTATGGCAGCTATATGCTATAGTCATCCGATTTGCAGCGTCTTTTCACCAAAATGCCTCGTGCAAAGTTTGGTTAAGATAGCTTTAAAACTGACGGAGGAAATAGCATAGAAACAGACGGACAATGCTATATCAACTCAGCTCGTCATGCTGATCAAGAATATAAAAAAAGTCTTGCGGTATTTCCGCAAGCTTGTCTTTGCAAGCGCGTAGTTCTAGTTGTATTCGTCGCATCGGTTCACGCTAGAGCTTTTTGGAAAGCTCTTTTCACGCGCAAACACGTGTTTGATTTATTGTTGCTTGTTTTTAGTCGTTCGTGAGTTATAGCGTCGCAAACATGGAGCAAAATAAAGAGAAAATACGGCATATTTTACAGTACTCATGCTGCCAATAAAATTTGTGCAGTTTATGGACCCGATACAGTTTCCATTGCCACCGCACAACGATGGTTTTAACGTTTTCGTTCTGGTGCAGAGGTGATCGAAGATGCGCCACGGTCCGGAAGGCCTGTCGTCGAAAATTGCGATAAAATCGCTGAATTGATCGAAAGAGACCGGCATAGTAGCAGCCGTAGCATCGGCCAAGAGCTGGGCATGAGTCATCAAACCGTTATAAACCATTTGAAGAAGCTTGGATTCAAAAAGAAGCTCGATGTATGGGTGCCACACGACATGACGCAAAGAAACATTTTTGCCCGTATGGATGCATGCGAATCGCTTCTGAATCGCAACAAAATCGACCCGTTTTTGAAGCGGATGGTGACTGGCGATGAAAAGTGGGTCACTTACGACAACGTGAAGCGCAAACGGTCGTGGTCGAAAAGCGGTGAAGCTGCCCAGACGGTGGCCAAGCCTGGATTGACGGCCAGGAAGGTTCTTCTGTGTGTTTGGTGGGATTGGCAGGGAATCATCCACTATGAGCTGCTCCGCTATGGCCAAACGCTCAATTCGGACCTGTACCGCCAACAACTGGACCGCTTGAATGCAGCACTCATGCAGAAGAGGCCATCTTTGATCAACAGAGGCCGAATTGTCTTCCATCAGGACAACGCCAGGCCACACACATCTTTGGTGACGCGCCAGAAGCTCCGGGAGCTCGGATGGGAGGTTCTTTTGCATCCACCGTATAGTCCGGATCTCGCACCAAGTGATTACCACCGATTTCTGTCCGTGGCGAACGAGCTTGGTAGTCGGAAGTTGGCCACAAGAGAGTCCTGTGAAAATTGGCTCTCCGAGTTTTTTGCCAATAGGGAAGCGAGCTTCTATAAGAGGGGCATTATGAAGTTGGCATCTCGTTGGGAACTCGTCATCGAACAAAACGGCGCATATTTGACTTAAATCGCATTATTATAACCAATTTTATGAACAATTGAAAATTCAATAAAAATACCGCAAGACTTTTTTGACAACATTATATTTTTAACAATAATCTAAGCTCAAGAATGAGAATTTTTGCAAATTTTTCAATTTTTATACATTTACATATTTTACATATTTCTTACATATTTAGTGCATATTTTGCATATTTGTTTACATATTTTACATATATGTAAAATATGCAAAATTTGCATATATTGAATATGCAGTTTCCAATGGAAAGTGGGTTAGTTAATTAGTATAAATCCAAATTTTCACCTCAATCAACTTTCATTTAAAAAAGTACATAAAATCCGATGTCTACTAATCATAGATTCTCTAATGAGTTTCTCTTTAGAGAATTTTGACAACCGACTCTTTAGAGGAATATGATAAATGTAAAGGCTGCTTTAGTACACTACAAAAGAAATTGTCATATCAAAAAGTAGAACTTCACATGCGCTAACATGATCATGATAAGAAACGTGCCCTTATTTATTTACTCATAATATCAGCTCATGTTAACTAAATTATCTACACTCTTTCGCTGCTAAATTCCAAATTATAAGTATGACATAGTAAACCAATTACGTGCAGTAATTAAGTTAATGCCATTGCAAATTTGCCAATTTCATAGTTAGACTGCAATATATTCAAAATTTGTTATTCGTTCACCAACTACTCTCTCTGGACGTCATGCAGCTAAAACTTATTCTTTTATTTCTTTGCGTCACTTTTGCATCGGGCGAGGATAAGTGCGGAGACGATAAAGAAGCTAATTTTCCAAAAATATTTTATTGTGTAAGAGATCCCTTTATAACTTTCTTCAAGTATGGAAAACTCTTCCTCGACAAATTCAAAAAGTGTGGCCGCGTCCCAAAGAAGGTGGCAAAAGAAGTAAATGCTTTGCTAGGAAAAATTACTGTTGCGACACAAATTGCCAGATCAATGCTTAAAAGATGTAGAATAATGTGTGATGGCACAACGATTTTAAATCACGATAAGTGCGTCAGCAGATATCTACTTAATTTGAGGACAATTGGTGAAATGTATGAGCAAGTGAAAGAATTCGATTTTTGGAGTTTAAAAAGAAAATGTTTAAGATCCTATTTCAATTCATATATATACCAAATTGATTATCCTTTGCAAGAAATAATTGAATGTACTGACCAAGAAAATCGTTAAAAAAAGAGAAGCTAACCTCGGCTATGCCAAAGTTAATTTATATAATAAAGATCGCTTTAAAGTTTAAACGATAAACATTCTTTAACAGCTATGGTTTACTCACATTAATCTGGCCCACAGAACGTAGAGCACGCTCGCCCACTGTTACCAAGAGCTCCACAATTGAATCATCCTGTGGGGCTTGACCCAAACGTAGGGTAAACAGCTTAAACAGGGCCTTGACACAGCATTGCAGCAGTCCCGCCTCTATCAGGCAAGGCTGATCATCGGCATTCTGGGGGGGAGGGGATCATAAATTAAGCCACATACAACAGGAATCTTTAATCCATTTACCTGCAGATAAACACTTTTGAGAGCCTTAAACACCATTGGAGTATCCGTTTGCATGGCAATGGCCATTAGAGCTTGTAAACCAAAACGCTGACGTATACTTAGAGTCAACTCACAGCTAAACAAATCCTCCAAACAGCCATGCAGTCCACTAATCCAACTGAGGCAGGCCTCAAACATGTGTATATCGCAGGCATGTATGGTCAATTGATTGGCCAAATGCAAGGGATACAGCTGTTTGCATGCTTCGGCCATTTGTGCACTGGCCAAACGTTTCGTAAGCACCGCCAGCAGCTGAATAATGGCCTGGCGTACCGCACAGCTACGATGATTGGCCAAAACCAGTAGAAATTCTAGCTTAACATAATGACGCAACACCTCATCCACTGAGGAGTCTGGTAAAAGGCAAAGAAAATCCTTGAGCAACAAGATTAGTCGCTGCTGCAATCTTATGATACCGGGTTGATCATAGAAGTCGGTTTTTCGATGCGGCAAAGTTGAGATATGCCCCGAACTGGGTGTGCTATGTCCAGAGGGTTGCCACAATTTACCCGCCTGAACATGGGGATGCACTCTACGGCGTAAAATTTTCAAGGGACTCCGCTTCGGGCTCTGTGTGGCGGAGGGATAGTGTCGTTTGAATTTTAAACGCCAACGTGTGGCCTCCACGGGACTAAGCAGACGCAGTGCAGGCTTATTGAGATGCGAACAATTGGCCGTTTGCTCTAGATTCTCCTCGAACTCATTCAGCGCACGCCTATAGCCCGTACCCTGGCCGGCATGCAGGCGACGCAAACGTTTAATTCTCTCCGCGCGTTCCGCATCCATTTCCAGTTGCACCGGGGCCGTTGAACCCAACTGACGACGAAATTTGGTGGTCACACGACTCAAATTGGTAGCCACCAAACTGCGCTCTTTGGCCGGCTGCTGTGAGGTGAGCAGAAAATAGAAATGCTCACGATCATGGGTCACATAGCATTCACTGGGTTTGTGCAGCAACAATAGCAGCTTCATAATCTCATCGAGTAGCGAAGCTGCCGGCGGTGAGCCACCAAAGCTGGACAAAATCTGTACAAAACATTCGGCCGCATAGGGTGAAATGTGTACAGGATTTGGTGATTCAATAACATACACCTTGCACAGGCTCAAAAGAGCACCCAGCAAGCCAGACTTTTGCAATTGCTCCATATTGAAATCACGCTGGGGATGCTTATCTCTGGTCAAGGCCAAAATGCAACGAAACAGCATGTCCAAAACATCCGAATGATGGGCACCCGAACGATGCCAGTCGGAGTAACGCTGGAGTACAGCCATTAGCAGACGAGGATAGACCAAGGTCACATTGGTATTGTCATTCACCTGAAGTGTATCACTTTTACGACTGATCAGGGACTGAGAGCAGGCATTATTCACAATGCTACGCAATAGTTGTACATCTTTGGAACATTTCTCGGATTTGATGACATAACCAATAAGAGCTAAATAATCCTGACGCTGAAATTCAGTATAAAGTTGGGCATCTGAGTGAGCTACTTGGAGTAGCAGATCCAAGGCCAAGGCTTGGGTGTTGACATTTCCATTGAGCTCCACAATCTGTGTAAAAGAATAGAGAGAGAGAGAGATTTAATCAGAACTAATCTGTATACAGAAAAAAAGATCCCCGTAGAAAGTATATTGGAAATATTCATTTAAATATGCTCTGAACGTTCATTCAGCTACATTGGATGAAGAATTAAGATCAATTTAATATGATTTTTTGTGTCATATCCTATTTACATGAAAATGAATGCGAAATACAGCTATGCTCTTGGCCAAACTTTTGCGAAAGTTAACATGAGAGATTGGCGGATAAAGTCAAATTGAACTTATTTTAGTTAAGGTAACGAATTTTGTCATCGGCAATCGATAGCCCGATAGCGAGCAAGTCAAGTACGAAAGAGAAAGACACATTCATGATACTATGACAGGTATGGCACTCAGCCAACATTGTGGCCCAAGCGCTTTTGCTGAGATCGCGATAGAGAGAGGTGGAGAGTGAAAGACCCACATATGTACATTGTACACACGAAGCAACAAAGCTATCGGTGCAACAAAAACTCACCCCTTCAAAATTCCCGTCGGCAAAACCAAATATATATGGCAATATATACAAATAAGAGATTACATACAAAAGTAGTGCTCTAACAACTAACAGAAAGTTCTATCGAATACCTTTTCTTGGAAGTTGCTAGCACTACAACTGTCTCCAAAGTACTTATTGGTGGCATGTATAGGCCGAACCGAATATCAACTATACCGAAGCAGTGAATGCACTGACCTCCATTTCGTTACAGTATACAGATATGTATAATCTTAACGGGCGACCTAAACAGCGACATCTTAACTGAAAATCATCTTTCAGATAATATGGAAGCTCTAGATTTGATGCTCGTAAACAAAGCACAGCCAACCCACTTTACTAACACAAGAGACACCTTACTTGACATATTTTTCGTCAACAACCCTAATAAAGTTCTTTTATATGACCAACTCATTGCACCGGCTTTCTCGAAATATGACCTTATCTTCTTATCATATAACATATGCCGAAGACACTCCATAACCTACAGAGACTATAAAAATATTGACTATTCACAACAGCTATTACTTGACCTTAACTCCTGTAACTGTTATATCATATTTTCACTAACAAGCGTGAACGACCAATTGGAACAAATGAACAAAAACATTGAATATATGTACAATAAAGCTATTCCACTCAGAAGCAAACTTGTGAAATCGACTCAAAACCATTGGTTCAATGACGACATAAAACGGAGTATTTTGAAACGTGATAAAGCCTACCCATAAGTGGAAGCGGTACAAGACAGAATTTCTTCAGAAAGAGTATACAACCCTTAACTATAACTACTATAACCATAACTAACTATAACTACAACTATTACACTTCAAAATTTACTTGTGCAATATCCGACAAAAAATTCTGGAAAGATATACAAAATCTTGGTGCGGGAAAGTCGAGGCTAGAAGTGACCTATAATATTGACCCCAATGATCTTAAAATACGTACTTAAACTCCTTAGCTCTTAATAATTGTGATTACTGTTTTAATTTTGTCTGTGTTAACCAATGTGATGTTTTAGATGCAATACTGAAAATCAAATCAAATGCTATGGGGCTAGACAAAATTGATCCCAAATTTATAAAAATCATCTTACCAAAAATACTCGTTTATATTACGCACATATTTAATACTGCACTAATGACATCTACTTTCCCGCATGTTTGGAAAACTGTAAAAGTGTTACCGATTCCAAAAGGCAATAACGATTACCGTCCCATCTCAATCCTCTCCTTCTTATCAAAAGCATTTGAACAAATCCTGGCCTCACAAATAGGTAGTTATATGGAGCAGAATTCCCTACTAAATGACAGGCAATCCACTGTTGTAACGAAAATCTCAGAAGATATACGTCGTAATTTGGACAAAAGCCATGTCACACTTTTAACATTGTTGGACTACAGAAAAGCGTTTGATATGGTAAGTCACAAAATACTGTGCGCAGAGTTTAACAAACTCTACAACTTCTCCAATACAGCAATGAAACTCATGAAATCATACCTTAGTGATAGGCACCAAGCTGTAGTCACACAATCGGAGTTCTCTTCCTTTCTGACCGTGAATTGTGGTGTTCCACAGGGTTCTGTCCTGGGACCCTTGCTATTTTCCATATATTATATGTTAATGACCTGCCATATGTCTTGTCTAAATGTGAAATTCAAATGTACGCAGATGACGTTCAAATGTATGTTAGTGCCCCGTTAAGAAATATTAGTGAATGTGTCCATCATTGTAATAATGAGCTGGAACTAGTAAGCAAATGGGCTAAGAGCAACGGTCTTAAAATAAACCCAATTAAATCAAAATGTTTAGTTATTTATAAAAAGAAATATGACACGAGTAGTTTACAGCAGCTAAAGATTGATGGATCAGTTATCGAATATACTGAAAGGGCATTCAATTTAGGTTTTACTTTCAATAAGACGTTATCATGGGACGACCATATAAGCAAGGCAATTGGGGAAAACATATGCTATTATTAGACGGTTAAACCTGACAAAGCAATACATCCCCACACATATAAGAGACCTGATTGCAAAAGTGCATATAATACCATCGCTGCTATATGGGGTGGAAGTTTTCGGAAATTGCAATGCAAGTAGCAAACATAAATTAAATGTAGTATTTAATAACATTGCTTGATATATATATGCAAAAAAAGATCCGACCACATATCACAATATGCAAGAGAGAATATTTAATATACGTCTAAATTCATAGATTAGCTTACGAGTGCTAGTGTTCCTGCACAAAATAATTAACACTGGGGAACCTCCCTACCTGTTCAAAATGCTTATCTTTGCTTCATCTCAAAGAACAAAAAATTTAATACCTACAAGAAATAAACTAGCAACATCTGATTTGCACTTCTTTCCTTATGCTATTCGTCTATGAAAACAGCTACCTAACGACATTAAAACAATTCGAAGCGCGCCCGTTTTTAAAAAATCAATGGAAAATTACCTACAGCAATAAGTTATGTTTATCTTTCTTTTCTCGTTCGATTAAAAACCATATAAATTCTTTATATTTTAAGAGTCATATTCAATGTTAAATGTTAATTTTAAATTAATAACCCAATCGACTGTTGTCTTCGTAATTGTAATAGTGATTAGTGCTTCCAAATAAGTCCTGTACTTCTAGCACTAAGAAGAAATATCAAATATATAAATAAATATATATTAATAAATAAAAAAAACGTGCGCTCACACAACCATTCGGTTCAAGTGGCAACTGCACACTGATATTTTGTGGCCTGAGCAGAGGCCGCACTGAGAGAGTGCCATACCTTCGTTATTGTATCATGTCGAGTACTGAAAGCATTTGCTGAAATCGAGAGAGAGGGAGTCAAATGCGCGGTATGTATCTTCTGTGGCAATAAAGCAAAACCAACACAACATGCGACCAGTGCAACAGAAACCCACCCCTTAGAAAACCCGTCGGCAAAACAACTTCAAATTTGTGCGCACACAACCGGTTGTATCAAGTGACAGCAACACCATAGACTAGAACAGGGTTCCCCAAGAAGAGAGGACAGAAAATGCTTGTGTAAATGCTTTTTTTAAGTGTTGCTCGGCAATATACCGCCGCGGAAGGGATTGTCTTGTAATTTTAAGTGCGACTGACTTTCACATATTCAGTCAGGAATGACTTCGGCAAGCATTCGGCTCTTATACATGTGAATTACCCCCTAGGGGCTATTGCTGGGGAACTCTGGACTAGAATATCGAGACTTAAAAATTGCTCAGTCGATACCGCTTCCCAGCTGCGGAAATTGCCAATCCAAAATCGATTACTCCTAGATTACTTTACCTTCAGTATAAAGGAAATAATCGCATACAATCTGCATTACTTTGCCCTATGCATGGCCGCTTTGTAAACGGGGTGCGCACAGCCTGCATTACTAGTAATAAAACAAGTATACCAGAACCGAACTGCCATCGGATTTCCATTACGAATGCGTATATTTTTTATACCCGTTCCTCGTAGATTAAAAAGGGTATACTAAAGTCGTGCAAATGTATGTAACAGGCAGAAGGAATCATTTCCGACCATATAAAGTATATATATTCTTGATCAGCATCAACAGCCGAGTCGATATGGCCATGTCCGTCTGTCCGTCCGTCCGTCTGTCTGTATGAACACCAAGATCTCAGTGACTATAAGAGCTAGAGCAACCAAATTGGAAATGTATACTCCTATTGTCTGCACGCAGATCAAGTTTATTTAAAATTTTTGCTACGCCCACCCCCGCCCCCACATTAAAAAATGTTGAATAACTCCCACAATTTTGAAGATATCGAGATCATAATTTACAATAACATGTTTATCCCCAATGTCTATAATCTGTGAAAATTTAAAAAAAAATTGGATAATATATAGGAAAAGTCGGGTTTTAGTACCAAATCACCTGTTAAGAGGAATGCATGCCACAAAAACTCCCTGGCAGGCTGTTGCCATAGCTAAATATGTAGTGAGAGCATTATCGAACACAGCTGCCTATGCAGAGAGCACGCTATTTTCGCGAGCAACCATGTATTGAAGGAGAGGGGGAGGGCGCTTGTGAAAGACAATTTTAATGGGCGCCCATGATTTGTGCTGCTTTCCGAGCGAGAATGCAGTGCGCGCACTGCTTAACACTCTTTATACTGTGGGACCAAAAAACCACACAGACAAACGAAAATGCAAGGCGTGTGTAAGAGAGAGAGAGAGGATTTGTCCTGATTTGGGCGCAAAAAGAGTTAGAACATAAAAAAGAGCGCGAAAAAAAACCCAGTCTGGTTGCTATAGCAACAAGTGTCGTTGTAAGAGCATTTTGTAACTGCTGCTGTCTATGCGAATTGATTGATGAGAAGGTGGCGGACGTTTGGGTGTGAGAGAGAAAGAGTTTTTGGACGTCGATGATTTTCGCTAGTGTGCGAGCGAGAATACTTAAAGTTGATCGTAGATGGGCGCGAGGGAAAAAAGGCTCGAAAAAACCCTGTCTCCATAGCAACAAGTGTGAGGCATTCTGTAAAACTGCTGGTGTCTATTCTGAGAGGCATATTGATTGATGAGAGGGTCAGTGTTGCCAACTTTTGCCAAGCAAAAAAATCCGTTTTCGGCGGGACGGAGAGGAAAAAAAAGCTGTATTTTTCGACAAAAAAAAAGCTGGAAAAAAGCGTATGTCTTTTCTTTTTATTTATACAATTATATATTTAATATATCATCAGAGTGATGAAGTTCCTCGTACTCATTCTTACCGTAGGCCACAGTAATGCCTATTAGCTTAAGGTAACTAGGAAGGACCTTATAATCGACGCAGGCATTTCGCATGTCGACGTAACCCGTATCTACCTAGTACTTGCAATTGTTTTGGTACACGGTTTCTTTGGTCATAAAATGAAAACGAGTAAATATTTTTCAAAACTTTTTTCTGCTTTTTATTCGGTAGCTTAATGGCTACAAATCGTAGAACAACTTATTCGAAATGGCCGCGTTGTGCCTTCCAACAACGCCGAAGTCTCTCTGGCCAGACTGACAACATCTGAATCGCAAACCAGGCTAACTCAAAAAGAATTTCATTACCTCCAGCGTCCTTGGCAGCGATAACTTAACTCCAAAACTTTAGATTCATTGTAGTTTTTCAATATCTTCTACGAAAAATACTTCCAAAAAGGTAACAATGCTTTGTTTTTTTTTTTTGGAGGTAGAATGTTGTGCATTTGAAACAACTGCAGAGGTATCTCAAGAGGTATCAGATTCATTCTTCCGGAGTCAAGCCTTAAACTCCGGGCTCTGCAGGCAGTCTTTACGACTTTTTTGTTTGACAAATTGTGGCATTTTTGTCAAACGATCTGTAAACTTGACTAGCACTTTGAGATGACTGTTTCCTGAGCGTTAGAGGTGGCAATTAATGTCGATAAATGACTGACAGAGGTGAAAAACTATCGATTTGCCTATAAGTTTTGCAAATGACTTCAAAATAAAAATAAAGCGGAAAAAAAGCCGAAATCATTTTTAAAATCGCCAGAATTTCCACTTCCCGCTGTTTCCAAATTTTTCCCGCAATACGGTTTTAAAAAAAGCTAGAAATGACGGGAAAAAAGTTGATTTGGCCACTGGAGAGGGGGCTGGAAGTTTGTGTGTAAGAGAGCTTACGAGCTGATGATATTCGCTGATGTGAGAGCGAGAAATCAGTGCGCACACTGCTCAACTTTGTACTTAAAGTTGTGGGTAGAGGGGCGCGGTGTAAAAAAAAGGCTCACAAAAAAAAGCCAGGCTGGTGCTACCATAGCAACAAGAGCGAGGACGTAGTGAGGGCATTACGCAACACTGCTGCTGCTGTCGATGCCGAGAGCATATCATTTGCGCGCTCATCAGATTGATGGATGAGAGGGGGTGGTCATTTTTATACTCTGTACCGAAGCTACATAGAGTATATTAAGTTTGTACAAAAGTATGTAACAGGGAGAAGGAATCGTTTCCGACCCCATAAAGTATATATATTCTTGATCACCATCAACAGCCGAGTCGATATGGCCATGTCCGTCTGTCTGTCTGTCTGTCCGTCCGTATGAATGAAGAGATCTCAGAGATAGTAAGAGATAGAGGTTTGACATGTATGGGACATATATTTCTTATACTTGAGGCAGATCAAGTTTATGTTCAATTTTTGACACGCACCCTCCAGCCCCCGCAATTAGAAAAAAAAACGTGCATCTTCCATAGTTTTGATGATAGATGGTTCATACCCTTTAGAGATATCTAGTAATCAAAATTATTTATCGATTTGCTGAAGAAATGATAAAGATCGGATGAACGATACTCAAGTTATGAGCAAAAAACGGCCAGTTAACACCCCCCACCGATAACCACAGCATTCCGATCAACAGAAGCAATCTTAGTGAGAGAGAGAGAGAGAGAGAGACTTAGAGAGCGCACCGCGTTGTGTTAACTGGCCGTTTGACTCGTGAACGGAGTATGTTATAGTCGGACTTGACCGACTTTTTTTCTTGTTTTATATCTTAACTATCGCGGTGTCGGTTAACTAAACAGACATGCTTATTTTGATCTGTTAATTTTCTGTTCTGTCTGTTATTTACCTGTTATTTTTTAAAACCGTTACTTGTTTTACTTTACCTAACTGAGTAACGGGTATACCAAAGTCGAGCACCGCCGACTTTAACTTACGCTTTCGTTTTTTATTAATATTGAGTTAAAGTATCTAAAAAACAATTGATTTTGTAAAAGCTTTCATTTTAAAGAATATGTAAAAATACTTATGCATTCCTAAAATATTATTTTTGTTATTGCTTCTGTTATACTTTTATGGGTTTTCAAGTATTTTCAAAATAAATAAAAATATTTTTATACCATATTTATTTTAAATTTTTTCAATATTCACTCAAAAAGTTACTTAAGAAAACGCATGGTAATTTCTTTGTCAAAATACTTATGCCGTCGACTGTAGTTAAATATTATATATTGTTTTTTTTCGAAATTTAATCGATTTTAAAAAGATCCAATGGATTACAGAAAGGAACTGGATAATTAATTATCCAGTTCAAATAGATACCTAATAATCATTTAGAGTTACATGGAGTTTTCTTTTGTGTATCCGTTTAGTTGAGGTTAACCCACCCTACTTACCCTAGCAAATAGATACAACAAAGTGGAGAGTCCTCCACTTAACGACGTGGCCGTTTGTAACGATTGCGGTTGAGTTTGACACAATTCGCCATACAACATGTGTCCCTGGGGCTGGCCAAAGCACGCCATATCCAATTCCTGACTCACATCATAGCACATCACCAGCTCCGGTTGCTGGGCGGTATAGACCAATACCCTCGCTTGTCTAAGCTGCTTCATTAACTCCGCATGATGTCCAAAATTCGAGGATGATAACTTTTGTAGATTCACATAGCCATAATTGGGTTTCCAATTGGCCACCTGGCATTGAGTAAATTCGGTAAAATCTGGTCCCATGGCTGTTAGATTAATCATTAAGGTGGGATCCAATAGGCGACGCTTAAACAACATCAGATTGGCCAAGGCATAGCGAGGTGCCGCACAACCATCCAAAGTGGAACGCGATGAGTTGGAACTACTGCTCGGGACAGCCTCACCCAGGGCAATCATTTGAAAGGTGTGCACTCGGGTGAGTTGACGTAGATTTTGGCAAGGTAGATGCATCAGTTGCTGTTCCAGTCCATCCAGATAAATGGTAATGTCCAAAGAATCCGCTTGTTGTTGCAAACCAAAGACCAAATGCAACCACTTGTGGCGGGGCAAACGTAAATGTTGCAACTGTACGGAGGAACCCTCAAAGTAGCCACCACCCGAAGACTCCTGCATGACATGATGACCATTTAGCAAATGCATTTGGCCAAAACTATTGAGTAGGGCCAGTTTGGTTTGTTTTAAAGCCTGTCTTAGGCTGCCACTGGGCGGAGCAGCAGTTGGGACTGGTGTAAGTGTAGTTGCTGTCTCGCTAGTGACCTCCATATGCTCCTCCACTCTTACAGGAGGTAGTGGCTCTTGTGGTTTGACCAGCTCAAAAACCAATTGCATATTGTTGTTGATGTAAACACTAAGCATGGCCTGGTTGGTGCCCAGCGAGATTAAGTGAGATTTCTAAAGGGGAATTGGGGGATAGAATTAGTTGAAGTTAAGAAAGTTATATGATTTGCTAAACATACAGTTAAATCCTCGCCCGAATAACGTGTCTCATCATCATTCAACTGCATGCAACTGCGATGCATTTGTTGACCTCTCAGTTCTAGCCAAAGCGACAGGGTCAAGCCTTCTGGCTGCCAGAGACGCGTTTGGGTTACCGGCATAATGCAGGCTGCACGCGTAAACAAAGTATTGGCCTGACTATGCTGATGCTGTAGACGCACACGTTCAATCTGTTCACTGACCGTCGCATCCGAAGTGATGACAATTTTGCCATCGATGGTAATGGGAAATTCCAGTTCCATGCAGGGTTGTGATTTACGCAATGTTCCCGCCGTAATGTGATGCATGTGACGCATTAAGAGATCTACTGGAGGTTGTTTGGATGCCAGTATGGAGTAATAGCTTTGGATTACATCCGGAGTATTGAGATGGGTAATCAATTCCAATATGGATTGCTGCAGTTCTGTAGTTAGAAAGAAAACCAACCAACAATTTAAGAGCTTGACAAATCTTTGAGTACTCACCCCTTAATCTGGCATCACTGCAGCTTAGTATGGGCGCAAATCCTTTAAGCAGACACAAAGGACCTCCGAGATAATCTCGGATGACAAACAATCGATTGGCCAATTGGGTTAAACTCTCTGTCCAGCCATTGGGTTGTTTGATACACAGCATGGAGAGCTCTACCAGCATTTGAACCACCAATTGACTTAGACCCTGATGCATTATATGCGTACGATAGCGTGAGGAGGGCTGAAACGGCGTCCATGACTCATTCACTCCCGCTGCCGCCCCACCACCATTGAGTTCACATTCAGATTCACTTAGCTCTGCTATCTCACCATCCGCCTCGTAGCCCTCATCGGCTGTTAGATAAAACTCCTGCTCATTCTCACTCAGCTCCAGTTCACTGTCAGCCGCACAGCTCAAGGAGGCTCGCGTGGAAAAGTAATCAGCATCACCCACATTAATTTCACTCGAGGCCGGACGCCTTCTTGGTGTAGGCGGTGTGGCCAAAGAATTCTTGGCCGGCAGTTTCACCGATTGCAATTGCCGGGGCAATTCCACGCTGCCGCTATTAAAGGAACGTGCACGTGGACGGGTCTGTTCCGAGGGACTTCCACCCACTACGACACCGGCGGGTTCGTTGTGTGTGTTCGAGAGCTCGGCTATTTTGAGTAGAGTCTGCAGGGTCTGTATGACGGCATTATCCCTCGCATGCTGTTCCCCATGCTCTGTCCAATTGTCTGCCGCATGACTCAAAATGATGGCTTTCAGTTTACGCAGATGCTTCTGCATCTTCTCCACTGTGAAGAGAATTGAGGGTGGAACAGAGGGGGATTAGTATGTACTGATAAGGAAACTAGAGCTTATCTTCCGCCCACATCGAGTGTCGTCTGGGTATGTGTTGTAATCTGGTGTGCACAGAAATTCAATCTGAACGTTGTCGGTATTATGCCAAAGCGTTCGTCCGACTGACTGACTTATAATTAACTCTCCAAAGACAGCAAACCACAACGACCCGTTATTAGCCATGGTGTTGGCTCCTCCCTCTCTCTTTCTCTTGACTCAACTCACCTCACCTTGGCTGGGGCCCAGATTTGAGTGCTTTGTTCTTGGCACCAGCAGGGTAGGGAGGGGAACAACACGCACTACTAAGGCTTCCACACGCTTGCCTCTAGTCGGTAGCAGTAGTTCATGTAGCCGCTTGCAATGACAACACTTTAGCTGCGAGAAATTCTATGCTTTGGTTACTAAGCAAACGGCAAATATGTTGTGGAAATAGCAAATACTCTTTAATCTTCGAGTTTAAAGTACATTTGGAAAACATCAAAATCTACCAAAAGGACCCCCCGAACGCTCTAAACTTAAAAAAAGTTCGGTTCAAACAATAATTTACTTCATTTTCTTAACATCTTTTTTAACTTTCTCAATATTATGAGAGGTAATCAAAATTTTATGGAACAGAATCGCTTGAATTGATAATTAAAGATGCGTTATAGAAACTCCAATCCAAATTCAACATATTGCCTCCCAATTTCAAAGACCAGTTACTGCTGAAAGTCTTTTTAGAGAACCTATGAATCATTACAATAACGAATGAAATCCATTTGACTTGACGATTTACTCAGCTTGGTAGTCTGAGGCCGTTCTCCTAAACAGAAATATGTCTAAATTTTTAACAAAAGTAGAGGCAAGAATGTGTGAAAAATTTAACAATCTATGAACCCAGACTCGAACTAAAACTTTAGGTTCGATAAGTACACAGAGAAAAAAAAATATGGAAAAGCTACACGAAAATGTGTGATTTCTACACGTTTTGACCGGGATTTTCGACCCATAACGTTTGTGTAGCTTTTCTGCACGCCGCGTTTAGAAATGAGAAAGCTAAACGCAACGTGTTGAAAAGCTACACGAAACGTGTAGGATTTCTATATGTAAACGCGCCCTGCAGAAAAGCTACACAAACGTTATGGGTTGAAAATCCCGGCCAAAACGTGTAGAAATCACACATTTTCACTTACACAAAATAAAAAAAATTACTGCCCACTTTTATTTATTTATTTTTGGTTTATATGCGCGCGCGCTACTGCTGCTGCTATCTTGAAAGCTCAATTATTTCGCTATGCGCATCATATCAGGGCAGAAGAGGACCACCAAACCAAAAAAAGCTACAAGTCGCGTGTGGAGATCAGCTTTCTAAACAAAAAATGTATGAATTCTGTACTGATTTAGAGCTACATTTTTCGTTTAGAATTTACATACGCGCATGTGGGATTTCCATATCCAAACGTTCGTGTGGTATTCAGATTGCTGCATGAAAAATGTAGAAGTTATTTGGAAATAAGCTGATTTTCTTATGTCGTGTAGATTTTGCATTTTTAACATGAGGCGTTTAGATATTGAAATCCTATACGTTACGTGTGGGATTTCTGCACGTCGCGTGTAGCTTTCGGAATTCTACATTTTGCGTGTGCAATTTAGCAGGGCACAACACGTTTCGTTTAGCTTTGACGTTTCTACACGCGACGTGCAGCCAATTTTGTTTTCTCTGTGTACAAAAATCGAACCGAACGTTAAACTTTACAACGGGATCGAACCTCCTCAAAATTTTACAGATTTGCAGCCTTGCTTTTTAAGTCTCGTTAGCACTACCCCTCTCTTCCTAAAATTTTACAGATAAATACTGCCTTAGTTTTAGATCGGAATTCTGCTATCATATGTGATCAAATTGAAAATTTTTAATTTAAGCCTTCTCGGGTTTTTCCAATCGATAATTTTTTTCCTTCTGTAACTTGGTAACACTGTTAGTGACAGCTGTGCGAAATTTCACGTCAAAATATTCATTAATGTTCGTTATGTGAGGTGCTAAAAGTGAATTGAACAAATAAGTTACATTTAATTTTGTATACGGATTGGCATTTTGGCAGCGGAAACGTTGAGAATGCTGCAGATAGCCTTTTTGGATCAGACTCTGTGTTCAAAGAATGTTTACAAGTGCCGCGAGTGTAGAGAAGAATGTGGTATCTAATCGGCCAAAAACATTGACTGTTAAATAAATCGTCGATTAACTATTAGAGACAGCTCTGATAGTTTGGGCCAATTGTTATGTACCGTTCTTGGTCCTAGGGACCTGAAGACCACCCTCACTCACCTTCCGGCACGGCATGAGGGCGAGGGGTCTCCCTAAGGAGCATAACAATAAATTTTCATGCCGTAAATAAAACCTACCGTGATCGTCCGTCAGTCTGTCCGATCTGTCACAACCCGGTCTATAGGTTGATCCCAAAAAGAATCGGCAGACGTAGCCTATGCCCTTCTATGCTTTCGCATAGCCTTCGGACCACACCAGGGCCGGCGGTGTGATCCCCTAGTCAATTACACTAGTTTACAAAAAAAAAAAATTAAATGACCCATTTCTACTGAAACTGTTTTTAAGTGTAGTTTGGATTGGTGATTTCAAAAATCGATTTCAAAATTTACAAATCATGGCTCCGTTTTTTAAATATGCATTTTTTTCATTTTTTCGGTAGTTGCACTTACATTTTATGCCATATCTTAATTCATAATGGTCAGATGGTGTCAAGCAAGATATGAATCGAGAGGTAGTTAAATCATTGTTTTCAAATCGGTTTAGAAGTTTGAATACAATGACCAAAAATATTTAAAAACGAGAGCGTAAGTTAAAGTCGGCTCTAACCGACTTCGATATACCCGTTACTCATGGAAACAAATGTTTAATAGCCTTCCTGTATGCCTGAGGTGGGTCAGCCGAAAAATATGCAACATTTTTTAACTCGTCTCTCTCTCTCTCTCTCACTAAGATTGCTGCTGAACGCAATGCTTAGGTTATGAGTGGGGTGGGTGGTGGGTGTTAACTGATCGTTTTTTGCTCATAACTTGAGTATCGTTCATCCGATCTTTATCATTCCTTCAGCAAATCGATAAATAATTTTAAGAACTAGATATCTCTAGAAAGTACGAACCATCTATCATCAAAACTGTAGGAGATATGACGTTTTTTCCAAATTGCGGGGGCGTGAGGGGGCGTGGCAAAAATTGAAAATAAACTTGATCTGCGTGCAGACAATAGGAGTCTACATTTCAAATTTGGTTGCTCTAGCTCTTCTAGTCTCTGAGATCTAGGTGTTCATACAGACGGACGGACAGACGGACAGACGGACATGGCTATATCGACTCGGCTGTTGATGCTGATCAAGAATATATATACTTTATATGGTCGGAAATGATTCCTTCTGCCTGTTACATACATTTGCACGACTTTAGTAGACCCTTTTACTCTACGAGTAACGGGTATAAAAAATCGATTTTTTGCTCGAAAATGCAAGAAATATCATTTTTAATCGCCTTGGAAAAATATAAAAAAATTCAAAAAAACTATTTTTATTCTTTTGACGTAAGGATCGCACTTTTACAAAGATAATACGGTATTGATGAAGCAAGTCTATGGATAAATATTGCAGCTGGATCAATTTGAGTGAAGGAAGTAATAGTCAAATTTGAGTATTTTAAGTGTTTAGAAAATTTTTTTTTCTATTTTTTTTGTTTTTTGGTCAATATTAGAAGAGGGCGAATAGAGACATCAGAAAAAAATTCCAGAACAGAACAAAAGACGAAGCAAACGAAAATTTATTTTGAAAAAATGTCAAAAACACCACTTTTTTTAGCACTCAATTGCTCACAGCTCCAGTATTTACACTGCTCGCCACTTGAATAGGACACCCTGTATGCTCTCTTTAAAACTGCTCGTAACTCGAAAACGAAATGGTAGAATAACGGTATTTTTTGCATATTATCTTTGTGCAAGCATTCTTCGCTCTTTCTGTTATATGCCAAGTTTTGGAATAGAACCGTTATAAAGTTGTTTGTACTTTATGAGAGCAAAAATTCAATGGTATTTTTGCGCCACTTGAATAGAACATGCATTTTATTTGGTCGGTATCGTTGACAAGTGCACGAAAATTTTGGTTTACTTAAACTTTTTGCTTTAATTGAAGTGTATATAAAATTAAAAACAATTAAAATGGGGCGTGGCACTTCATTATCTGAGTCGGAGAAAGGAAAAATCCAAGCTTACAAGGATTCTGGCCTTTCTATTGCCAAAATAGCAAAAAAAAAGTCGACAGGAGCCGTCACGCCATAACAAATTTTTTAAATAATAAGGCTAATTATGGTAAAAACATGAAGGGCCGCACCCACAGTGTGCTTACCATCGCGGACAAGCGACTTATATTAAGAGAAGCTTCCAATTCGCATGACTCTTTGGAAAAGATAAGGGAAAAATGCAACGTTAAAGCAAGTTTGACAACCATGCGTCGTGTTATTAATAATGCTACACACCTGAAGAGACTAAAAATCAAGAAGAAGCCACCTCTTAACCCGGCTCGGAAGTTACAACGCCTTGATTTCGAGCGCGCACATGTCACCTGGACTTCGGAGTGGCAACGTGTTGTCTTTTCGGACGAAAAAAATTTTAATTTGGAGGGCCCCGATGGCTACAGCTACTATTTTCATGATCTTCGAAAAGAACCACACCATCTTGATAAGTTGCACAGCAGTGCTGGATGCTGGAGGTATTATGGTATGGGGGGCCATTTCCTATTATGGCACCTGTGAGCTTAAATTTATTCCAACCACCATGAATGCGTTGTGTTATACTGGTATATTGAAAGAGGCCTTTCCACACTTCCAAACTCTTTTTGCAAATCTAAAATGGATTTATCAACATGATAATGCCCCTATACATACGGCCCGGATTGTTAAATCGTATATAGCGAGCCAAAACGTGGCCACCCTATTCACCGGACTTGAATATCATTGAGAATGTGTGGGGATGGCTAACACGTGAAGTATATGGATCAGGTCAGCAATATTCGAGCGTTCCCGAACTAATTGCAGCTATCAAATTAGCATGGGGCTTGATATCGTTGAATTATTTGGGAAAATTGTATGCATACCTTCCAGACCGAATGTGTGAGGTTTTGGAGAAAAAAGGAGGCTCAACACACTATTAAAAACTTTTTTTGGTTTAAAAACATGTTAGTAATTTCTTATTTAAGCAATATTGTTAAAGGATTGAAATATTCTTAAATGGTTTTTAGATAAAGTGTCCTCTATTCAAGTGGTGCAAAATGAAGACTCCAAAATTTGTTACTTATTGGTTAACAATGTTTTTTTGTATGCTTACAACTTTTGAATAATTTTGCAATTTTCGTCTAATTACAAAATTTAAATAAACTTTATAAGAAAACAAAAATTATTTTCCTAGATGGCTTGGTTTAGCAGCAATTAACTATAGAAAATCGACTTTTGAGGTGTCCTATTCAAATGGCGAGCAGTGTATATATAGAGGAGATCAGTGGTCACATTTTCTGTACTTTCCGGAAATATATGAACCGAATAAGTCCACGATTTCATGTCACTATTTATTAGTGTTCGGAGCTACATGAACCGCAATTGCATTTGGTTCAAGTCGTCGATTTCTTATGATTATTATGGACCGAAATTAATCAAAATTGGGTTTTAGTTTTGAGCTTTCGATTTCCAATCATATTATTTAAGGTCACTATTTCTTCTTTTGTGGACCTAAATGTACAAAATAAGTTCTCGATTGTTAACCGTTTCATTAATAGTTACTTTTTTTGAAACTTTTCGGACGGAATAAGTCTTTTGACTTATTCACATATCTTAAAATTTTATCTATGGTCACTTATTTTTTTTCTTTACGGACCGAAATGAACCAAAATTGGTTGTGCTTTGAGCTATCGATTTCTAAACATTTCATCAATGGTCACTTTTTCAAAATTTTTCAGGCCTATATGAATCAAATAAGTCTTCAAATTTCATATGATTTTATCAATGCTCACAAATTGGTACTTTCCGGAACTAAAAGATCCGCAATTGGTTATGGTTCAAGTCCACGATTTCTTATCATTTCATCTATGGTAACTATTTTTCTTTACGGACCGAAATAAACCAAAATTGTTTGTTTTTTAAGCTGCAGATTTCTAATCATTTCATCAATGGTCACTATTGTTTACTTTTTGTACCGAATACGTCCTTGGTTTCATATAATTTTATCAGTAGTCACTTTTTTTGTCATATTATCTAGGGTCACTTTCTAAAGTCACAACACACTTTGTCAAAATACTAAACGTCACCATTTTTTTTCGCTAAAACCACACCCATACGACACCCCCATTTGCATTCCCTCTTTATAACTTACCTTCTTCGTTCTGAAATCCCTTGATGCAAATGGCCATGGTCGCCTCAAAAAGTTTTAGTAACAATTTCTTACACTCTCCATTCGGTTCGTAGAGGCAAAATAAATCCGTATCAATATTTACAGTTGGTTGTGGTGTCTTGGGACTGCTCACCGGTGTGGGTGTGCCACTAAACAATGAACCCACAATATTGAATAGCTTATGGATTAGGCCCTCAGCGGCGGCTGTCACCTCTACATCATTTGAGTCTTTACCTCTGATATCAAAGAGAACAATACTTTCATCGGGTTGGCTGGCTTGCAGATGCTGTAGGAACGAAGGAGCTGGCACTTCCAAGCTGGTGTAATTATGTAAAACACTGGCGTAGTCCGAACTGTCTGCCGTTGTCTGGGAGACTGACAAAGCATTAAGCGTTGGCTGTTCAGCAGCAAATGAAACGAGTGTCTCCAATGAACTTGAGACAACAGCAACAGGGTGTATGTTGGCGGTGCTGGCGGTGGGGGAGCTGTTGGTGGTGGGGGAGCTGGGTTTGAGGTTTGCGGCTTTGGGTAGCATGAGGAAACAACTGAGCGCATTGTAGTTCAGTTTGAGTATGTCAATGATGGTCTTATCGCCTTGTTTTAATTGCTCCTCCTCATCATCATCTGCTTCTGAGTAAGAAATTTCCACGGGTATTGAATAGATTTTGGCAAATTCATTATAAAACAATTGACTTGTCTTGAGTAGATCATAGTTAAGGGTCCATTGTAGGGCAGTTATATAGAGTATATCCGAGGGTTTGTGTTGTTCCAAATGTAGATGGTTGAGATTACTCTCATAGTCATCCAACCAGAATTTATTATTTGAGCATTTCTTGAGCAAAGCTTGAAATAATTGTGTGGCACGATCGCTGCTATTTAATTGTAGCTGTATCAGACGACGGCTTAAGATTAACTGTTCCTGATTATTCTCACCCAGAAATGCAATGTTATCTATGCCCACTTTAATTAGATCACAAACACCACGCTGCAATTCGGGTATGTCCAATAGATCCTGCATATAGCGTATATTCTCCTCGTTATAGAAAGCCTTGACCAAACGTATATCGCTTAGATACATGACAAAAATGCTCAAACATTCGTGTAAGACACGATATTGTTCCAGTTTATGTGGCACAATTAAGGGAGGCAAATGGTATACAGTTTTGCAGTCACTTGCAGATTCCTTGTATTGCCTGAAAATGGGTAAAACCACTTCAGCTAGTATTCCACTAGCCAGATCGTAGCTTAACAAATAGGCTATATGTTTCAAGTGTTTCAAAAACAACAGAATGCCCGAAGTTGATTTCAATAAACTTGCATAGTTTTGCTTATAAATCGTTAGCAATTCTTGTTGAAACATGGCCGATTTGGCCTTCTCCTCACACTTGTGACATGCCTCTGGTGTACGCTTCACGAAAATGGTATGCAAAACATTGTAATGTAAAAATTTATAGGCATATTTCTGATAAGTTTTACTTAAATTCATTCCCATTTGTAGACAGGTTTCATAATTCTTTGCATTATAATGACAACAACAACTGCCGGTGCGTAAAAGACATCTCACACTATATTCCTTTAATGTCACTTCCAATTTGGGTAACATTTCATACAATTTACCCTGAAAATAGCAACTCAAATAGTGTCCCGTGCAATGTAATTGCAAACTGCAGCTGCGTGGTCTTTTGGTATAACGTTGTTGTTGCTGCTGTTGTTGCTGCTGTTGTTTGGGTAAGCTAGTCGAGGTGCTGCTTTCCATTAAATATTGCTGCTGTTGTTCCTGCCGGGACAAATTGTCCGTTAAACGTAACAACATTTTAAATATTTGTAGAAAAATCAAAGTATTTGCATTTTCCTGCTCATTTAAAACCTCAAAACAAGCTTCAAAATTCTTCACATCAATTTGTTTCAAATCTCTCACTTCATTCTCCACCAGATTATGCAAGGTACCAAACATTATGTAGAGTATTCCGTGTGCCAATTGTGCATTTCTTCGATTTGCTGTCAGAGCATACAACATTTGTGTGAAATTGCTATTGAAATCTTGTACCGAATTTGTATAGAATTTGTTTACACACTGACCAATCAGTTGGAGTAACTCGAATTTGATTATATCCTCATTCATATCCGTCGAGCATAAATGTCCCAGTGCAAAATTATGTACGGTCACACTTAACTGAGATTCCTCCTCGGCTTCTATGCAACGGCTAAGCAATTGTATGAGTAACAGGGCCAATTCATCGCTACTTTTGGTGCTGGCCTGGAAGTCTTCCAAATGGTTTAGTTTTAGTGTAGAGGATATGTTGAGGGGTTAATTGACTTGGTTGTGTTGTGGTTGCTGCTGTTGCTGTTGCTGGTTGGTATTGCTGTCGTCGTTGCTTTTTGTTTTGAGAATTTAGATGAAAGCTACCTATGAACTGGGATATGCTGGTAAGTGGCTGGAGTGGCTTATTCGTGGCGCTCCATTTACAGTTGGGAAACAAATTGATGCACAATTGGCAAAGGCTCTTCTGTGAGGCAATGTGCTGTGGGGAGGAAAAAGGGGATTATTGAAATTTAAAGGAGCAAAATGCAAATTAAAGGGGAAGGAATCACAATTCGCCCCTTTTCGAACCTTCATTTTAAAAAAACATGATTTTAGCATAAATATATAAAAGAGCCGATTTGGAACCCTACCAAAACCTTTTACACTTGGCCCTCGCTTAACCCGAACTCTTTTAACACGAACTCGGTCTTACGCGGTTACAAATTTGCTGCCTTCCCCATTTGAACACGCTGAAAACCTCGTTCTTACACGATTGCAAAATATCAATATTTTTATTTGGCTGTCAATTGATGCGTTAAGCAGGATTCACACACGAATTTGCTGAGCTCGACGAAAAGTTCGTCGTTAGTGAAGGTATTCGTGACAGATTTTTGTGTTCGACTTTTTGTTTGCAGCGAATAGAAACGTTTCTATCTTGCGTATGCTAGTGCGAACATGTTCGTCAATGGATGGGAACAAGTGCACGAACATCATTTGTCAAAAATATTTGTAGAGTGAACAGGTGCCCAAATGAGCAACGAATTGTGGCTGGAATTTACTGAATGCCCTCAAAATGATGAAAAATTGCTTTAAGCCAATTTGTATTGCCATCTAGGCCGTGATTGTGTTAGTTTTCGCTGCCATATTTTCACGTTAACTAAAATATATAAATTTCAGCTTTTACAATGGCAAAAAGATAGAACAGAGCTCCCCTTTAAAACGAAAAGTTATTTCTAGAGAAACAAAACTACAAATTCTAAATCGATTAGACAATGGGCCACGGAAATGGCAAGAAGCCTTGACTTGAATGAGGCAACCGTTCGCACTATCAAAAAAAGAGCATTAAGGATTGGGTCATCAATATCTACAAAATTTACCAGTAGAGCACGTGCACCTATTCTGGAAAAAAAGGGAAAGACCACTTAGCATTTGCATTGACGATAGCTGCGAAAAAAAGATACCTTTAAGCCAGCGGATCATTCAAGAAAAAGCACTCAGGATTTATGAACTGCTCAAGCAAAATGGAGAGCCCCCTTCCAGCAAAGGTTTCGTTGCTATTAATGGATAGTTCGAGAAATTTAAAAAACGGTTCTCTATTCATAGCATCAAATTTAAAGGCGAAGTGGCATCGGCCGCTGATTCAGCTGCTACCACGTACCCAGAAGAAATTCAGGGGTTCATTGAAGAAGAGGAATTCTTCTTTGACCAAGTTTTCAATGCTGATGAAACTGGACTTTGCTGAAAAAAATGCCAAATCAAACTTTTTTATCAAAGAATGAAAAAGTAGCTCCCGGCTTTAAGGCACAAAAAGATCGTTTTACAGATGTAGATGAAGGAATTAATGACGAATCATTGCTTGAGATTGCTGTGAATGAAGCAAACAATTCGAAATCAGATGACAGCAGCTCTGAAGAAATCGATCCGATTAGTTTAACGATAGAAAAGCTCCAAGAAGGATTCGCATATGCTAGCAGCTTGGAATCGTGCTTTTTAAATTCAGATCTGGTCATCGAACGACGACTTAAGTTTAAGAGAGAGTTGGAAAAAATACTTTTGCCTTATAAGGAGTGCTATAAAGAAGCTTTAAAAGCCACCAAACAATCGAAAATGACTGATTTTATTTATAAGGAGACACCAAAAAAGAAAACATGTTGAAACAAAACGGCTTAAACTATAAAAACCACGAAATGCATTTCAAATTTGATATAAATAGAACCATATGATCTTCTTACTTTTTAACATTTTTGAGTTTTTAAAAAGTTTAACCTGTTTTAAATTTAATACCAACTTTTAATTTTGAAAATTTGAATGTTATACATATATTTAGGGCTAACTTTTGGTTAATTTTGAATTTTAATAAAAACCGACAAAATTTGAAAAATAAAATTATTTGTTTGTTACCAATTTTGAATTTCAGGAACGTAACTCCTTATTTAGTACTAAATCCATGTTTCGCTTAACACGAGGTTTTCTAGGAACGTAACCGATGGTTCAGTCACTAAATATTTTGTCTCTTGCTTTCAACTTACAACCGATTGCGCATCATTTTGTTGCACTTAATACAAATCTGTTAAGCAAAAATTACACATTTTAACCATTTTTAGGCAAGTTTTATGATAAACCTTAATTTTTCGAAACTTTCTAGAAAATTATCGTATACGTGGGGTACTATTTATATGTCGGGAACTGGTTACACTAATGTCAATAGTTAAAAACTGGCAAAACCAAAATAAAGTTTGACATTTTTAAGCATAAACGGGTCTCACAACGTTTTGATGTACGAACGCTATTTGTGTTGTTTACAGTGAGTTGAGAAAAATCAATTTTTCTTTAATATGGGAATTTCAAGAGGTTTTCTTTGGATTTTTTTCACAACTTTCGACGTGGAATATCTCAACAATATAATTTCGAGTATAATTTAACAATCGCTCAAAAAATGGCTCGTGTGAACTGGCGCAAAGAAATGCTTAAAAAATAAGCTTAAAGATCGTCACAGGTGACGAATCCTCTTTTTCACATAACGATTTGGTAAACTTAGGAAACGCGTTCCTTATTTACACTACGGCTGACAGTTTAACCACTCTGGAAAGTGTATTTAAAACAGAAGCTATAACTTTACTGAGTAATTCGCATGATAAATTACTTGCTACCACTGGTAGCGATGGAGGTATTTTCCTTTTTTCGTTTCTTAGGCCTTTAGCAACGGTAATGAACGGTCAGCGCTCTTAGTTATGCATAAGATATGTCTGAAGCCTTTTTATAATGAGTGAAGATTTAATAGTTGGCAGTTGAAAACGGGTAAATAGGAGGTGTAGGCCAATCGGTTAAAAAAAAACCTTGAAATTTTACTAATTCTTATATGAGTTTAGATAGTCATGAAGACAGATACATAGGAAGTGTAGATGATATTGCAGAAATTCTACCAGGTGGTGTTACCTTTAGCGGCCAAACCGTCAGAACGTTGATGTGCATCCTAGCGGAAAGCTCGCAAAATATGGTAAATGATCTAGGAAGCTATTGTGAGCAGTGGGGTCTGCAAATAAAAACTCAAAAATCGAAGGTAATGTCCATTGGAGCACGAAGAAGCAGGCTAAGAAATGGGGAGTGTCTGCACATAAATGGAAGAACGCTAGAGAAAGTGCGGTCCTACAAATATTTAGGCGTCACAGTCACCGATAATATCAATTTCTCAGATCATATAAAAGGGACACTTGGAGAAGTAAAAATTGCTATAAACGCTACATGGAGGACATTGCTGAGTAGAGAAAACGTGAAGCCAGGTTGCAAATATAAGGTGTTCCAGGCAACTGTATGAAGCTTCATGCTGTGTTATGTTGCTGAAATTTGGGGATTTCTTAGATTCGACGATGTGAACGCTTGTTGACGTTTTTCATCAAAAAAGTTTTCAAGCTACCGCAGAATACGCCCAATTACAGGATTTATATAGAAACTGGCCTTCCAACTCTGTATACGTATACACTGCAACTGCATTTCAACTATGTAGCCAAGATCATGAACATGCCGGAGAAAAGACTGCCTAAGCGAATAATGAGTCAACTGCTCCTTGAGAAAACTAATTTTTTTGATGACTGTACCACCATTTCAAACAACTGCGGGCTAAACTTTGACAAGCTGAAGTCATAAGAAAGCTTTGCGAAGAAGAGATTCAAATCTTTATAAACCGAGCTAGACAGAGCACTAAAAGGACCACTTATAAAAAACTGACTCACAACCTGGGTCAATCAAACTATTTTCAAGATAGCCTAGGAACAATTGCATAAGCAATATTTTTAAGGCGAGGTGCGATATGATTGCACTAAACTTCAGGCCACACAGAAGGGGACTTGGATGAAACCTGCAGCCTTTGTAATATGCGTGAGCAGGAAAATGTGGAACACTTTATCGACACTTGTCTCATCCTTAGAGCGGTGCGATATCTCCACTTCCGTCGCATCACTTCAAGCGAGTTTAAACTCCAAAGCAACCAAATATCGGTGACAAATTATAAATGAAGTTTTTTTCTTCTTTTTTTTTCTGCTAAAACAATCTGTAGAGCCGTCTTCATTGACGGAAGATACACTATCTCGTGACGAACGGGGAAGGTGGGTGGAGTAGTCAAATGAAAGGCGACTTTCAGACATACCTACATATATTTCTAATTGATTATATAATACTACATGGCATTAACTGACAATTTTAAATAAACCATTGTTGTATAACACTTACAGTTTTTATTATTGTAAAGCCAGCTATAATCTGTAATCGCTATGATGTCAATATTTTATCTTTACACAATAAAAACAAAATACTACTTTTACTACTACTACATAGGAGGTGTAGATCAAACGGTCCAAACATACGTGAAATTTAAAAAATTGTATATTGAATTTAGATTATCATGAGACGGGTAAGTAGACTGATGGTAAGAAATTACTAAATTTAAATATATAGATGGTGAAGATCGAAAGGACCACCAATTCGCGAAATTCGTATCATTTTATAATGAGTTTTGATTATCATGAAAATGTTATGGTTATTTCGACCTTAGATTGGCCAGGTAATAGCCCCAACTTCAATTCTGTAGAGAATATATGAGTGCCAAAATAGGAAATAGGAAGCCAAAAACTATGGTTAAATTAGGAAAAACTATAGAAAAAGTATGGTTTGGGGTTAAAACGGATGAATATCAGAAGGTTTCAAGGCCCAATAAGCTCAAATGAGTAATTAAAGCCATATTTAATTTAAAAAAAAAAATTGAATTATATTGCTGTTGTCATTAATTTATAGAAAATGAAGTAACTCATTGGAAAAAATTTAGTTTTGGTTGAAAAAGGTCGTTTTGATAATTAAATAGAATTTCTTTCTTTCCTTTGGTCAAATTTTTAAATAACACCAGGCAATTGTGATTGATGATTGAAAAATTTAATTTTTCTAATTATCAGCGGTGTCACAGAAATCTCTTAAAACCAAATTCCAACCCAAAACAAATTCTCGGTGTCACAGATATCTCTTACGGTTGGTTTCAAATCTCTCGTGTTTTGTTAGGAGATTGAGCAAAATTCACCACCCAAACCATTTTGACAAGTAAAATTAGTGTTTTTTACCATAATTTTTCTGCATATGTTGCATCAAATTAATAAATTATTTAATTAGTTTAAACATTGAAATTTGCGTTTTTTATTATTAATCGCAAAACCAACCACAAAGTCTTACATATTAGTCAAAAGCAACCACCTCACGTGGCGCCCTCTATGTGACAGCCAGCTCACAAAGGGCTGGCAAGTTATACTTCATGAGTGGCGCGAACACATTTTTAAATTTGGAGAATATGAAATTAATACATATAAATTTTAATTATAATTTAAAAATGCATCATAAAACATATAACACAATCAATAAATATCACTTTAACATCACATTTCCCCTTAACTAAGAAAAGGGAAATTTTTTTGCGAGAGATGCTGCCCTGCTTTTAGAGATGATACTTCAATTGGAACAGCTTCTGTTCTAACTAGATTTTCAAATAAGAAAATGAATCTCTTGAAGTTCTGTGACACCGACGAATTTTTCAAACCAACCGAAGATGAAATCCCTAGAGATTTCTGTGACACCGCTGTATATGACTGTGATATACAAACATTTTTGATGCACTTTTGTTTGAAATCGATTCATTGACATCCGAATTCACGAATAGATCACAACATGTCAGGGTGCGACTATACCCCAGTCGCTAGATAAAGGCTACATAAGTTGGGGCATACAAATGTCAGAGTGCAGAGGGCAGAACATCACGCTACGCTACTGATAAATAGTACCCCACGTATGGTTTAAAGAACATCGACTGTTGATATTCATGCACTCAAAAACTTATTTTTTAAAGTATAATTTTGGGTTCTTAAATCATCATAGCGGTTAGGACTTGATGATAGTTTTCGATACTCATGGAATCTAGATTTTAATAAATTTTCTGTTTCTATCTATAAATAACGATCTGAAATCTTCTTCAAAAACCGAACAATCATGCGGTCTGACCAGCTGTATATTTAAGATAAAATGTGTTTTGTTATGGTTTGCTCAATAAACACTTGCAAATTTCTTGAACCACAAAATGTGACATTTATCAACAAGATAAGTGAGCCTTATTCTGAGGTTGAGTTTTTTGTTATTGTAGCAAATATTTCTGTGTTTTCTGTGGTCGGTATTTTATTAGGCGACTTTATGAATGGACAGTCAGAGTATATACACAGAAAAAAAAATGACGGGAATTTTTTAAGCCTAAAAAGTGTGATTTGACCCCGACAGTAGGATTAAATTTTTAAGTACGAGTGGGCATTTATCATTCCGAAAAGGATTGTTTTATGTACGGATCGTACTTAACAATCAATTGAGAGAGTGAGAGAGCGAAAAACCTGAGAGCAAAGGTAAATTCGCTCTCTTTGCTTCTCTCATCGTTGTACGATCTCCTTTTTGCATGCAGCATTGACCGCTTTTCGGCATGCCAGTATTCTTTGTGTGACGCTTGCTAGAAGCAGTTGAAGTGAAAAGTGAAAAAAACTAAAAAAAAAAGTGAACTACAACTTAAGAAAGCAACAACTTGCACCATATAGTGGAGAATTTGGCAGGTGAGTGTAAAGTGTATTGTGTAAAGTGTTGTAATTACTGCGGCGGTGTATGTGTGTGTATGCAAGCGCACACACGTACATACATATGTGAATTCAAGGCATTGCTTCGACACCGGGTTATACATATGTATGTATATATGTCTTCACACCCAAGCCGAAAATCAGACGCACGCACTAAACACCAAACTAACGTTTGCATGTACACACAACAATACTTAAATTCAAGTTTATTAAGTATTCTGTTTATTTGTCATTACATTTATCACATTATTTCCATTATTTACAGATGCGGGTATTAAGTTGGAGCTCTTAAAGCTTTTGACAGCTGAAGACCTTAAAGAAGCGATTCCTGATTTAGGCCCTCGTATGGACCTTAGACAGAAGCTGTTCTGGTGGAATCAGACTGAAGTAAGTAGATTTAAATTTGTGTATCAAAATCGCAACCAGATCAAGAATGTTTTGATGATTTATGCCATTCTAGGATCAACCCACTTTAATTACCATTTCGGCATGAATTGATCCCGGAAATCCCGGAAATCACGGATTTTTTTTTTCAGTGTATGATCTAAATCTAAACTAAAAATTGCTATTAGCCATACTCCCACTATAAGTTTAGCGATTTTGAGGACAAATCTGGTAGTAAAACAAGTTTCAAGTGAAAATTGGTGTATGACGATGATAACCATTGCCTAGAAAACTGATCTTAGCGCAATTACAGGGTTTTGTTTTTTTTATGAGTGACAAAGCATGATGCATTCACCAGAGAGTCGTGAGCCTTCTTCCTTATTTAAGCCATCAGTAAGGATAGTAATGGGAGTTTCCATTGCACTTTTCTTTATTCCTCATTTCTGAGTTGTTATAAAGTAGCTGTCTTGCTGATCCATAGTTCAGAAATGTATCTGTTATGGGTTTCAGATTCAGAATTACGTTCAAGGCATAGATCGCAGGCATTTTTTTAAGGTTGCTTGGAAGGGATTTGGTGTACTACTAGACCAGCGGTCCCATAGTTAAGAATAGGTCTGTTGACCACATTTTATAACCAGTTAATGATACTTTAATCTTATATAGAACATCTTTTTGACTCATTCCTATCATTCTTTCCTTAAACTTTCTCTCTTCAGAGAGTTTCAAGTTTAATTTAAGTTATTTTTAAGTAATATAAACCAGTTTAAACAAGGTCGGTCGTCTATATTATCAAAATTTTATAGAAATGGTTGATAGAATTGAAGATTTTTGGTGATTTGGCAAGATTTTTGAAACCTGAGATTTTTGAGTTTGGTTGATACTTTAACATATTGAAAGGCTTTTTTAAGTATTAAAAAATTAAATTTGTTCGAAATTTCTTACACTGTTAAGCAAAACCCATTTCAATTCTGATTAAAGGAACCTTCTTTAGCTGCTTTAAAAAACACAGACTTACCTTAATGTCCACTCGTAGTAAAAAAGCCAACAAATGATGACCCAACTTATCCGTAAGGAATGTGCGCAAGGCCAGAATCTTATTACAATCACTGGGAGTGCTGAGTATAAGCTGGAAAGGGCAACAAAACAAATGTTAAATATTAAACATAAGATTCATTCCAGTTATTTTTCTCATTTTCTCTCGCTAACCTGAGCCAGATTATGTTGTTTGCACAGCTGTTTGATGCATTTGTCCTGATGCTCTGGCTCTTGCTCTGGACTGCTGCTCTGTGAACGCTTGGCGGCGCTGATAATTTGATAGACCTGCTCCAGTAGATAAGAACACAGCTCCTCAGGCATAAGATTAAAGTGGCTAAACACAAAGAGAAAAAGTTTTTAGGGCAAATAAAGATAAGTGGAGAGAGTCTCTTACCTCTTAAACCAGGCTTGCTGTAAGGTGTCCTCATCCAAGAATTGAAAGTTAAACAGCAACAGCCAGAGCCAGTGTTCCTGTCAGGGAGCAGTTGTATATAAATAAGATAAATGGGAGGGAAAAAAAAGTGCCAAACAAACCTTGACACTCGCCTCATCATGTTGCTCCGAGGCCTCTTGATAGTGGCTCCAAAGTCGACTCAATGTATCCAACAGCAGTTGCTGCTGCTGCTGCAGCTGCTCCTCCTCCGCCATGTCAAATCACAGATAATGATAAACGAGCCTTCCAATTTGATTGGATCAGGCATCAGGCAAGCGTGTTGTGGACGCAATGAAAGCTGAAACAAGACTGAAACTGTAATTAAAGAAAAAAAAGACATAAATATATCAATATAAAGTGTGCGTGCGTGTGTGAGTGTGTGTGTGGGAGAAGGAGGAGTCCGGCGGTCCACAAATGCGTGATTACTTTGCCTGATAATTTGGAATGGAAACTTTATACTGTTGTTGTTGTTGTTGTTGTTGCTGCAGGGAAAACTATTAAGATTTGCTATTTTTAGCGGTTGCCAAGCCCCAGAGCCGGCAATGATAGTTGGAGTAAACAGCTGGCAATGATGCGTGTCTGCTGTAACGGCCAATGCACGCCGAGATGGCAGATAAGCAGACTCAGACTGTTGTAGTCCAACTAGCCGAAGGAGCACCTAACCAAAACCAAGACTTATCAACAAAAGTTCACTCCAAAGAACAAGTTGAATTTCCCAAACTGCGTAGAAGCTAATGAAATATGAACATATCTATTATATAGCCTGACGCACCAAATCATCACCAAATCCAAATAAAGCTTACCCCAAAATGCAAGAATATCAAAATTTATTTGCACGCCATTTTGGTATCGTATTTATTTTTGTTTCACTTGAATGCGTTTTTAAGTACTTTACGCTGTTGTTTTTCAACTTTAATGTTTGTTATTTTCTTGAGAGCGTCCTCTGTATGTGTACGTGTGTGTGTGCGAGTGTGAGCGCACAATGAAATAAACAAAATTTAGCAAACTTTGTGCTTTTGTTATTGTGGGCAATCAGCTGGTGTGTGGGAGCATCGCAATGCACTGAGTAAAGTATCGATTAGAGATGGCCTGTGGAGCACAAGAAATGTACGTTACTCACGAAGCTAAATTCACGTTAACTCACGGTAAGTTTAAGAAAAAAAATTCAAATACGACGATGTAGGGTGCAAAAAAAGCTATTCTTCAGCCGATCGACTTTAAACATGGTTTGTAAAAATAACTTGCGAAATAATTTGTGATGTCATATTCCAATGCTGGAAAATCCGCCCCAGGGTGGAAAATGGTTAAACGATATTTTTAATGCTATCTGTATGCAACTCGATTTGTAAGCTCCATATGCCAAACAAATAGAAAAACAGTTCAAAATTTTAAAAAATCCACCCATAAAGTCGGAAAGTGCGGCACGAGGAAAAAAATCGTTTTGTAAGCTCTATGAATTTGGGAAAACCCACTCCCAGGTCGTCACAAGGTGGCGGGTTGGAATATTTTCTTGCTGATGTGAATGAAGTTACGTTTAAAATCTCTTTTGGGCAAATAAATACAAAAAACTATTCTCCTATTTTGGGAAACACGAAAAGTCGAAAAGTATAGGGCGGCGTCTTTCAAGGCTAAATATTTAGCCCAAAAGCAAATATTGCTCCAGTTTGCGCTTTCGCAAAAATTTTGCGATTTTAAGCCCAAATTTGGTCCTTAAACCGGTTTCAAATTGCAAAAGTTTTGCGAAAGTGAAAATGGGAGCATGGCTGATTATGTTTGGGCCGATCTGATGTACGAAATAAATTTAAAACTAGAAAGCTACGCTGTCTTCTTCTCTGCCAAAGTTTTTATACCCGTGCAAATGCTGGTTTTGAAATATCAGAGTTGAACAACACGAAACTGACGTAAATGTTTTTAGCAAAGTATTTAAAAAAGAGATGCCTCTGTAATTGCTCACTTCTTCAGGGTTGCCCTTTTTAAAGATTGGGTAAATTATGTTCTTTTGAAAACTCTTAGGTACACATCCGGTGTTAAAAATTTCATTAAAAGAATCAGTTAACTGCACCACAAAACACTCTGTAGCGTGCAGCAGAAATTCCGCGGGGATTCTGTCTTCTCCTGGCGCTTTTCCTACTTTATTATACTCTCTACCGAAGGTACATAGAGTATATTAAGTTTGTGCAAAAGTATGTAAACAGGGAGCACGCGGTTAGTACCCAGCGTGACCTTAGACTGGCCTAAAGACGATCAAGGAAGGGACCGGACACGCGTTTAAAACCCTACGTGTTTCACTAATACCCTAAAGTCACTCAGGGACGGGGCAGAACACGTGGTTAGTACCCTACGTGTCTCACTAATATCCTTAAGGCACTCAGGGGTGGGAAAGAACACGCGGTTAGTGCCTCACGTGTCTTACTAAGGGCTTAAAGATTCTCAAGGGTGGGACAGACCACGCGGTTAGTTAGGTACAAACATACAAAAACTGACTCCCTACTCGTCTGCCCGCTGAAAACTCATCTTTCGCGTCTGCCCTCCGTAATCTGACCGTACCGTCTCCACGCCGAAAACTGACTATCCAGAAATTTTTGTTGGTTTTTGCCTGTGTGTCCTCTTATTCTGTTTTTGATGGGTACCGTTAGCTTGTCGCCCCTTGCATTTGCCGCACAGTTATACTGAGTGCGTGAGTATGGGTGTGCGTCTCAACCCAGCCAGCAATTTAGCAAGCGGTTTGCAAACCAAGCTTAAGGTAAGATTGCTTGTGCAAGCGTTGTCGTATGGCAGCCTCCGACCTTTACAAAACATTTACTATTGTAAGCGATTTGCGCATGTTGTTTAGTCGACCGAGAGCAGGCATGATACAAAACTATAAATTTCGTGCTCATACTCTCACTCTCTTTCGTTCTCTCGGCAAAACTTAGCTGGGAATGCTAGGCTGCTGCTGCTGGACTTCTTGTGTGCAAGGGAAAAGGAAAAAAATTACAGCTCACTTTAAGCGAAGAAGTAGAAAAAAAATGTACAGTTAACCTTGAGCGAAGGCGAGGAAAAAAATTGTGTGTAAGTCATTCCAGTTGTGGTTGCTGAAGAGAAAAGAAGCAAAAGTTTCAATTAAAATGAAATATTACGTGCGCTTGTAAATTTGTTTAATATCGGCAGCAAAAAAATCAAGAAGTGTTGTGCACTGCGCCAACGAAGTTTTCCAACATTTGTGGAACAGCGATTCACCATGATCCGTAGGGAGCGACGTTGAACGTCCAGAACAAGAGATTGAAATTGAAGGAAATTCGTTACGAAGTCGTGGGAAAAACTTATGGATGACTGAGTTGCAGAAAATTTTTCGTGGAGAGGTACTGCGGACAAACAGTGCATTCGAGCCTTCACTGTCGCCACTGCCATTCGCCGTAAGTTAGAAAGCTTTCATTCAGTTTATAATAAATTATTTACATTCATATTTAAATTCTATTGCAGAAACTTTCACTTGCGAAAATGGAGGCAAGAAATATGATTTTGTTTTTGCCTCGAAATCTTTTTTCAATACGCGAAAAATCGTATTAAAATTAAAGCAACAATTCTCAAAAGAACTGAGAAACCACTACATTAATTGAATTTTCATTTTCGTTTATTATTAATAAAACTAAATAAACTAAGCTCCATCTACAATAAAAATAAAATCTAATAAGAACCCTCACAAAATAAATGTTTAAAACGCTTAATTATTTTATTCAGAATACGTGTTTTATACCCGTATTTACAAAGCTTGTGGAAAGCGTATAAAAATTAATTATTAAACATTTACTTAACACGTTTGCAAAAAAAGTTTTTACGTGTTTTAAAATCGTGTTTTGCAATCGTCTTTTATAAGCTTATAACGATGGGTCCTTTTCGATTATAAAACGCTTACTTTGATGCGTTTTATAAATGTCACAGCAGCGTTTTATAAGCGTTTTGCTTACATTTGAAAGCTTACAAAACGTGTATTTTTATATGATATTGTTTGCTGGGAAGCTGCTCGTCCGATCGACTCAACCTAGCAAATGCTGACGGTGACGAGTGTGTGTGTGAGCGAGAGGGCTGCTTGTGTGACGCTGCTGCGCAAATGCTGACGGCGACGAGTGCGTGTGTGAGCGAAAGGGCAGCTTAGTTGCCGACATGGTTTAAGTGTATGTATGCTTTCCCTTGCTTGTGCCGTGGTGACACGGACATCTCCTCTGCCGCGTTGACACTACCTAACTTAAATTAATAGATTAGATTACGAGGTTTTGGGCTCCAGTGCCTATTTTAATATAAATTACGTAAAGGAAGCTTCGATTGTGGCGACCTGAACTTTTGGGTCGTCACAATAGATCTACAAGTTTTTAGATGTTTTCAGCCTTGATTAAAACAACTATGAATTGTTGTTGTTGTTAATTTTGAAAGATTGAGAAAAATAAAAAAATTTTGTAAATGTTTTTTAATCCAAACGTTGAACGAAACCACGTTTGTTTATGCTCTTAAACTATTTTTGAAAATTCTGCTTAAAAATAATTTGATCAATATTAATTAAGTTTTCAAGTTACAAATAATCACATTGGCTGTCACACTCACGCAGCAGTCGCGAATAGGCCCACCTCTAGCATCGAAACTGTTGAGCTGCGGTGTTATCGATAACTTAAATTCGATACACTTGTTGCTGCCCGCAGCTGATTTCAGTTCGTGGTCGTGCCTTTAGCCAATTGCGTTCGGAGCAAATCGCTGTGCGATTTTATTATTTTTAATTAATTAATTAATTTGTTTAAGTTCAAAGTTGTATTAAATACAAATTAAGCAAAATGCTAAGCAGATTTATAAATAACAATTACCTAAGCAGCAGGAATTGCAATGCATTTAAGGTGAGAAGGTGACATACATATGTATGCCTGTGCTTGTGGTTAACTATTTATCCTATGAACAACAAAAACAAATTGTAAATTCAGTACAGTCAACAAGTGGTTTAGACAGGTGTCTATTTGTTGTTATTTTGATTTGTGTAAGGGCTGCGCTTGATAAGCGGTTGTATTTGTATGTTTTGATAGTCCCACACGCGCCAGCCACTTGGGGGGAGGTCAGCCCCCCCTGCTCCATGATTAATTTAAAAATAGTTTAATGTTACGTAAGTTCTTTTTTTTTTTTTGCACGCACACAAACACGCCATTTCCAACCATAACAAACCACTATGCAAATTGGCCACTTGAACCTGATCACCTGGTTATCTACTTCTGTCTGTCTGTCTATATTTAACCATATTTATCTATATTTATAGCTTATCGCCTGCTATTCCACCTCGTTGGGAAAACCAAAAACTGGCAAGATTTATGAGTCGGCAAATGATGCTGTGGCTGATGTACCAGATGGAGCCAAGATTCTATTTGGAGGTTTTGGCATTTGCGGCATACCCGAAAAGATGATAGCGGCTCTCAAGCAAAAGGGTGTCAAAAATATCATCGGCGTGTCCAATAATGGAGGTAAAATTCAATGCAGTCACCAACCAAATTTAGTTCTCTTACCCCTCTTTCAACTCTTCCAGGCGTTGACGACTGCGGTTTGGGTGTGCTCATCAAACAGAAACAACTCTCCAAAGTCATTGGCTCCTATGTGGGTGAAAACACCGAGCTAGTGCGTCAATATTTGGCCGGTGAGCTGGCTGTGGAGTTAACCCCACAGGGTACTTTAGCGGAAAAGATACGCGCTGGCGGTGCTGGTATACCTGCCTTTTACACGCCCACTGGTTATGCCACCTTGGTTCAACAGGGTGGTGCTCCCATTAAATATACTAAAGATGGCAAAATTGAAATTGCCAGCTTAGAGAAACCAGTTAAAGCCTTCAATGGACGCAACTATGTCATGGAAGAATCCATTTTTGCTGACTTTGCCTTTGTCAAGGCACAAAAGGCTGATGCTTTGGGTAATTTGGTTTTCAACAAGGCCGCACGCAACTTCAATGCACCCATGTGCAGAGCAGCCAAAATTGTGGTGGCCGAGGTAGAGGAACTGGTGCCAGTGGGCGCTCTCTCGCCAGATGAAATTCATATACCCGGCATTTATGTGCAACGCATCTTCAAGGGTAGCAACTATAATAAGCGTGTGGAACGTTTGAGAATTAACGAACCCAAGGATGCCAGGAAACCGGCGGCGGCCCCTAGTGCTGGTCAGGCATTGCGTGAACGGATTGCACGTCGTGTGGCCTTGGAATTTCAGGATGGTATGTATGCCAATCTGGGCATTGGCATACCTGTGCTATCCTCCAATTATATACCCCAGGGCATGAATGTCATGCTACAGTCGGAGAATGGCATATTGGGTCTGGGACCATTTCCCACCAAGGATCAGGTTGATCCGGATTTGATTAATGCGGGCAAAGAGAGTGTTACCGTCATGCCGGGAGCTTCATATTTTGGTTCAGATGAAAGTTTTGCCATGATACGCGGTGGACATGTGGATTTAACTATATTGGGTGCTATGGAGGTGTCAGCTACAGGAGATTTGGCCAACTGGATGATTCCGGTAAGTTTTTCCTAAGAAATTAAAAAAAAAAATGTTTTTTTTTGAGTCAGATTCTTGAATGAAAAACTAAAAATACTAGAAATTTAATTTTGGTTAACGATTGTTCCCTAAGAAAACACAGAAAATTTAGTTCTTAAATAGATTTCAGTTTTTTCTTAAAGAAAAACTCAAAACAGAATTGAAGATCGTCGAAGATTGACCTAAATTTTAAAACGTAAATGTTCAACCTGTTTTTGATTTCTTTTCCTCCTCCACGCATACTTTTTGGTTTTAGCCTTTCATCTAGTTTCTTTCCCTAATTCGTGTGTCCGTCATTTCACCAATGGCTACTGTAACGTTGTCTACGTTACTTAACGTAGACTGTAACGGACTTAACGTGGCCCCACAAAAAATAGTCTAGTGGGTTCAAATCACATGATCTTGGCATCCAATGGACTCTTCCGAAATCTGTTAGGCAATTCTGTTTGTTGACGTACCCATTGAGCCAAAAATTAGCCTCCTCCTTGAAGACATTTTTTTCAATAAAAACAATGGATCTTTATTTAACGTTTCTAAGGCCCATTCAGCAAAACAAACGACGTTCTGGAAGATCACCAGGCTTCAGTTCTTGCACCAGCTGTTTTTTGTATGGTTTCATATCGAGGTCCTTACGTTAAATCTTCCAGCTGGTCGAATGACACAAGACCAACTGTTGAGAACGCAGCAATATTCGCTCGGTACGCGCTCTCCCGTCACGGGATTGCTGGATTAATGTCTAATAAAGTCAAAACTGGTGCGAAATTGGCTACAATGAATAGCCTCTTCGGTGGGTCGATTATGACGACCATAAAATGAACGTAATTTGCGTTCACAGAGCACAAAATTTTGATAATACAATTCTATGATGAAATTGCAAACCTTACTGAGCATTTTTGGAGTTGCCACATGTTACGCATCACACGTGAGGGGTCCAAAAATTTATTTTGAAAAACCAATTAGCATAAAAATTACCCTTTAAGGTGAATTCCAAGAAATTTAACGATCCGTATCTCACTAAACATGTATGCGACTGACTGGCTCACGCTCAATTCTTGAATATGGGTCGTAAATTTCATTACCTCATTATCAAAAATGTTAAGATCAACTTGAATTGGTTGAAAAACTGTTTTAATTCAAAGTGAGTCAACTCACTCAAATTGCTCAGTTGTTCAGTTGCTCAGTTGTTTTTTGGTTCAGTTGATCAGCAGTCCATTTGCTCGTCAACTAACTAGTGTTGGGCAAAGGTTGTTCATTTCACTGAACATGTTTGCGTGTTCTTTTTTTCAAAGTGAGTCTAACTCAAAATGCTCAGTTGATCAGCTGTTCACTTTTTTGTTTGCTCGACAACTAACTTCAAGGCATGATGACGATTAGCGATCATTCGAACTAATTGACGGTATATTTGCTGCAGGTGCTGGCTTATACACAAAGCTTGCAGTCCTTTGTTGGCTTATATAGGTAAGTCCGACTTGCTCAATATTTTCCTGAACGGCATAGTTCTCATTGTTTTTGTTCTGTCGAAAAACCGGTTTCACTGCAGTACACACTGAACAATTCACTGAACACATTACTGAACAGCTCACAGAGCAAGAGAGACTGAACAACTCACTGAGCACGATAGACAGAAAAACTCTGACTGAACAATTCTCAATGAACAAAAATGAACAATTGAGGAAGTTCAGTCAACAACTCAATTTTGTTGTCTTACTCATGACCAACCCAACACTACTATCGATCTCCCATCTCTTAAGAACCGCCGGAAGTGCCATTGTGTGCTTTTCATTCACAAACTCTAATCAGGTGATATTGGGCTTGTCCAGCAGAATAATTGATCCCTGAGCAGGTAACAGAAACAAATTATGCATCGAGTAATTTCTGCTGTTAGAGGGAGCTGTATCAGTCTAAAGTAGCGTACTATTTCTTTGATACATGCTAATGATGGTGATACCTTAAATTGTACCTAGGGTCCAAAAAATGCCTCATAAAAACAGTATTGTTTTCAAAAAGTTGCTTCCCTCGCTTTTCTTTGAACAAATGGAATAAAAATCACCCAAAACTAGATTTTCGGCTTGAAGTTTAGGTTGAGCTCCAACGCGTGACCTAAACTACCACTACCAACGGTTTCGTTCCGGTGCTGTCGGTAAAGTAAAGGTTTGTTATGGAAAAATGTTTACTTTTGCACGGATCGAGTTTTATAGGACTAAAACCTTGAAGCGGCTAGAAGCGGCTTTGGGAAAGTAGGCCAACAAAAATTTCAATAAAAAAAATTTTTTTGTTTACACGTTTTATTATAAATGAAATAAAGAAAGGCTCAAAAAAACAAAAGAAATAACAATTAAAACTAAAGTAACTTAAATTTACAAAACTCCAAAATATTTGTATACAAAAAGTTCGTTTACTTATTTGTGATGAAAATCGTAAAAACTGTCTTTTGGCTGGGAAAGGCACAGGTTTATATTACATTTAAGGCATACAATTTGAGTTTCGAAAGTGCAATCAGGAAGCTTACAGGTTTTTTTTACCACCGCGTGATAAAAACATCGGAAAATCGCGTACTCACTCCAATATGAACGAACATTTGGGTAGCGAAAAACTGACATAAAAAATAAAATTCCAATAAATTGTCGAATTTTCAATTTGGTTGTTGAAAACGAAGTATTGACATCTTTTTGGGCAGCATATAAATTTGTTTGCTGGGTAATATGAACTCCCCGAGGTCAGGCTCAGTAAAGCAAATCGCAGATTTATCCATGACGAAGTTCTTTTGGCGACACAACATCTTTTTGAAAAGCGGTGATTTTGGATCTATAGCCCAATGAGATGCTACAAATTCGGATATTGTGCTTTCTTTAGCATGAGCAATATCATGCTCAGAAGGCGCTTTGCGTTTGCGTTTCTGTGAATCCGATGCAATCGAAGTTGAGGGTGACAAAAATTTCGCCAACGGAGTTGGACTTCCGCTTGAAATTACACAAATCTCTGAAGCCAACATAGAATCCGACATATTAACCGCTCTTTCAATCGCTTCTTGATCTTCCTCATTGACAGGAAACGCTGCCTCGCAAATATCATCAGTCAAATCGTCCTCCAATTCTTCTTCTCCGTCTGTATCAATGTCAAAATCAATCGAATTCAAAAATTACTCAATCTCCACATCGGAAAGAGCTGATAGCTTATGCATTTGTTGTCGTTCCATGTCTACTGAAGCAATTATTTGGACTTAAATTTGTCTTGAGTTGTTCCGCTTTCAAACTTACCTTATAATTTTTTTTCCTGAATTGTCCCAAGATTGCCTCTAGACGGGATGAACTTTGCCCGTCTAGAGGCGGTCTTGGGCACTAAAGGGTTAATAACGGTAAACGGTTTTCGGTTCTCAAACAAAAATTTGTATCGGTTCCGGTACGTGATTTGAAATGGTTTATTACGGTTTTAACGGTTCGGGTTCAGGTTTCGGTATTAAACCCTGTTTAAAATACATCTTTTAAAACGCCCAGCAAAAACTAAAACTAATATTTTGCGTCTCTAAATTTATTCAGGTGAACGCAAAATGAATTAAGTAAATCAAAAACTGAGAGTTAAGTTAAGCAGCTTATCAAAAACAGAGATAACAGCCTCTGAGTTTATTCAAATGAGCCACAAAACACAAATATATCATAACTTAATAAAACTTATCACTTAAATTTTTGCTTATCTGCTGCTCGTTAAATAAAACCACAAATTCTGTGGCGAAAGCTTTAAAACTAAAATAAAAAACTAAAGTTGAACCTATTCAAAATGAACCCTTAAAATTTCAAATAATTTCATATGTATCTTTTACTTCTCTTCCAGGGCAAACTGGTCAAGGGCATGGGTGGTGCCATGGATTTGGTGGCTGCTCCAGGCACCAAGGTCATCATTACCATGGAACATAATGCACGTGATGGTTCTCCCAAAATTCTACAAAGCTGCTCCCTGCCTTTAACTGGCAAGGAAGTTATTGATCTAATCATCTCCGAGAAGGCCGTATTCCAGGTGGAAAAGGGTGTGGGTCTTACTCTAACAGAGGTAGCCGAAGGTTTCACTGTAGATGATATCATTGCCTGTACGGGAGCCAAATTCAATGTCTCACCCCAAGTCAAGACAATGGCACAAATTCCCATCTAAACAAGAGTTTGGTTTGGTAAAGCCATAATTCAGGTACTCGAGTGATAAAGTTGTGCATTTATTTTTTTTGTTTGTTCATTGTATGTGTGTGTGTTTTGTAACAGGAAATTGTTGTTAAATAAAAAAAAATATATATATATATATTTTTAAATATTAGCCTATAGCCTTGGCCATATTCTTAAGGGCACCGGAACGATGTGCATTGCGCATTTGTTTGTTGAGCATGTCGAAGGTGCGATTGTGTTGGCTATCGGATTCACAGCGACAAATGGCGCAAAACTGCGAGGAGAGCACATGCAGGGGACTACGGAAATAGAGACTCTTCTGCATGGTTAGCTTATTCTTATGATGCGACATCATGTGCAGGACAATCTCCAAAATGGCCAGTACAAGTCCAATGAAGAAATTGTATATAAACAGCGTCGGCACCAGAAACAGCAAATACGGATGTTGACGCTCATAGCCCAGTATGATGTTCTAGGGAAAGCAAAACCAAATATTTATCCAAGGAACTGCAAAAAAAAAAGTAATCTTACACTCTGCACGCCATCCATTTTGTAATAATCCTCACGCTCATAGCCTGGTGTTACCTTCTTGGCCTTGACGGTGGTGTCATTAGCCGCCAAATGCTTTACGGTTATATCCAGATCCTGTAGATATTTATTTGCCAAAACAATGTCCACTTCATCACAGAGTGTGGTCCTTAGGTAATGTTTGGGTACATGGAAATTGCCATGCTTGCGATAGCGCACTTTCATCTGTCCATGGACTGGCTCACCCGTCTCCTCATCGAATTTCGGCTGCTTGACGCGTGCCGAATCCGTATAAATGTGTTCAAACTCACCAGTTTCGCTATTCTGTAAGGAGATAGATGATAAGGAAATGCCATAAGAGTTCAACACAAACGATAGACAAAGCAGAGAGAGAGAGATCAGGTGGCGTGATGATGATTCCACATTGGTTTTGTTGCTATGAAATTAGCATTTCAAATATTTAGTTTGTAAGCGGTTCAATCAATCAAATCTTTGGCAAAGTAGAAACTCTACTTAAAGTATTTTAACTGGAACCACTGAAAAAAAAACAATTCTAAAAATAACTAGTATGAGAATTTGATCAAGAGAAGGTTAGGCATTGATTACTGTGTGGCAGATTCGGATCCCTAACGGCCTGAAGCCTTGATCGAGGCCAGATATAGTCGCTCTCACTTCCAAGAAATACAATCTAATTCAAAGTTGTTCACTTTCGATTTCAGATGATTTCTTACAGCACTTTGGCATTATGGCTTCCCAAAAAAAAAACGATCCACTTGGTATGGAGAGTTTTTTCATATCCTTTGGACGATTTTCAGATCCATCCACAGAACAAGTAAAAGTTTTATAGGATATTTTAAAGGTGGCTTCACTAGTATTAAGTCGATTCTGCAAAGTGTGGTTAATATAGCTTTAAAACTGACGGAGGAGATGGCATGGAAAAAGACGGACAGACGGACATGGCTATATCAACTCAGCGCCTCAGGGTGATCAAGAATATATATACTTTATGTGGTCGGAGATGATTTCTTCTATGTGTTACAAACATCTGGACAATACATCCTCTACAATTGAGCAGGGAAAACATCGATGTTCGCAACCATCGATGTCTTCGATGATTTGAAAAAAACATCGATTTAAAACTTCGATGTTTCTGATAGTAATACTACATATAAGTTAAAAATAATATTTCTTTTTATGCGCTGTTCCACCTACTTTCAATGAACTGCGACTGTTTAAGCTTTGCATTAGCTATTGCGCTTGTCTTAAAGTAAGCGACAATGCGCTTGCACTTGCTCAAAATACCTTGAAGACTTGACCATTTTAAAGCATCCTGTACGAGTAAGTTGTTATGATCCGACCTTCTTTCCCGGGTCCCACTATCGATCGCCGGCTAGCTTACGGCTGACTCAGGGATGAGTACGACCTCGATAGCTGGACTGGTCGGCTAACAACAAAAAAATGTATATCTTTTCAGATGCCTGTCACGGCTCACACACTAAACATAAATACTAGGCTAAAATAGCTGGAATTATTTGCCAGAACATTACCCGCCCTACCATAGGTTGACTTACAAAAATCGGACAAACCCCTTAACTCTCAGACACTGATCTTCAGAACGCCACCTCACCCCCTAGAACAAATTTACACTAACATATTCTTTTCACTCTGAAATACATATATTATATAACGATCCACTAACAACTATAGACATATTCATTATGTTTCCTAACCAGGGTACCTCTGGGACGAATACAAGACAAATAATAAATATACATATAAATGGGACTAATAAATTAAATTAATGGAATAAATTAAATAAGTACTTAAATACTATAGCTCCCTACTGCCATGTCTGGCTTTTACTTGGGCCACCCAGAGGTGGGTGGCCTATTTCTCCTCCTAAAATTGGATCCTCTGGGAGGGCCGCTGCCAAATCCAGCAATCAAGCTTCTCTCTCCGCGAAAACTTTCCAGAAAATATCCCGAGATAGATAGAGACTTATTGCTAATTTTTCCACTATAAATGTAATTTTCGGCTGGGCTACGTGCATTCCGCAAAAGAGCTAGGCAATGACTTTTTAAAAATTTTAGCCCCTTCTTACTCTGAGCCACTATTCGCCCAGGACGGTAACAATTTAAAATTTTGAGCCGCTCACTCCGTGAACCGTCGGAACTAGTGAACCAGCACGACCCAGTAAACCACTCGTGCGCAGCCTTGGTTCCAATCTCGTTTATCCGCGGAGTGTATATCGATAAACATTAAGATCAAAAAAAACAAATATCTTAGCTTAATATTAGCACATAACAAAGTTAAGCGAGTGGGAAAAGCATGGTAAGTGATCAACATTTAGTAACTCACATGCTTTCTTCATAGTTGCGTCGTTATCAGTTACAACTGTTACAACTTTATCGCATCAATATACCAGAGAGGACTAAATAACCAGAGATGAATTCGCTCTCTTAAATTTAGTCCGAAAAAAACCATGAGGCTATCGAGGCTCTGGGAGTTTTCGGACACGAACGCACAGAGCGTTGTCTTTGCCCATGCTTCTTTGTTTTTATTTTTTGCTTGTGTTTCTCTCCTCTCGCACATGTGCGTTGGTTTTTATTTTTGTAATTTGCTTATGCTTATGACGTCAGACCAACGTTGCGAAGTTGGCACACCGAGCTCGTCGCTGAACTTCGTTCAGTGGCTACGCACACATACATGCCAAGCCAAAATGTGATTTGGCTTTTTGTCGTCCACTGCTTCAGACCGAACACGTGAAAATCGTCAACACCGCAAATTTGCCATGCATTTGGCTGGTGCGCGCATTGCGACCAATTTGCGGCATAAGCGATTCAGCCGTCGACACGACAAGTCTTCTGTGCGAATCTGCTGCAATTTAAAATAATAAATTTTAAAAATGACAAAAATGAAGTGCATGGCTCTAGGCTCTAGGTGCCAAAAGTTTTCGAATTCCTGAAAACAAGGTGGAAAATTTGCGAATTGACGTGTATAGCGTCAATGCCCAATCGCGAATCTGTGATCGCCATTTCACAGATGTATGTCACTCTGAAGGCGGACGTTGGCTCCGTACGGGATCGATCCCAACTATTAGTTTGGGTCATGTTGGACAGCCTGTACACCAGCCGTGTTTTGAATCATGGCAAAGAATGTGCTGTGTGGTTGGGTGTTCATGCACATCCCCTTCATCTATTTTACATGGCTTTCCCACTGATCCTCGGAAACGCGATCAGTGGAAGCTAAACTGCAATATCAAATCGTCCATGCAGAGCAAAGTGCATTTGTACATCTGCAATAAGCACTTCCACCCTCAGGATGTACTTAAGACGAAAATTAAAAAAAATGCCTATCCCATTATGGATATTGAGGGGATCCAGGGGGATCAGGAGGAGCTGCTATCTGACGTGGTCCAGGATGAAGAAGAGGCGGTAGAATTGGGTTGTGCACGATGCGAAATGTTCTGTAGGAACGAACAATACTGGATTTATAATTTTGCCCAGAAGTTTGCAACGCATTTCGGACCCCATAAACTAAATATATTCTTGATCAGGGCGACGACCTGAGTCTATTGAGCTTTGTCCGTCTGTCTGTCCGTCTGTCTGTCTTTCTTTCTGTCTGTCTGTCTGTCGAACTAGTCCCTCAGTTTTTAAGATATCGAGCTGTAATTTTGTACAGAGTCTTCTTTTTACTGCACGCTACTAATATGTCGGAACGGACCGGATCGGATGACTATATCTTATAGCTGCCACAGGAACCATCAGTCGAAAAACGGGTCTTAGTGCGAAATACTTTTTTGTTTTCAATGAAAACGTCCTTAAACTCGGCCATTATTGATATTATTATATGCTATGCTAACAATTGGCCTTGAACTCTTCCCAGAACTCTTTTTTCTCACCTCGAACTTCATATCCACCCCCGCAACCCATTTCCCACCATTTGTCGTGAATTTTCCAATCACGGAAAATCACATTCAAATTATTTTGCCTACTGTCCTTACCGTGTATTAACTCATACGGATGAAAAATAGTGATTTCCATACAGAGTCTTTCACACCCTGGGGGCTGATTTTCCTGCATCGGAAACTGAAATCACAAATTATTTGGCATTCTATCCTTACAAACCAAGTTTCAAGTCAATGGGATGAAAAATGGGATTTTGCACGCAGAATTTTCCGGCCATTTTCCTCGTGGGCGGATTTTCAAAATCGGGATGAAAATATTTTCCAATACAAACTTTTCCGGCGATTCATTAATTAATTAATTTTTAAAACATTTCAATAATTTTCCCTTATTTCAATTTTTATAAAATAATGTGTTTGTATTATTTATACTTTTATTTTTCACCCTCCACCTCATTTTCCTATCTTGGGGAATTAATTTCGAAAATGGGAAAAAAACATATATTTCGCAAACTATGCTTTCGGATGATAAAAATAATTTCCATACAAAATTTTCAGTCAATTTCCTTTGTGTGTGAATTAACTAAAATCGGAAGCTTCCCAAATTTTATTTCAAAGTGCACGCCTAGATAAATTAAAATAAATGCGAATTCGATAACAGGTGCCATTCAACAGGCAACAGGTTGTCATTCGCTTAGGCAATAAAATGAGAAGTCACTTTGGTGAAGATTGGCAACAATGCCGACAATGACAACAATACGAATTTCTAACAAACAGTCTTCGCAACATCACATAAAAATATACAAGAGATACACAAACAGAACGAAATGACAGAGACCGATATACATGCCCTCCCTTTCGCTTGTGTCTTTTCTCTATCGCATTTGTAGCCAAAACAAAACAGCACGCAGCTGTTTGTCTTTGCTGACTCCGAAAACTGCAACGCCTCGATGGCTTCATGGTTTTTTTTCTGTTAACTTAACAGTGAGAGCGATTTCATCTCTGGTTATTTAGTCCTCTCTGAATATACTTAGCAGAGTTTCTGATATGTTGTTTGCCGTATGATTTGTGAATGTTAAAAGTTTCTGCGTAGACAGAACTACCGACTGAAATTCAAAATTGTTTTTTTAAAATGGCAAGTAACTGTAATATACCCTTCTGTGGCCCTGGACGTCCAACAATCTGTGGTTAACCGACATAACCTATATTATTCAAAATTGTCATCATGTGGGCTTATTTGTCCATATTTTCTATCCTGCGACTGGGCAAGTCCAACACCACCACAAGCTCTCTTATTTATTATTTATTTAATTGAAAACATTTATATTATGAATTAAAAATGCTACTAAGTTCTCTTACAATTTCCTCGCTTCCTCTGCCGACGCTTTTAGAGATGGTAGAAAAGTAAAAACATCGATGTCGAAAAAATAACATCGATGTTTACCACTTCTTCCAAACATCGATACATCGCTAAAAACATCAATGTTTTGCCCTAATCTACTCTACAAGGGTATAAAAATATATTTTGGATATGATGATCATCTGAAAAAAATTACCAATATTGTTATTAGTATCAATCCTAACCTAACTTTGACCAACAACAAAAGAAGATCTAAAGCTCGAAGTCTAGTCATAGCTCAAAAAATACGATTCTTGAGTTAATGATGCAGATATACTCGCTATATCGTGTTCTATATGATGGTACACAATTTTCATATTGATATACTGCCATGTTCCGGTTTTCACTAAAGTGAATTCGAATATCTTACATGTTCTCTTTTCTATTAAACAATCAAGGAAATCCGAATCAAACCTTTAGTTTCTACATACTTTTTAATTGACGGATTCAAATTAAAACGTTTTAATCTGATTAATCGAATCAATTTTGTTCAGCAGCACAACTGAAAGCCAGAACAGGCCTGATATTCTATACTCGGAGAATATGACGTCTTGGCTTGATTGTAGAATATTACTGACCCCAAACGAGCACTTAGCTTTACAGTCTAGTTGTGCAATCCAATTCACTCAGAACCGAAATTGTACCGGTACAATGTTTAAGTAATTTTCGGTCTTTTCTGTTTCCAAAAATACCGGTTCCCGCTTATCGGTATACAAAAAAAATCAAAAAAAATTTGTGTTCCGCTTCTGGTTCTGAGTTTTAATCGGTTCTTTTCGGTATACGTTTACGGTTCTGGTTCCGGTTTGATTGCCTGGTTAAAAAGAAACGAAGATGGTATCGCAATAGGCACAGTAAGGCCGCTTCCAGCCATCGCAATCTAACCTTACTCAAGAGAGCGATATAAAATATTAAAATAATGATTATTTTATTATCGTTTTGGACGTCGTTTGCACTTAACTGTCCTTTACTGACAAAATATTTGGCTTGAACGTTCATCAAACTAAATGATTCTTCCATTCGTATGTAGATTTAGAAAACATTTGTAAAATCGTTGTGAACCACTAAACTGAACCAATCCCTAAGCCAATGGGGGTCTTCCACCAAACAAAATAGTGATTCATTGTTCGCTTTTATAATAATTGACAACTGCAACTGAGACCCAAAGTGATATTTTATTTCAACTTCGAACTGATTTTGTGATAACGAGAGAAACACATGTCTAATTTTCAAACACAAATGTATTTTCGCCCTTTCAATTTTGTTGTCCATTTCGAATGTTAGCCGTTTGCTACCCGCTAATTTCGTCAGCTTTAAGCATCGGCTGGTAATTGAACACAGTTGCTTTTAAATTTGTTGGGTACTTAAATGGTCTTTGATTTATTAGAATTGCATAGCCTGCTTTTGGGATCACCGTCCAGTTGTGGGTCTTTAATTAATTTTTATCACTTCATCTTTCTGAACACACTTTTCCTTGTTTAATACACAGCTTAGTTGCCCATAAAACACTTATCTTGTTTTCCTTTTTTCAAAAAGAAAAAAACAATTGAATATTTCCATTTTGTGTAGCTTTTCTGATAAGACCGTAATGAATCACCTGGCCATTTCTTGAACACTTTTTAAACTTCTTACCAGCAACATGTTTTCTTTTAGACTAAACCTCCCCAACTAAGCTAGTAACACCAAAGCTAAGCAAAATAAATAACAAGAAACCGTAACTTATCAGCGCTATCAGTGCCAACTTTTAAAGATAGTCGACACTGAAATTATATTTCTGGATTTTTTTTGTTGTTTTTGCATGCTTATCGATGTCTGTGCTGGCCGGCCGACTCGCCCCATTAAGCGGCAATTATTGGCGCTGGTAGACAAATAAATTGCAAACACTGTTGTCTAGTTACATGCAATTTTTCCATTGGCTATTATTTCTATAACCTATGACTTACATAAGTCACCAAGCAAGCGAGGGAGAGAGAGAGAGACAGAGTCAGGTTTTTGCGTGCAAATACGATTTAATTTTAATCCAAATTGTTGTATAGTTCTAAAGATACGACACTGAAGAGCAGGGGAACTGAAAATATTTGGAAATTCATATTTGATTATGCATACCTAAGAACTAAGTAAATAAATACGAGATTTTGTTTAGAAAACCAAAACATTTTTCCACGAATTTATGTAATTATTTTGGAATTCGATATAAATCTTTTGGTTTCTTTAGAATACTTTAAGGAATTTGGGTAATGTTAACAAGAAAAGTGCCTCAGTTCTTTGAATAAAGCAAAACTAGATGGTATTTTTATACTCTGTACCGAAGGTACATAGAGTATATTAAGTTTGTGCAAAAGTATGTAACAGGGAGAAGGAATCATTTCCGACCCTATAAAGTATATATATATTCTTGATCAGCATCAACAGCCGAGTCGATATAGCCATGTCCGTCTATCCGTCCGTCCGTATGAACGAAGAGATCTCAGAGATGGTAAGAGATAGAGGTTTGACATGTATGGGACATATATTTCTTATACTTGCAGGCAGATCAAGTTTATTTTCAATTTTTGCCACGCCCCCTCCCGCCCCCGCAATTTGGAAAAAACGTCATATCTCCTACAGTTTTGATGATAGATGGTTCGTACTTTCTAGAGATATCTAGTACTCAAAATTATTTATCGATTTGCTGAAGGAATGATAAAGATCGGATGAACGATACTCAAGTTATGAGCAAAAAACGGTCAGTTAACACACCCTACCCACCCCACCCATAACCTAAGCATTGCGTTCAGCAGAAGCAATCTTAGTGGAGAGAGAGAGAAAGAGAGAGAGTGAGAGAGAGAGACTTGGAGAGCGCACTGCGTTGTGCGTTGTGTGTTAACTGGCCGTTTGACTCGTGACCAAATGCGTGCTGCGACATTAAGGGTGCAGAGTATGTTATAGTCGGGCTTGACCGACTTTCTTTCTTGTTTTAAACTAAATAGAGATGGAATTTAGCCAAGAAAGAAGGATGCTGCTACTCATTTCAATATATAACCCCTCAGAACACTCCACTTTTAGATTATAGACTTTCTGAAATGCAAACTCTTCAGATATCGATTTGATTTAAAAAAAATTTAACATAACAGAAAATGCAGCAGTTCAGCAGCAAAACAAACCAAAACTTCGTATTACTGTTACGTTCTAGGTAAAGCTTAAGAACTGGAGGATAGTCAAATTTTGATGACTCATTACTTTCACTGTCAACAGTCTAAGGCAGCGGTGGGCAAGCCCTTGCTCCCATTACTCCCACTGCTCCGAGATTATTTTTTCGGCAATTGGCGCCAGTCAGTCTCCTAATAAACTGCGTCGTAATTAACACGCTTCAAATTGTAAACAACAACAAAGTCAATGCGAGTCGGAGCACACAGACGGCGCAACAGCTGCATTTTTGGCGATCAAATCTCGCTGAAAACGTTTGTTTTTTCTGTTGCTGTTGTTGGACTGCTCTCAAACTCAAATTTCATGCCCACCGCTGGTCTAAGACCTTCTGGCTGTCGTATCTACCAAGCTCTCTGATCGCGAACTCAAACCCTAACAAACATACCAATTTCTATAACTTGGCAAGACCAGGATTAGAACAATAGTAGGAGTCTTACCGGGAAACTGTACCATAGGTCATAACACTGGGATACGCCAGGGTTCCTTACTTGTGTGTAAGGGTAAGGTACCAAAAGCGTGCGTGGAGCGATTCTCTAAAAATATCAAAACAGTCTCAAACCTAGTCTAGAAGCCAAGGTTTTTAGTCTTCAGTGAGAGCCAAACAGTAGCAATTTACCAACAAAAAGAACAAAAGATTCACTTTTTAAGCCACTGACGAGGCCTAATAACACAGATAAGATAACACAGTGTTACAGCCCAAATATAATTTCGAAATGACCTAGCATACGCTGTAGAGCAGGTCAAGTATAGCATTTCCTCATACTTGGTTTTTTCCTAAAAACCGCTTTTTGCTTTTTTACCTCAATTAAATAGATATAACGCGCGCATGGACCGTCCGATTGTTTATAGCCTTGTCAATTCCGATAGCGACGAGAGCAATGGTTTGACTGATTTAACGCGATGGCTGAGAAATGCGGCTTACAGATGTGGCATTTTCAACTCTCTTTTTTTTCGAAATTTCTACTTTGGTCACCACTGGTTTAACTATTTTATTCTATGCGATTTTGCCTTAAAGTTTATTATGAGAGCCCATTTAATTCTCCGTTGAACATATGTTTTCTCGATGAATTTGGTTACCTGATGATGAAGTTATTCGCAATTTTCTGAGTACACCTTGACGATCTAGTATTTTTTTTAGTATGCTAACATATTAGTGTGTTCTATAACATAATTGCCCCAATAATTATGCTCTGTTTTGTTTGCCGTCAAATTCAAATAATCTTTTTTAAATATTTTAAATGCTAATATATATAAACTTTCATGTTTCACGATTTCTGGGCAAATATTAAAGGTCTCGGAATACTGTTACCTAGTATAAAAATAAACTAAGCTATAGTGAGTAGCTGTGGGGAGTAAGTGGCTATTATTATTGTTTAATGAGTTGAAATTTGCATATAAAACAAAAGAGCCGTGCACAGCAGGTCAGGCACGGTTAAGGCTTGTGAAAAGCTGATTGCTCTTATGACGCCAGCCTTGGCAAGTGTTCGGCTCTTGTCGGTGTGAATCACATGCTCATTTTGGCGTTGCGTGTGTGCGTTTAGCCACTGACACGAAGTTTAATTCTTAAGAAATTGCTTTTCAAGTCCACAAGTAAGACCCAATGATGACTGCATAACCATGATTGTAATAATACTGTACCGCGATAAAATACCATGGATGATCAATGATGAAGAAATGGTTTTTCTTTATTACTAAACTGATGGTGCAAATCCCATTTTATATAAATTCTGTCAACAATTCAAAATGTACACTGTATACATAATTTCAATGAATGCTCTTCATGGGCTACGCATTTCCTATCGCTGCTATAGTGGATGCGCATGCTGATGTCAGTTTCTTTTCATTTTTACTTATCTTGATCGTTTTAGGTTTTTGTTTCGTATTTAATGGTTCGTCCTTCTCGCTATAGTGGTTTCTATATTCTTCATCATAATTAATCTAAGAAGCTGGGAAACTTACTGTAGAGATTCGCGTTGGAACTCAAAAAGTAATTAACTGTTCAAGAGGCTGGGAATCCTACTTTGCCGCAGGATTATTAGCCGTCCTAAATCCTTCTTGTGGGTTTGTTCGTAGAATCTAAAGTATTATAAACTGTCTTAAAGACTAGGGACCCTAATTTGGGGATGGTAGTTGAAACCCAGATGATTTAAAACTATCCTACTACCAGGAGAATTATAAACTTATTATTTCATATACTGGGGGTTTCTGACGGCTCGAGGTCAATGTTTTTAACGAGCTTCATTAGTTAAACAAAACGCGATATTTGGTTTTCCAATATATTTCGAACCCCTTCGGGATTCGACTTCAGGGAAAAGGCGGAGCGCTGTTGTCAGCTGTGGAGTTGAGAACTCCTTTTTAACACTCAATTATTCTTTAGATCAGAAATCCATCCCATGGAGATTTTCGGTAGTACTAGTAATCAGTGCTACTACTCAGTGTAGAGGCGGCGCCATCAATTGGTCAGTTTTGAAAATCAAGTAGTGGCGCCATCTATTGGTCAAGTAATGACCAAAAGAAAATTTCGCAGTCGCAGCACAGCAGCAGCGTTTCTACTGCAGGTACAGAGTATATTACAGTTATAATATCAATTTTCCATATCCATTGGACGATTTTCAACTCCATGGGATGAAAATCTAAGATCAATTTAATATTAAACAGATATTTTTAAAATCTTTTTACGATGTTTAAACGATCCAATTCAAATGTATACCAAAATAGTCCAATGGATCATCAAAAATAATCTTTTTTTTTGTGCAGGTATCTTTCTGCTAGTATCTTTCTTCTGGATCTTTAAATATTCTTGAGATCAATGGAAATTGGCAAAGAAACGCACAGAATACTAAACTTTATTAGAGACCAGCAATCCTCCTTCATGGAACCCAGAATATTATAGCCAGTCCTAGAGATCAGACAAATCATATTATGGGGATTTTCGGAGGAACACAGAGCATCTAAAAATGTCCTTAAGATCAGGGATCATTCCAAAGGGATTCTCGAAGAGACTGAGAGGATTTTAACTGTAACTGTAAGGAACTGTACTTTGGGAAGCCTCCTTGGAACCCAAAGGGTTTTAATATATCCTTAAGATCTTGGATCCTACTTTGGGGATCCTTCAGAAGATTGTAAACTGTACTAGAGGCCAGGGATCCTACTATGGGAATTATTGAAGGAACGTATAAAATTAAAAACTTTACCACACAGTCAAAAAAGGTCCATTAAGATCCATTTGGAATGGATATAATCATATCTACTTTTTCTTAAATTGTATAATATCCAATTTTCTTATGCTTTTGACGATTTTCAGCTCCATTGGATGAAAATCTAGGATCATTTAAACATTAAATGGATTATATTAATATCCTTTTTACGAAATTATAACTAGCTAGTCCAAATAATCATGCATTAGGGATCATCCAGTAAAATCCAGAGAATTTTAAGGTATTCTAGAGATCAAATCCCATTTTGGGGATCTTCGATGGAACTGAAATAAATTCTCGCAATGAGATTCTCGATGAGTACCGAGAGGATCTTAATATATTCTTAAGATCAGGAATGCTGCTATGGAAATATCTCGGAGAGGCTAGGTGAGACCCTGATAGTTATACAGTTATCTTAGATATCAGGCATCCCACTTTAGGGCTTCTTAGAACAAATTTTAGGAATATATACTGTACTAGAATCATGGGAAGCTATCATGAGAGCTCTCAGAGATACTCAGATGATTATAAAATGTTTGACAAAACAGGGTATCCTCCACTAAAAGCAAAGAATTCAAATCTATTCTAGAGCTCAGAAAAATTATATTATGTGAATTCTCGGTGGAATCCAGAGAGTTAAAAACTGTACTAGATACCAGGGATTCAACTTTGGGGATTCTGCGTGAAACCCAGAGCAATAAAAACTGTACAGGTCCAGGAGCATCACCGGTAGTACCTAGAAATCAGTGTACTAGAGATCAGTATACTCACCGAGTGGATTCTCAGTGAGACTCGGTGAGACTTAGCTATACTAAAGACCAGGGATCTTACTTTGATGACCCTGCATATTATAAACTATTCTATAACCTAACAAAAGCTTTAGATGATCAGTGAAATCCTGGGAATCAAACCGTAACCGGAACCGGAACCGTATACCGAAAAGAACCGATTAAAACTCAGAACCGGAACCTGTACCGGAACCGAAATTTGTAATTTGTAGTATACCGGTATTCGAGAACCTATATATTTAGGACCAAAAAGACCGAAAAGAATCTAAACAGTGTACCGGTACAGTTTCGGTTCTGAGCAATTTTTTTAACTTCCGTAGTTGCCGCACGGAATTTTGTCATCGCTATATTCAGAGCTGCTACCTGTGCCAGAGAGTGTCATCTCTATATTCGGAGCTGCTGACTGCGCGTGAGAGAGAGACAAAAGATATTGTTTTTGTCTATGCATATAGGTTTCTGTGAGCAAGACTGAAACAAAAACAGCAACAAAAATATGTATATATTTCGCGCTCTTTCTAATTCTTCGCGCTAATTCTTCGGATGCTGTCCCTTTTTTATGCAAAACGTAAAAGCTCAGTGTACAGTCGTCTTCGATAAATCTTTGTAAAACTTTTATTCGTGTTTGTGCTGCGAAACTGCAAAGAGTAATTAATTTATTTAAGAGTTGTAAGTCAATCTAAACGATCGCTTAAAACGCCAAGGCCAAAAAAACAAATGTGTATCGGAAGTATTTCGCCTTTGACATTGAAGAAAATGTAAGCAATTGCTTAATAAACGAGTGTGGACAAAAAATTAAGGTGAATTTGATATTTACGAATTTACTTTCCGAAATATATACATATACATATGTATGAACAATGTACAATGATACTCAGTATAATGCACATATACATATGTAAGCTTCGAGACTTTTCTCTCATGCACATACAAACATCCATACTTATTTCGTATGTAAGTGCTTAGAAAGTTAAATAGCCTGTCTTTATGTATGTATGTACATGCTAATGTTTGCATGCCCCTGATGAAAAGAAGCGAAAACTATGTTTGTTTGTACATTGTACATATATGTACATATGTCTATATACCAGTTGCAAGGGAACATAAATGACTTATATGAATGTATGTATGTTCTTTCCTTTTTTATAGGGCGATCATGGAACAAATTTGAAAAGCACATTGGCCGATCTCATGCCAACTTGATAAAAAGGCTTCAGAATCAAGTCGATCAGCAAAACACAAATAAAGCACCGGAAAAGAAAACTGCTGGGTGGAAGTTACCAAACAAACTATCCGAGATGCGTGTGTTTCTCTGTGTTTGGTTGATGGAAGGCCGCTTGCCCTGATGAACGACCTCGGATTCCGCCAAATTCGAATCCAATTATTAAAGGCCTGGGCTGTGCGAATTTGATTAATCCGCAATCAGTACTCTTTAACTCACTTTGTTTGGACTTAAGTCTTAAAATTTCTGTCAATTTTACCGGTCCATACCGGTATACCGAAATAAAAATCTTGGTACCGAAACGGAACCCAATACCGAAATAAAAAAAACCAAAACAGAACCTTTTACCGAAACAGAAGTTTCGGTACGTCCCGGAACCGGAACCGACATTCGTTTCGGTCTGATTCCCTGGTGAAATCAGATTTTGATATACTGGAGGGCATGATGTGCATTTTTTGGAAACCCTTTATAACAATTAGATGAGTAAAAAGTATCCCCTAACTATGGGGATTTTCGGATAATCCGTACTAGAAATCAGGGATTCTATTGAGGGAATCTAAGATGAGACCTAGAGGATTATTAACGATCATAAAGAACAGCGAAATGAACACTTGGTACTTCTTACACAATAAGATCAACAAAATTAGAATCTGCAATATTTTCGAACTCGTGCGTTTCCTTTAATCCAGCGATGCACAGCCGAAGATAGGAAATCAATGATCGTATACATGCAGGGCGCGACGTATACAAAACGACACACATGCAAACGATTTCGTGTGTGTGCGTCGCGTAGAACAAAAACCGGTTTTGTTTTCTTCTTTGATTGGTGTTTGCGTGCGCAAGCAAACTGAACAACAACAATTTCATAATTGGTATTGGTGCTTTTCTTTGTGAGTATGGGTGAGTGCTCTGTCGTATGCTGCTTTTGGGCATGCCTGCTTTAAACTCCATGTTACCAGATCCTAGATCAAGGCCGACTATTTATAAAACTTATTCAAATTTTCAGGGTTTCAAGCGAGGACAAGCAAGCCAGGTACTTATTCGAAATACCAGCAAATTAACACCAAATTCCGCCGCGCAAGAACTTAAAGTAAATCCCATTTAAGGTTTCCTTTACTAAAATGTGCGTTTAATTTAACCTTAGAAGGCTATCTCAACTCAAGGCACATAATCACAAGGCTATAAATTAATAATTATACATAAATACACATGTAAGTGTAAATATTTTTTGATTAGTAAAAGAAAATGCCATAGACATTTGCTGGAGGCCAGAATTGATGACGAATAGATAAGTGGGTTCTACTATGAAATAGTCTACCTGAAGTTGATTATAGATCAGTGCGATTGAATACTTGAAAAGTTTCATGTAAACTAATATAGAATATAAATGTACGCAAGATAAACCCATCCAACTGATAACTGAAAAGTAATTACAGTAAACACAAGTATATAGATAGTCTTGATATATTTAGAAACGCGCAATAATTATACATACATACATACACAAGTACATGCTGTATGTAGGTATGTATGCTAGTATAATTAACTAAGATTAGAATTTGTTGTCATTAACATGTCAGCAATGATTATATATACATATATATATATCCAAGACCCATCCAAATAAACTAAGAACCCTGTAAAATCAACAAAAACCAGTTTATTTTTTGGGGGAAAGCAGATGAAGCTGTGAAATATTATAAAAATAAAAACTGTTTACCTTTATGGAGTAAACCATTGTTGAGCGGCTTTTTTATTTGTTTATACAAAACAACAACATATATACTTTAATATATAGAAAACTTTGAAACCGGTTAAGCGTGTTTCACCTATACAATATATAGGCGGCCTTTGGTTCGATTGTAATTACGGTGTAAGTAAAATTTCGGTTAGTTGGTTTAATTTTGCATAAATTTCGTTTAACCATAAAAAAACACGCACACACACACAAACACAAATACTATAGTATATTTACATATAATTTTGATTGTTTGTCATTTTCTCACTTGGGTCACAACTTTTTCCACGCTCGTACAACAACCAACTGACTCAGTCCCCGATAGAAATTCACATTATCTGTGAGGGGGGGCCTCATATATATATTAACAAAGCTCAGTTCTCTTTATAATTGTGGGGGGTCGCTACTCTTTACTCACATGGGATCACCGGCATACCAGTGGGCAGTGGGGGGGGCAGGTTTTCTAATCAGTAAACTTGAAAAGCTTCAATGTTTTAGGTTGGTGCATCAACTAAGTGCTGCTGGCTATTTGTTAGCTGATGAAAGCTTTTAGAACTATTAACGCAGCTCAGTCTAAAGCTACCCTACATTTAAACGAATTTTTATACCATGTACTCGAAGCTCTCACAATTCTGTAGGCAGAATTTTAAGAAGTTTAAAATTCATGCAAAAAATTTGTTTATATATCAAAAAATCTTTATTTATAAGAGCGAAGCTCGTTTACGGACGTTCGACTGGGGGACTAAAACTAGAAAAATGTTGTTTTTGCGACAGATTCTTTTGGTTACGCTTCGTTTTTGCATTTTTGCATTTTTTCTTTGCAAAGTCAACCGCTTTTAACATTTGCCGTAGCAGCAGGAGGGTTGTATGCTTGTCGGTGTGTGGAGTGGAAGGGTGAGCGAGTGGGAAAAGGCGATAACAGTGGGTTAACAGTGACTTAACAGTGACTTGACAGTGACTTGACAGTGTTTGACAGTGACTTGACAGTGACTTGACAGTGACTTGACAGTGACTTGACAGTGACTTGACAGTGACTTGACAGTGACTTGACAGTGACTTGACAGTGACTTGACAGTGAGTTGACAGTGACTTGACAGTGAATCGACAGTGACTTGACGGTGACTTGACAGTGACTTGACAGTGAATTGACAGTGACGTGACAGTGACTTGACAGTGACTTGACAGTGACTTGACAGTGACTTGACAGTGACTTGACAGCGACTTGACAGTGACTTGACAGTGACTTGACAGTGACTTGACAGTGAGTTGACAGTGACGACAGTGAATCGACAGTGACTTGACGGGGACTTGACAGTGAATTGACAGTGACTTGACAGTGACTTGACAGTGACTTGATAGTGACTTGACAGTGACTTGACAGTGACTTGACAGCGACTTGACAGTGACTTGACAGTGACTTGACAGTGACTTGACAGTGACTTGACAGTGACTTGACAGTGACTTGATAGTGACTTGACAGTGACTTGAAAGTGACTTGACAGTGACTTGACAGTGATTTGAAAGTGACTTGACTGTGACTTGACAATTACTTGACTGTGATATGACAGTGACTTGACAGTTACTTGACAGTGACTTAACAATGACTTAACAGTGACTTAACATTGATCATAACAGTTGACATAACAGTGAACTTAACTGTGAATTAACTATGACTTAGCAGTGAAAGCGTCTTCGCTCGTGTTCGGACGTCCTATGACACCCACTCTTTTTGGTATCTTGTGTGCTCAGCATTTCGAATGACCCATTCAACCGTGAATAAACTGGCTTTAACGGAATGTGAAGATTGGCTGTGATTAACAGTGACTTCGCAGTGATAATAACTTGGCAGTTTCTCGACAGTGACTTGACAGTGAAATTTACAATCAGACTTATTCGTTGTAAAGGGCTTCGCTCGTACTGTGCGTTGCATGACACCCAGTGATTGGAAAGGTACTCAATTTTCTTACCTAGGTAAGGTACAAGGTAAATGTCAGTAAAATATACCTAGGTAAGGTAAAAGGTATACGAGATTTCCGGTACCTACGTAAAGATAAAGGTACAAAAAAGGTACTTATTAAATGCCTTTTAATATATATTTTATCCAACACCACCTATACGAAAATGTTTTAAACTGAATGACGTAAACTAATCAACTAAAACTTTGAGATTTCATCGGAATTTCAGCAAAAGTGTACGGATAAAGAACAAAAGATTCTCAAGAATCAGTTCAACAGGTCTGTGTTTCGAGAATTCCAAAATTTCTACATACACTTTTTTTCTAGCTCTAAGTCAGAAAAATAGTTATGATGATTTTTGTTTATGCTAGCTCAAAGGTCAGGATTGATTATAATTTAGTACAAATCAATGGCACTTTTAAGCAGAGAAAAATCACAACATTTAGGAATAGCAATTGGTAAGTCTGGACAGGCTGTTTCGGAATTAATTACAATTTACTCATCAGTAGACGTTGTTGCCCTAGTCAAACTCTCTATTTAAACGGTCGACTTGGCCGAATTAAGACTTGAGAATTAAACTTATACAAATTTCAGCCTGAGATTTTCTGTTTATGAAATTCAGCCTGTTGTTCGAATTTGTTGCGAGTTAAATCTGTTCGTTTTTGTCTTGTTGCTAGATGCTGAAAATTCTTGTTCAGTGACATTTCTAGCGTTGCCAAGGGCGAGATATACAGAGGTATTTCTGTTTTTTTTGTTTTTAATAGGGAAATCGTACAGATTTTTATTACAAACATTAATATATAGGGTACTCCTTGCCTACTACATTAGGGTACTCCTTGTCTACTACAGTATGTCCCTAGCTATTTGTACCTATACACTTTTTTTCAATTTTCAAAACATGCTTCCAAAGTTGTCTTCCGGTACAGCCTTTAATTCCTTAGTTTAGTTTAGCGAATAGTCATGGTGCTGAGTAAGGGGAATAGGGTGGCTGCGGAATGATATGGATCTAGTTTTTGGCGAAATAATCATGAATTTCGAATGCAGTGTGAGATGGTGCATTATCGTGATCGAGATTTCACTTTTCTGAGGCCCAAATGGTCACTCAAAATTAGTTTTCACGGATCCTTCCGATATTCCATCAAGGTCAGTAAGCTCTCAGACTGTCAATCGACAATTATGAAGCATCAATTCTTTGATTTTGTTAACGTGTAGCTCATTCGTTGATGTTGATGGTCGTACTGGCGTCTTCAACGCTTTCTCGACCTTCTTTGAACATTTGGTACCACTCATTAACTCTTGGTTTTCGAAAGAGCTTGCTCACCGAAGGCATTTTTAATGTTTCAGCAGCGGAAATTTTATTCCGCACACACAATTTAATGCAACTGCTTTGTTGAATAGTTTTAGACAGAAAAATTCACTTTTAGCTCGCTTACAAAATGACGCGTAACTCAAACACTAATGAATATTTTGATGTGTCATTTTGCACAGATGTCATTGACAGTGTGGCGCCAACTTAATTTAAATTTCTCGTTATTATTTTGCCCACAGTAAATGTTAAATTAGCTTAAACAGCAAACCCATAGAGGGGCCAAAACCAAGCTTCTCCCATTTTGTCCACAGTAGTACTATTTAATCATGGATTATCTTTATATACTTCACTTGCTATAGCAAGAAATGTATTTTGCATAAGGAAAAAGAAAGCTGTTTCCCAAGCTAGGTCGCACATTTTATCTCTACCGTTTATCAAAACCAATGCAATCACAATGCAATGCTAAAGTGAATCATAAATTGTCATCGACTTGACAATCATAAGTACATAACTTTTTCGCTTAATGTAAAACGAAATTAGAGCAACGCAAAGCAACTTTGATCTACTTCATCCAATGCTGGCCAGCGACTTAGAAGCTGCTTGCTCTCTTGGCACAAGACTCGGCATGCGTTCGGATCATATCAGTGTGAATAGTGAAATGTGTTTGGCTTCCTCAGGTCAGGCATGAAAATCGCTGCTCTAGTTTGAGATGTGGAGATAGAGTGCTTTACAGCTCGCAATGGAACAGAGTTCTGACGAACCCTTTTCAATACTAAAGATAGAATCGAGTGAATAAACCTCTTTCTAAAAGAGATACTAAATCAGACACGACCTACCCGACCGACGTGCTTTGCATATGCACTGGCAGAAACACTCGTTTCACTTGCCACTTATACTTGTGAAAGCTCAGACGGCAAACATCTGAGTGTTGATTGGGTGTCTCGATCTCTCTCTTGACATTACAAAAACAACTTAAAGGCGTTTACAGTAACTTTAACAAAAACAATGAGAGCGAGTGCCAAAAAAAATTATACATTCTTAAATATAAGCAGTGTATGTGCAGTGAGACGGCGTTCGCCGCTCGACCGCCGTAACCTTTGTCAAAAGAAATACCGCAAATTGGACTCCAACTTACGCAGATACCTAGTCACAGAAATACTAGTACGAATTTGAGTGAGTATATGTAATTGTCGACATGTCTCGTCAGAATATTTTCGATTAATGCTATTATTCTATTTTCTACAGAAACTCCGGATAATACAAAAGAAATTTCTTTTACGAGAGAGAAAATTTTCACATTTGTGAAATTACTATTTTCATATCTCTTCTTTCAACATTTTCCATTCAATTTAATCAAAATCATAATTTCACAACATATTCACAGTCGGTTTTGAAGAAATTGTCAGCTATATTGGATCCGCCAATTTGATTTTTCCGAATTTTGACTTCGAATTCGTATTCAGCGACCCCGAAAACCCGCGAGTACAGACTTTCAGCCAAATCATATAGGTTTTTGAAGAAATTGTTCGCCATATTGTATCCGCCATTTTGTTTTTTCTGAATTTTGACTTCGAATTCGTAATCAGCGACCCAAAAACCCCCGAATACAGACTTTCAACCATACCATATACGTTTTTGAAGACATTGTTCGCCATAATGCATCCGCCATTTTGTTTTTCTGACATTTCGACTTCGAATTCGTAATCAGCGACCCCTAAAACCCCCGAGTACAGACTTTCTGACAAATAAATAACGTTTTTGAAGAAATTGTTCGCCATATTGGATCCGCCATTTTGTTTTTTCTGAATTTTGAATTCGAATTCGTAATCAGCGACCTCGAAAACCCCCGAGTACAGACTTTCAGCCAAATAAAATACCGGTTTGAAGAAATTTTCCGCCATATTGGATCCGCCATTTTGTTTTTTCTGAATTTTGAATTCGAATTCGTAATCAGGGACCCCGAAAACCCCCGAGTACAGACTTTCAGCCAAATCATATAGGTTTTTGAAGACATTGTTCGCCATATTGGATCCGCCATTTTGTTTTTTCTTAATTTTGAATTCGAATTCGTAATCAGCGACCCCGAAAACCCCCGAGTACAGACTTTCAGCCAAATAAAATACCGGTTTGAAGAAATTTTCCGCCATATTGGATCCGCCATTTTGTTTTTTCTGAATTTTAAATTCAAATTCGTAATCAGCGACCCCTAAAACCCCATAGTACAGACTTTCAGCCAAATCAAATACGTTTTTGAAGAAATAATCCGCCATTTGGTTTTTTCAGAATCTTGACTTCGAAATTGGTAATCAGCGACCCCGAAAACCCCCGAATACAGACTTTCAGTCAAACCAAATACGATTTTAAAGAAATTGTATGACATATTGGATCCGCCATTTTGTTTTTTCTGAATTTTGACTTCTAATTCGTAATCAGCGACCCCAAAAAAACCCCCGAGTACAGACTTTCAGCCAAATCAAATACGTTTTTAAAGAAATTGTCCGCCATATTGGATCCGCCATTTTGTTTTTTCTGAATTTTGACTTCGAATTCGTAATCAGCGACCCCGAAAACCCCCGCATACAGAATCAACCAAATAAAATACGTTTTTGAAGAAATAATCCGCCATATTTGATCCGCCATTTTGTTTTTTCTGAATTTTGACTTCGAAATTTGTAATCAGCGACCCCGAAAACCCCCGAATACAGACTTTCAGCCAAATCAAATAAGTTTTTGAAGAAATTGTACGCCATATTGAATCCGCCATATAGTTTTTCTGTATTTTGACTTCGAACTCGTAATCAGCGACCCCAAAAACCCCCGAGTACAAACTTTCAGCCAAATCAAATAAGTTTTTCGACTTTTGGTCAGCTTTTTGGGATTTGGGACCACTGTGCGTCTGTCCTTTTGTTTCTATGCTATCTGCTCCGTCAGTTTTAAAGCTATCTTAACCAAACTTTGCACGAAGTCTTTTGGTACAATGACGCTGCACATTTATCGGAATCAGCCGGATCGGATGACTATAGCATATAGCTGCCATAGAAACGATCGTTCGAAAAACTAGTTTTAGTGGGAAAAACTTTTTTGTCTTCAACGCAAACGTTCCCAAACCTCGTATTTCTAAGTTTTCTATGCTTTCACACAACTCCACCAATTTTGATGAATATCAGACAACTATATAGAATAGCTGCCATACAAAATATAGTTCTGAAAAAAGTCTTAGTAGGAAAAACTTTTTTGTTATCAATCCTATCGCTGCCAAACATGTTACTGAGCAATATTCTATGCTACTACGCAGTGCTGCCAAATTTGATCAAAATCGTATGACTATAGCATATAGCTGCCATAGGAACTATCGGTCGAAAAAGTAGTTTTAGTTAGAAAAACTTTTTTGTTTTCAATGCAATCGTCCCAAAAACCTCGTATTTATAAGTTTTCTATGCTTTCACACAACTCCACCAATTTTGATGAAAATCCGACAAAAATATAGTATAGCTGCCATACAAAAGATAGGTCTAAAAAAAAGTCTTAGTAGCAAAAACTTTTTTGTTTCAAAACTATTGCTCCCAAACGTTTTATGAAAATTTGCAAATCCACTTCCAGCTTTGAAAGTCGATATACCTCATTTTTCCATAATAAAAGTGGCTCCTCAAGTTTAGGGTATTTTTCAGTCGACGCACTTGACTGAAGCGCTCTTAATTGATTAATAATGTTGAAATTATAAACACAAAACCAGAAACCCAAAAAACTGGCTTCAAAATGTTCTTATATGGCTTTGATTAATTTAACAATATTTACGCATCTGTAAAAGTTCGCCGATTCATTTGTATAAACAGGTATACAGGTACAAATATATATTACATTATACATTTACCCCTTAAGTGTCCTATGGCCATATTATCGCACACTTATCTTGAGAGATTATGAATTGTTTTTTATGACTGCATTCAGTTTTGAGAGTCGTTGAGCAGCTTCGACTTGAACCTGCAATTTAGTAGCTGTCGGTGGCCCATCAGTTTAAGTTCGTTCCATTTCCAAGATTTTGAAAAGAAAGCTAAAGTGCAGCAATCTTTAAAGTGTGTGATAAAAGATTTACGTACTCAAGAAGCTTTATCAAATAAGTCACAGCTACCTTTGCCTGACAATATGCAGTGAGTATATACTGAGTATAAAGGAAGATTCCAGTTCTAGAGATAGAATAAGCGAAACAAACAACAACGAAATATTTTAAAAACAATTTTTATGTCTTAATAACAGGCGTCATTTTGGTTTAACAATTGTGTGTGTTTTTGGGTAATCAATTTATGTGGCCATTGTAAATCAAAACATTTTCATTATTTTAGGGTCGACATAAAAAGTGTATCGATTGTCGAGTCAACCAAGAATAACCTTAAACAGCCAGCAGATGAGTGTGATTATGATCCTCATAAGCATCGTGAGGTCAAAAATCCCACCAAGTAAGTTGTTTCACAAATTTGAGTTATATTTGAATAACTATTTATCTCTTTTTGTTTTGTTTGTTTTGGTAAGTAACTGGCAGACATTTGCTCACTTTCTTAAGGCCTCCATAGGCACCGGTGTGTTGGCCATGCCCAGTGCTTTTGCCCATGCGGGTTATGTGAATGGAACCATACTTACGCTGATTATTGGTCTATTGGCCTTATATTGCCTGCATATTTTGGTAATTTTAATAACATTTTGTGGTAAATTTGTTTATTTAATTTTTGTATGTTTCAGATTAAATGCATGTATATTCTGTGTAAACGTCAGAAAGTACCCTATGTCAGCTTTTCACTGGCCATGAATTTGGGTTTGAAACAGGGTCCACCATGGATGCGTTGCCTGGCCCCCATAGCCATGTAAGTGTAGTCCATTTGAAATGAAAAATTATGGAAAATAAGTGAACATTTCATTAAGTTATTTGATCAACTTTCGATGGTTTCGTTAGGATATCGGATTTCGGGTTTTCATATTGAGTATTCGGGTCGAAATTGGTAAAAATATTAAGGGGGTTTTTGCTTTAAGTAGAAAGAGGTGTTTTGAAAACATTCTTCGGGAATTCTGTTGTTCAGCGCCCATCTTTACTTTTTTCCTTTGAAACAGGACATATGTATATAGAGCAGAGATGGGCACGTCGCGACGTTCCAATGCACACGAGGCAGCGCGCTGTCTCGTGTGCATGGACCTCTGCCGCGGCCGACTGCACAAAATCACACGTACGCTATAAGCATTGAAAGCTATTTATAGAACACGAATGCGGCGCACGCAAATTGTGCTTGTATGCGTGTGAAAAATGTGACGATATGTGTGCATGCCCATCTCTGATAAAGAGCAATCATAAAGCATTAACTAAATAATCGTTTTTTGCTGTTACTTCGATTGCGACTTCTAATTTTTTCAGAAGCAAAAGCAAATGAAATGAAACTATGTTGGCGCCAGTTATGAAATATAAACTGGCAACCCTTGGCCCTTGCTTTTACACTTGTTGGTACACAGAGGGCGCCACCAGGTTGAGTGGCGAGTTGGTTTCGCAACCTATCCAGAAAAATAATGTTGTTTACATTTCCAAAATAAATTTGGCTTATCCAAATTGTTTGGGTGGTGAAGTTTGGCTAAATATCCTAACAAAACACGAGAGATTTGAAAACAACCGAAAGAGATTTCTGGGACACCGAGAATTGGTTTTGGGTTGGTATTTGGTTGGAAGAGATTTCCGTGACATCTCCGATTAATTCGTTACTCAAAGTATTCTAAAAGTACTTAGAGTACTTCAGTAAATGATTGAAAATCATGGGGATATGCACTGGCTCTCATTAGCTCTTGAATGATAAATTCCAAAAATAGAGCTTTGAGTCATAACTCTTTGCTCAGAGCTCTTGAAAGCCGGCTCTCGCTCTCTGCTCTTCAGTCTCAGCTCTGGGCTTCTGAGTTGAGAGCCAGAGCATCTAAAGGCAGCTCTTGGCACGGAGCTGAGAGCCGGGAGCGCAAATCGTCTAACAGCTCTTGGCTCTGAGTTGAGAGCTAGCTCTCTAGAGCCGGGAGCAGCAAACCGCTTACACCTTTTTACTCTCAGCACTTGGCTCTGATCTGGGAGCGAGCTGTCGGCTTTCACACAAAAGAAACAACTCTCAGTCCCTTTGTAGCCGCGAGCTAGCAGCATTTGGCTCGTGAGTTACAACTATCGGTTCTAAGCTACTTGGGACTGTTCTCATTTTAAAGCTCCAAATTTTAGCCCAGAAGTCCAAGATTGGTTAAAAGACGGCTTTTAAGGACACACCTAACTGCATACTACCAAAGATTTATAGATATTATAGATGATGCATGTGAATCAGAAAACGATTTTCTTGTGAGCTGACATTGGATCACAATTGTGGCTTCTCGCTGCTTTTACGAGGAATATATGTATTGAAATTAAGCTACATGTTTTAATAAATGGGGGTTGGATGAGAGCAAAGATTTATAGATTTCATAGATGACGCATGTGAAAGAAACAACTATTGTTCCTGGGAGTTGACATTGGATCCCACAAAAAAAAAATAAAAAAGTTTGTTTGAGATGCGGTATCTACATATGTAGTGTCTTTGATATTACTGCGATAAGATATAAATGCTGAAGAATATTAAAAACAGCTTAAAGAATGTTTTGAAGCCCTTTATTATCAGGCACTGCTTTTTGAAAAGTAAATACAACGCAATTCCGCTTCGCTTCGATTTCGTGTTCTCAACTCCGAATGAAATTGGTCTCTTTTTATTTAATTCTTTTCAAACCTGTCCAAACAAGATTGGCACTCAATACATGCGAGAGAAACCACAATTCATAGCGAATCGATCGAAAATGAAACAGTCAGTTTTTCGTTTTACATTTCGTTTTTCCTGGCACTACCAAGTTCTGGACACATGAAACAAAACAAGAAAGAAGGTCGGTCAAGCCCGACTATAACATACTCTGTACCCTTAATGTCGCAGCTCGCATTTGCTGACGAGTTATACGCGCTCATCTCTAAGTTTCACTCTCTCTCTCTCTCTCTGAGATCTGTGCGTTCATACAAGCGGACGGACAGACAGACAGACAGACGGACAGACGGACATGGCTATATCGACTCGGCTGTTGATGCTAATCAAGAATATATATACTTTATAGGGTCGGAAATGACTTCTTCTCCCTGTTACATACTTTTGCACAAACTTAATATACTCTATGTACCTTCGGTACAGAGTATAAAAATTCTTTGTAAATCAGTTAAAGAAAGACTTCAATACATATCAAATTACACCGACAATTTCTAAATTGATCACAGAATTAAGGAAAATTCCCTTTATGGACATCTAGTAACCGCAAGACTGCTTAATTTGACAATTACTTTTCATTCCACCCGCCTGAGTGAATGAGTGTACATTTCGATTAACTCATTTGAACTCTTTTATATAATTTTGTGAGGATAAGAGATTACGTCTTTTTGTACTGGGTATTCGGGTCCGAATTGGTAGAAATATAAAAAGGAATTTTGTCGTTAAAAGCTTTGAAAAAATCATAAACTAATGTAAACTACGTGCTTAATTCTTCACAATATTGTTTTTGAAAGCATTAAGAGATCTGTCGTTGCATGCTTCGACATTGTATGGCTGTGCTCATTCAAGTTCTATGTTCTTCAGAAGACATTTCTATTTTGAACACAATGATTTTAGACTAGTTTTTTGGTAAAAAACACACCCAACAAGAGTTCCGAATCATGAATTATTTCATCCTGCGGTTTTTGATAACATTTCCCATCCTTTGTCGAAACCAAATTTGGGAATTCAATCCTGTTCCGCCAGATCACTCAGTTGTTTTTCGGGCTCTCCGGGAATTCCTCGAGAATTCTGTTCAGCGCCAAAAGATTTAAAGAGGCATCTTGAGGCATTAAGTCAATAATTGATTTTAGAGCGAAGCTCTTTTATGGACGTTTGACTGGGGAATTGGAACTAGAATAATTTTGTCTTTGCGACGGATTCTTTTTAGTATGCCTTTGTCTTTGGATTTTGTATTTGTAAAATCACTCGCTTTTACCATTTGCCGTAGCGGAAGGTGGGTTGTGTGTGGAGTAGGATGGTGTGAGGGGGAAGTGCGGGGGAAGTGGGGGGACAGTGACTTGACAGTGACTAAACAGTGAATAAACAGTGACTAACAGTGACTAAACAGTGACTTAACAGTGACTTGAATGTGACTTTAACTTGACTTAACAGTGACTTAACAGTGAGTTGACATTGACGTAAACTTGACTTAACAGTGACTTCAACTTAACTTAATTGTGACAGTGACTTGACAGTGACTTCAACTTCACTTAACAGTGACTTAACAGTGAGTTGACATTGACGTCAACTTGACTTAACAGTGACTTAACACTGAGTTAATAGTTAAATTTACAATCAGACTTATCGTAAAGGGCTTTCGTTCTCGGCTTTTGATTCTCAGCTCATGGCACTGAGTTAAGAGCCAGAGTTTGAGAGCTGAAGTCCGAGAGCATTGAACGGCTCTCATCTCTTTATTCAGATGAAGCAGGTCAGAGCTGGTTTGTGCGGCTTTATTATCGCACACCAATACACTCTCAATTTTTGGCCTCACTCTTCTTGACTAACGCTGCTGTTACATCCCAGAAAACCACTCCGATATGACCTGAATCTGACTGTAACTTCTGCAAATATCGATCAAGATTAATACAAATGTATATTAGTAGTGCCTTAAAACCTGTATTACCCCACTAAAAGCCTATTTTCCCCAAAATCGGTATATAAAGTACCTTAAAAGGATGTATTATCTTAGTTCAAATATTGACCTAAGAATATAAAAATAGTTGCTGATGCCTTGGAACCCTAATTATACTTCTACAAACAAAATTTTTGCAACACCGGGTCTTCAAAGGGCGTCGCAACCTGAAAAAAGCTAATCTTAAGACCAACACACGACTTTTTGAACTGAATATGGCAATAGCTCTGACAAATTTCGACCTAGATTTATACAAAATAAGCTTTATGGACTCAGCAAACGACATTCTCTGTAATCGGTCCTAAGAGGGTGTACCCTGCCAAAAAAAAAAACAAGTGAGAAAGTCGGTCAAGCCCGACTATAGCATACTCTGTACCAGTGATTGGAAAGGTACTCGATTTCCTTACCTAGGTAAGGTACAAGGTAAACGTCAAAAAAATATACCTAGGTAATGTATAAGATATCCGGAACTTCCAGTACCTAGGTAAAGGTAATGGTAGAAAAAAGTTACTTTTAAATTTAAAAGCATTATTCATCCATTTTTATTAGTAATGAAAATTAAAAACATAGCCAAACTTTACTACTTCATTCCAAACATTCTTAAAGTCATACTGAATAAATCTTCTATTTAGAAGGTTTTTAAAATGGAAAATTTGGATTGTTAAATTATTAAAAAAATTTTTATGTACTATGTTGCTTTTAAAACAGATCATGAGTTTCGAATCTTTTTCGTGCAAGTAAAAATTCTTTCAACTGGGGCAGAGCTAGGCAAAATGGTTTTTATAATTTTATACTTAAGTATAGATTCTAAAGATTCGGTATTATCGGCAAAGTAATTGATACTTTGGCTTTCATTGATTCGTAGAAAGAGTAACTATTGGGGTGAACCCTGTATCGTAAAGAAATTGAAATATATGAACAACATTGTTTTGCGTATACAAATTCGCAAGAAACTGCTGCTATAGACTGGAATACAAATATATTTATGCACATAAGTATGTATGTATCGACAATTTAGTGCAAAAAATTCGATCATATGTACATTAATACGTGTGTATGTTTGTAAGTAATCAGATTTTTGTATAGGTACCTTCAAATGCTTGTACCTTGTACTTTTTCAGTAGATTTTTCATCAAACTTAATAGTTTTGTTTACCCAAAGTTGACATTGGCTATTCGGGTTGAAAAATGTTCTATTCAAGATAAGTGGTAAATCTTTATTGCCTTCATTATTTAGTGTCTGATCAGTCATAAACCATAATAAAGTTTAAATTTTATGAGACAGTGCTGATCAAATTTCTGTACAAAATATTGGAACGTTGTCGCGACGGCTGCCCGTATTTCCTCTCCTCTATCTTTGAGTATTTTCTTGCAAAAGCATGAATGAGCCAATAAATGAAGTCTGACCGAATATACTGAAAATCCCAAACGTATAGAGATGATACAATACGACAATTGATATCAATACTTGGTTGCGAAGACAAATCACATACGAAAACTACCTAGTACCCTACATATTGACAAGATAAATAAAAATTAAGACCTCGGTAAGGTAAAAGGTACTCGAATAGGAAAATACCGAGGTAAGGTAAAAGATACACAAAATATGTATCTAGGTATGTACCTAGGTATTTGTACCGTTTGTAGGCCGTTTTTTGCCCTAACTTGTGTATCGTTCATCCGATCTTTATAATTTCTTCAGCAATTCGATAAATAATTTTGATTACTAGATATCTATAAAAGGTACGAACTATCTATCATCAAAACTGTAGGAGATATGACGTTTTTTCAAAATTGCGGAGGCGGGAGGGGGCATGGCAAAAATTGAAAATAAACTTGATCTGCCTGCAAGTAGAAGAAATATATGTCCCATACATGTCAAACCTCTATCTCTTACCATCTCTGAGATCTGTGCGTTCATACAGACAGACGGACAGACGGACATGGCTATATCGACTCGGCTGTTGATGCTGATCAAGAATATATATACTTAATAGGGTCGGAGATGATTCCTTCTGGCTGTTACATACTTTTGCACAAACTTAATATACTCTGTGTACTTTTGGTACAGAGTATAAAAACACTGAAGACCTGAATCTGTCTATCACTCCAACAAATATTGACCTAGTTGAATGAGAATGGGCTTTATGGATTTCTTAGAACCTGGATTATGCTACTCTAAACCAATATTTACAAAATCAACACATAACTACCTTTTTCGGGGTTCTAGAGGGTGAATCATCCCAAAATAAACCATCTCATGACCTTAAACTGACTATAACTCCGACAAATATCGACCTAGGTTAACAAAAATGGCCGTTTTTGATGCCTTGAAAACATTAATATACTTATAAAAGCCGACTTTACTAAGAATTAAATCAGATTTTGCCGATCTTTTTTTCAAATGTTGACCTTGGTTAATGAAAATGAACCTTATAAGCGCCTTGAATTCTGAATTATACTTTTACGAACCGACTTTTTCAAAAATCCTAAAAAAGAAACATACTCTTAAAAACTTAACCGCCTATAAGTCCGGCAAAATCACAATAGAAAGAAGATGAGGTTTTTAAAATCAAAATATAGCTTACAAGGAATCCATAGCGTCCATTTCATTTCGGCCATTCCCTATATCAGCGATGCCCAGCCGTATGCTCTTTGGGTACGTTGTGTTATTGTAATTGCACCGAACATAGGAAATCAATGATCGTATACATGCAGGGCACGAGGCATACAAAACGAAACACACGCTAACGATTTCGTGTGTATGCGACGCGTAGAACAAAAACCGGTTTTGTTCTCTTCTTTGATTGGTGTTTGCGAGCGCAAGCAAACTGACCAACAACAATTTCATTATTGATATTGGTGCTTATCTTTGTGAGTATTGGTAAGTGCTCTGTCGTATGCTGTTTTTGGGCATGCCTGCCCTATATTGTCATTTTAAAACTTGACTTTTGCTTTATTTCCATCTCGAGTTGAATTTACACTTAGAAAATGCAGAAATCTTATAATTTAATATAAATTTGTAAACGGGCATTGTTTGTTAAAATTGAAAGTGTTTGAGTTTTATTCAGTTTCTTTTCGGGAATACGGTTCCACTTTGGGTTAGGGTTTGAGTTCATGTTTACCACTAAAACAGTGCTAGGGCTCTTGCTTAAGGTTTTCAGTTATCTCAAAGTTTCGGTTTATGATACCAACTGAAGAAATAACATTTTTCTACATATTATAAAAGAAAACATCCTAGTTTCATACTTTAGGGTGGTCTTTTTCAATCTATCAGATATTATAACAGTACTTCATAATTTCAAACTTTAGCGTTGAACTTTTTCAAACAATTTTTTCTCATCTCTCAAAATGTTTTAGCTTTGTATAATTATAACTAAATATATTGTATATTCTTTCCCATTTCACAGTCCCATTGTGGATGGTTTTTTGGCGTTTTATCATTTTGGAATCTGTTGCGTTTATGTAGTATTCATAGCGGAGAGTATAAAACAACTGGTGGATGAGTATCTTGTTGTATGGGATGTTCGTTTGCACATGTGTATTGTAATAGTTCCCCTATTATTGATTTATAGCATAAGAAATTTGAAAGTATTGGCACCATTTTCAACTGCAGCCAATTTGTTGCTATTGGTGGGTAAGTAGAACATATTTTGAATTATTCTAGAGTCTTATTTTTGGAAACTTTTCTAGGTTTTGGCATTATTTTGTATTACTTATTTGATGACTTGCCACCGCTAAGTGAGCGTCACCCTGTGATGTCTTATACAAAGTTGCCTACGTTCTTTGGTACGGTGTTGTTTGCCTTGGAGGCGGTGGGCGTGGTAAGTGAAGAAATTTACTGAAATGTTGGCAAATTTGGAAATATTATATTTATAGATTTTGGCCATAGAGGAGAATATGGCCACACCCAAAGCCTATGTAAGCGGTTGCGGTATAATGAATGTGGGCATGTCCATTGTGCTGTCTTTGTACATACTTTTAGGCTTCTTTGGATATTGGCAATATGGTGACAAAGCTTTGGGTAGTGTGACCCTGAATATACCACAATCAGAAATGTAAGTAAGGTGCTTGGTACTAGGGCTGTTTTGATGGGTTAGTGATTTCAACTAACAACTGTGAATAGATTACGTTTAATTTTGAATAAGCTGAGAGCTTAGACAGTTTTTACATTGATTTCAAGTGAAATCGATAGCATTTAAGGGAAAAAAAAATGTTTGTCACGGTCGCCATGAAAATTTTTTTAATTTTCTAAAACATTTTCTGAAGATAAACATGAAGCATAACTGCATCAAATGCCTTTTTTATTATTTGGAAAGAAAAAATAATTTCAAAATTTATTAAAAATATCTTTTTTGAATCTTTTCTCTTCCGTATTGCTCAATCATCTATCTTCCAGTCCCGCTCAAGTGGTAAAAATCTTTTTTGCAATCACCACCTGGATATCATATGCCTTGCAGGGCTATGTCACCGCTCAAATCATATGGGGAAAATATTTGAGTAAAAAATTCAAGGATACCTCAAAGCATACACTATATGAAATGATATTTCGTGCTGTAACTGTTTTACTTACCTGTAAGTTGTCTAACATTTTCTTTTTAGCCATAAAATTTTTGAAGTTTCTTTTTTGCTTTTCAGTTGCCTGTGCCATAGCCATACCAGATCTATCAGTATTTCTTTCACTTGTGGGCTCATTTTGTTTATCAATTTTGGGTCTCATATTTCCAGCTTTACTTCAGATCTGTGTACAGTATGAATCGGGCTATGGACCGTATCGTTATAAGCTAATACTTAACTTGTTGTTATTATGTTTTGGCATTTGTGGCGGTGCCGTGGGTACCTATGTTAGTATTACAGATATTATTAAGGTCTATCAGCCAGCACCTAAATTGGAGTGAAGATATTATGGTTTTTAGGTTAAGGATTTAACAAATAAATATATACTTGTAAACAAGGAGGGTTTTTTTCGTGTTTTCGGATATTTATTTACACACGGTTTACTATTTACAATGTCTTTATAAGGGGTTTGTCTGCTCACGGATTGTTCTTTCTGTCGCCATTCGATCTGACCATATTCACCTTATGCCGGTCATTTTCATACAATTCCAAGTCTTGCAACTTTTGTTAAAAGTTTGCCAATTATTTCACATATGAAACCCAAATTATACTTGCCAAAGTCAAACAATATTTATAATTTTAATTAAAAGCTTAGCTCTGAGTGAAACTATAGCAATGGCAAGCCCAAGGTATGCTCACCTCCCTGCCACCACTCTAGCCACACACGTGCAACGAACTGTAATTAAATGCAACCGCAATTAACACAAAAGCGCCGCAGGTCAGTAAGCCAGACACAGTATTCCTCCTTAAACACCTCTTGCCCCCCTCTGCCCCCCCTGCCACCCTGCCCCTTTCTGCCTTTCACCGAATTCTCTTCTCCATTTTATTTACAATGTTTTAGCACACACACAGGTTATACTGACAACGTCACTAGCTTTTGTTTGTTGTCCCGCTGTCTTGTGCAGGCCACAGAGTAGCATTAGAACCGTCCGGTCCTAAGAAGCCAAATGCACATGGCCTGAATGCCACAAGCGAGGGTGGCTATTAGGGTTTCGTCTAATAAGAGGAGCTCGGTACAAACGACGTCCCCCAAGATGATTAAAAGTACGGCCAGGGTGTATCCTTGGTTTAACATGGATTCTGTAGCTAGCTGAAGAATGAATTCGATTGGAATAAGCTGTATTTACACTTGTCTGATATCTCATATGATATGGCTGAAAAATACCTGAGTTCATTGGAATTTGGCTAACGCTTGGCTACATTTTGTGAGCTTCTCATATGAGATATCAGACAAGTGTAAATACAGCTTTAACTAGTTCAATCTTAATTAACTTCTAAATTCCTCTTAGAACTTTTTAGCAGGCTCTAGGTCAATAAGTTATGATTTTCATTATGTAAAAAAAATGTGAAATTGGCTCCAACAGCACCATCCAGGAGGGCCAGGGTCAAGCTTCTCTCTATCTCTTGGCATGTGTGCAGTTTAACGCCGAATCCGAACGGCAATTAGTTAGAGAATTTTTGGCTTTTTCATGGCAAGTTACTTCACAGCTGGCGCCAGTAGCTGGGTGAAGGTGAAAAACCTTTTTTCTAAAGAAAGAAACAACTTTTTCTATTAGATGGTCCGAGGCGGGATCGACCCCACACAACCTCCCGTACCAGCAGCCACACATACAACTCGTACGCCACACCCGGCTACAGAGATTTTCATCATATCGTTTCTAAATCAAGACACGCACAACACCACAATGGAGGCTGGTTGATCGTATAGCTATTTCATAAACTTCCAACAGTTCAATCATCAGCGATCTTTTGCCCAACTTTAATGTGTTGGCAGAGGCTACCTCATGCCAGTACTGCTAAGACCGCTTGGGAATCTCAAGTGAGACTTGTAGCAAAAATTCTGACAAACAATAGCAAACGCCAAGTCACAGAAGCTTTGTATATATGTTTGTGCATGCCCCGTAATCGGCCCTTCTGTTGTTAGTGGGGGAAATTCTCTTTTTTGAATTGCCCAACTGCAATCAACAAATTCCCAAAAAATACTTAAAAGCTTTAAAATTTGAATATAAGTTTACTTTAATGCAGCCAAAGTCCATAAGATCTATACGATTGCATATAGAAAACGAGAAGGCCAAGCTAACTTCGTCTGTGCCGAAGTTTTTATACCCTTGCAAACGCTGTTTTTGAAATGTCAGAGCTTAAGAACGCTTACATAAAAATCAAAAACTTTTTAACTAAAATCCATTTTCCGACAGATAAACATCTGATTTCGAACAAATTTCACGAATCTTTTTGAAAACATATCAAATTAACAATCGCCGAGTTTAAGAAAGATAAAATTTAAAACAGAAAAGTTGTTCCACTAAGACTCATTTTCCGACCGATCGGTCCTATGGCAGCTATAAGATATGGTCATCCGATTTTGACCAAAGTGTAATATTAAGAATCACCGACTTTAAGAACGATTTACTTGAAAACAAAAAAGTTATTTTCCCTAAGACCCATTTTCCGACCGATCGGTCCTAAGGCAGCTATAAGATATAGTCATCCGATTTGGACCAAAGTTTGCAAATCTGTTTGAGAGCATATAATATTAATAATGGACGAGTTTGAGGAACCTAACATTGAAAACAAAAAAGTTTTTCTCACTAAGACCCATTTTCCGACCGACAGTTCCTATGACAGCTATAAGATATAGTCATCCGATCTTGACCAAAATTTGCAAATCTGTTTGAAAGCATATAATATGAATATCAATAATGAAATTGTTGTTGATCAGTTTGCTTGCGCTCCCAAACACCAATCAAAGAAGAGAACAAAACCGGTTTTTGTTCTACGCGTCGCATACACACGAAATCGTTAGCGTGTGCGTCCTTTCGTATGCCTCGTGCCCTGCATGTATACAATTATTGATTTCCTATGTTCGGTGCAATTATAATAACAAAACGTACCCAAAGAGCATACGGCTGGGCATCGCTGCTTTAAAACATCTGAAAATCTACCCCTAGGTAGGAAAATGGCCGTAAAACTGTTGTATAAAACGCTTTTTGTTTTTATCCGATTAGGTTCAAACTAATTTTTCAAAGATCTACAAAAAAAATTAGACCCCCTGGGTGAAAAATGAGGGCAAGACTCTAAAATACCAATTTTCCGACTTTTTGCTACAAAAGCTACACATAAAAATATATAAAACAGTCGGAAAATGTCCGGAAAACTATTGTATAAAACTCTTTTAGTTTTCATCCGAGCTGATTCAAACTCATTTTCCAAGATCTATCTAAAAATTCAACAATGAATTCCGGAAAATTTCCCTCCCTGGGTGGAAATTGAAAGGTCAATGTTCCATGAGCTAAGTTCAGTTTCCGAGCGATTAGTTCCAAACTCATTTTCAAAGCTACATTTACAAAAATATGTCTTTCAAAATATTGAAAATCTCCCCAAAAGTCGGAAAATGAGCTGAAAAATGTTGTAAGAAACTCTTTTGTTTTGATCAATTTAAGTTAGAAGTCACACAAAAGCAAAAAAACCATAAAATGTGTGAAGTGCTGCCCATCGCCGTTGGGGCCGGTGCTACCCATTATAATTGTTGGTTTTCTGTATAACTCGACTATTGTTCATCCGATCATTATCATTCCTTCGTCTAATCAATAAATTATCTTGAAAACTAAATATCTTTAAATGGCACGAACCATCTATCTATAAAACTGTGGGAGATATGACGTGTTTTTCAAATTGCGGAGGCGGAAGGGGGCTTGGCAAAAATTGAAAATACACTTGAACTGCCTGCAAGTATAAGAAGTATATGTCCCATACATGTTAAACCTATATCTGGCAGCAACTCTGAGATCTTGGCGTTAATACAGACAAACAGACAGACAGAAGGACATGCCTATATCGACTCGGCTTTTGATGCAGATCAAGAATACTTTTTTTAATTTTTATATTTTATTTTATTTAATTTATATATATTTATATTATTTTGCTCAACTATGATTTTTGGAAGCCGAGAAGAGTCCATCAGCATCGCTTTGCTTATATAGTTGAAGTGCAGCTGTAAGGTATAGGTAGGCCCGATTGAATTTATATGGCTTAGATCGTGGTGTTTAGAGGCATGTAAAAGATCTTTTCAATGTAGAAACGAAGCAATCGCTCTACATCCTCGAATCGGCATAACACATAATTGCCCTAGATGTGGCTAAAAACAGTTTACATTTGGTGCAGTTGTTGACTTTCTTCTTCCCAAGCAGATGCTTCCAGGTGCTATTAATAGCGACTTTGGCGTTTGTCAATTTCTGAGCCAAATGTTACGTAAATGACATATTTGAAGTCAGTAACACTCCTAGGTACTTGTACTTATGTACTGTTTCTAGCAACACCCCGTCTAGTGTTCATTCATCCGCTCTGGCTCTTCATCCTCATCCATTCTTTACCACCATTGTTTTTGACTTATCGATATTTATCCAAAGACTCCAAGTCTGACAGTACCTACTAAGAGTATCAATCATTTGTTGCATCACCTGTGGGGTTTCCACCAATAGCACCATGTCGTTGGCATACACGAGCACCTTAATGCGTCGAGATCCGAACTCTTTACCTCCGGGAAGATTCGCAACAATATCATCCACATACAGTGCAAAATGGTAGTGGACTCAATAAGCATCCCTGCTTTACGCCTAAGTTCGTTTCCAGTTTGTGAGGCGCGCTAACAAAACAGATGTAAACACCTTCATCATCGCATTAAGAAAAGATATTCCTCTATAATTCGCTGGATCCATGTCGTTGACTTTTTTATAAATTGGGAAGATTATATTTGTTCTAAAACTGTCAGGGGCAACTCCTGTTTCAAAGCTATGATTAAATGCGGCTGCGAGCTGGTTAATAAACAGGGATGATGCAGTTTTTAGAAATTCGGCAGGCTCTCTATCTACACCCGATGCTTTTTTGTTTTTGTTACGTGCGAGGGCTTCTGACACTTCTGCTGCTTGAATCGATCAATCTAAAGCTGGCGTTGTCAAAAATGGGAAAGCAAAAAGGTCAAGAATCAAGAATATATATACTTTATAAGGTCGGAAATGATTCCTTTTCCCTGTTACATACTTTTGCACTAATTTAATATACTCTGTGCACCTTTGGTACAGAGTATAAAAACCCCATAAGCATAAAGAGACAAGGATCATAATGCACTGGACACCTCACTTGAAATCAGTTTATATCCGCTACTGTTGTCAACTTCGTGTCCGCTGCTACGCACACATACGCAATGCCAAAATGTGATTGTGTTTTGTGCCGACCACTGCACTTGAGCAACACTAAGATTTATGCACACGAGATTGTAAGTCACAATGTATAGCTGTGCCCAACAAATGTGTATATTTCCTCTAAAATTTTGCAGAAGGATCGGTCCGGAGGTTTGAACGCATCAAGGAGTGAAAGGCTCGGTTGGTGAACCGGTTTTAAAAACTTGTCGAATCTAAGGTTTTGGTTTGAACCTTGGTTTATTATTTCTTGGATAGCTATAAAATTGTATCTCTATTTTTGGAGTATTTGAGAGAATCGGAGAGATGTTCTCGGACTTATTTTTGTTTAGAAATTAATAATTATTATTCGATTGTAATCGAATAGCCTTTTGCTTTCGATATCTGAGAACAAAACAGTCTTGAGTCAAAAGCAGAAAAGCTACCTAAATAAAGAACAATATGTGCTGGTTAAAGGACCAACGTCTATCTATATTTATAAAAGAGTTCAACCTGACTTTATTGACTGACCGACTCACTGGTGACCGTCGCGCAGCCCAAACCATAAGACATAGGATGCTGAATTTTTCACAGTAATTTTATGTTCTGCTGAAAGTGAGTACTAAGAACGGATTTTGGAAAATGTTGTCGGGAAATGTGGAAATGGAAATGTTTGTTTATCATCCGATCAAGTTCAAACGCATTTTTAAAGATCTTTATGAAAATTCATCAATAACTGCATACCAATTTTCGAGAAAATTCTCCCCCCTGTGTGGAAAGTGGGTGGTCAAGGTTGCGTGGGCGAAAGTTTAGTTGCCAGCGATTAGCTCCAAACTTATTTTCTAAGTTACACATCCGATTGACTTGAAACTCTGTTTGTAAGGATAGAATATTGTTGGAAATTGTTTGAAATTTTGGAAAACCCACCCCAGAGAGTGAAAGTGGCTGGAAAATTCTACATGCAATTAACTATATTCCATTCGGTTGACTTGAAACTCGGTTTATAGTGATAAAATTCGAATTAATTTGTGATTTTTTTTTTGGATGTTGGAAACACCGCCGGGATGCCCACTGTTAAGTGGTTGGTAAGTGGGTGATATGTGGGTGGTAAGTGGGTGGTTAGTAGATGGGAACTGGGTTGAAAGTGGGTTGAAAGTGGGTGGAAAGTGGATGGGAAGTGGGTGGGAAGTGGGTGGTAAGTGGATGGGAAGTGGGTGGGATGTGGGTGGGAAGTGGATGGGATGTGTGGATGTGGGATATTGGTTCTATACTGATATAGGCTATACTGATGGCGGCGCAGCGAAGCGCGACGGGTTTCATGCTAGTGGGGTATATATCTGTCATGTCATTCGGAGTGCGATTCGGACTGTGCTTCTTAGGTAACTCGAAAAGACACCTCTCTTTAGTGAATCTTAAAATGTCGATGCTGTTAGAGTAGAAATCAGCCAGGGGACCATAGACGTCTGCCAAATTTTTAGTAGCTGCTAAAGCAGAGAATGAAAGTCATGAATATTGAAAATTAAAGATTTCAAAAGTTAAAAGTAAAGATTATTGCTCTCTTTCTCCAATTTATGAACAAGTAATCTCGAAAGGGATCATTTGGAATGATAGAAGTTCGAAAGGCTTGGGCCAATCCGTAAAAACTTGAACTGTGTAGATCATCCTGAAAGTTAAGATGGAATTTTCACGCTCATGCCGAGCTTACAAAAATTTTTAATAAATTTTCCCACAAAATTGGTCACTGCTTTTTCCATATTTTCATAATTTGTCATCACTTTATTAACTTTGCTGCATCAACCCTCGCAGTGGTCTGTTACTTTGCCCCTTTTGTCTCGGCAAATGTGTTGAAATGCCTTTTGCTTTGTGGGTTTAATTACTCTTTTGATGGAAATAACACAACATTCATGTTGTTGTTGTTGTTGTTGTTTTTAGAATTTTATTTTTGTTTTGCACAAATGCCAAACAAGTCTGACCAGCGTCCAATCTAAAGGAAATGCTGAAAGCAGCATTCCTGCCCCGAAAAACGTGTGACATTTCACACTACAAATAAATTCCGGCGAGTTTTTAAATTTCCTTAAAGAATCATTCTATAATAAAAGGAGAAGTCATCGATAAGTTCAGCCTGTCCCGCCCCCTGCTCTCTCTCTCGCTTGTTCCTTATCAATCTGTATAGAAATCGTTCACTTTGAGCTCTGTGCACCAGGCAAATTAAATGACAAATTTACTTGTTTGTCTCCTGTTTTTGCTTTCCGCTTTCCGTTTTCCGCTTTGGCATTCGAGAGCATTTTAATTATACGACAGCAAAAGTTTTAGTGCTTCCGGGCAGTTGATTCCAATGTAGAATGGGTTTGAATTACGCACAATGGTGCACGGTAAACACATGGTGAACTGAATGTAAAACCGCTGCTAGAAATGCATCAAAGTTAATTAGAAAATGGTCAGCATTAATTTCATACAGCAAGTACCTATACATATATCTGCTGCGAGTGCTACGTACACAGTTTTGCGCATTTGTTTGATCAAGTTATTAAAAAGTCTCATTTATTACAAAATAAGCGAGGCACTTTTTCTGTGGCAAACAAGCCAAAAAGCTTATTGTTCAAAATTTAAACATTGTTTCATCTTTTAGCATTATGAATTATGAATATTAAGTTTTTGATTTTGGTATTTAAAATTTTCCTGTTTTGTGGGGAGGATTAAGCTGGTAATACTTAAGCGTTTGATTGGGGGGGTGTGAGGCCATGTGAGTGTGAGAGTTGCAGATTAAAAAGTCAGCGCATAAAAAGGGATTATGAAAAGCTGATTGTTCAACTATTGATTGGTTTTTGGTATTTATGTTGAACGTGGATTTTTATGAAATTATAAAGGGAAGCAGTTTTTTTAAGGCACAAGCAATTGTTAGCAATGGGAAAGTTGAATCAAGAATGAATGTGTTTCTAGTTAATGAAATTAAAATATGAATTTTGGTTTGTTTGTTTTTGATAGGCTTCTAAGTCGCTGAACCAATGCTTTAGAAAATTCCACAGTATATTAATGTCGATCAAGAAAGAGTAATAGGTTCCATTTTCCAGGAGTGTAAACCAGTTATAAAGTGGTTCAAAGAAATAACTCCGAAGTTATAAAAGTTATTAACTGGAAATTTGGTCTGTTTGCTGGCAAAGTGGAGATAAATGTTTAACTGGTTCAGTACCGGTTCCGAACCGGTTCAAAAGCGGCTTAAAGTCATATTTTAGAACAATATTTTTGATTATTATTATTATTTATATAAACTGAAAACTTGGTGTGTAGAATGATTGTACCTGTATGAAGTTAGTCGCCTTGATGTCTGTCAACCGAGCGGAACTAATCTTTGTTAGGTGACATAAAACATGCTCCCGTACTGACGATAAGGTTCATGTGGTAGACCTCCTAAAGGCCAATTGCCAAAAGAACCGAAAATGTTATACAAATTTGCCCTGCATAACTCCAAGCAATGATGCAAAATAAAAAAAGAAATACTTCTTAGGCCCAATTTCTCAATGTCCGGTTAGTCAAACTTACCGGAAGGTTAGCCGAATTTGCTTGTCTCATGCTGTCTTTGGCGAGAACCGAGCGGCAAAGTTAACCGCTGCCTCATGACAGGGTCAAATTTTTACCTGCCGGCCAGTTGCCATAGAATTATCGATATTTTTATCGATCGACAAACATCTGTGTCCAAAATTTGTATTGTTTACTTTGTCAATTGCCAAAACAAAATGTTTATAAATAAACAAATTTCTTACATCCACGAAATGGAAATGGAAGATTCAGGCGGTTAGACAAGAAGACACTGGCGCAGCGATGTGGAACTTTCTGTTCAGCAGAATAGCAGCCGCCGCATTCATGGCAAATGGTTTGAGTGCCACGCCGGCATATCCGAAATGGTGCCATTGGCAAAGCAGGCAAACTCACTGCCCGCCGCACAGTGGGCGATTTCGCTAATTTAGCGTAAGGAAATTAATTACTCAAAAAGTAAGGAAAATTTAACAAAGTTGCTAATTTTTATTTAATGTTAACCCTTAAAGGAACAACTTTGAGCAATTTTAATTTTAAACATATTTTTTGAAATATTTTTTTTTTTAATTTTAAAAAATATGTTGTTTACAAATTTTTTTCATTGATTTTTTTGTTTGACTTGGTTTGCTTTTGTTGAATAAAAATATTTTATTGAAGAAAAAAGTTTATAAAGTCAGTTCTCCGAGTCCGAACCGGATTCTTCGGTTTCTTCAGTTTCCGGATAATCCAATAAGAGATTTTGGGCCTCTCTGTCAAGCAAAAATGCTTTGCCAGAGTTATTTAGTGTACACTTGCTCAAGCTTGATATAACTGGATCCGATGAAACTAATAGAGAGTTTATCAGATCCTCCATCGTATTTAAGCGCGAATTTTTGCGAGTATGTTCAAGCCGAAATTTCCGAAAATTTTTGTTGCTAGCTTCCAAGGCTTCTTCCGACATCATGCCAATCGGAATTGGAACACTTTCTATAATATCGGCTCCATGAATCAATATTTTATGTACTGAGCAGGGCATGTAAAACCATGGATATTCCCGTATGAAAATCTGTGCGGTTTCTAGTCCGTATTCGCGAAATCTGTCGGAATTTATTGAATATCCGGAGACAATACAGCGCAAATAAATGATACCAATTCTTTTTATTAGATCATGGCTTACTCCGGTTATATGTGCAGACAATTAAGAATTTTCAAAAAACCTTCGAGCCGTATTACCACTATTATTATCATTGGAATGTCTATCAATAATGCCATTTCGACCCTGAACCTATCTTGAATGGCTGCCTTTTGTTGATCGACTATGCTCTTATCTGAACCACGGACCTGCCACTTTTTAATCGGTAGCCGATAACCTATGTGTAACATACATTCAAAACAACGAATCCAACAATGCAAGGTCGACAGTCCGAATTCTACTAAGTCATCGTTTCTTGAAAAGTTTTTAATGCTATGTAATAGCCTATTTCCACTGGCTTCATTTCTTATCATTTTCATTTCTAAAAATGAAGCTGTTTCCATTGGCAAATTATCATTTTGTTGACATTCACAACGCAACGTTGATAAAAACAGCTGATTGGTTTGTTTTGATATGAGTTTGCCAGAAAGTGTTGCAATTGTGTAAACAATTTTATTAAAATGAATGCTGCTTTGATCACCATTATAAATGAGCAAGCTAAGCGAGTGCGCCTTCAATTACTTGAGTGGGAGGATGATTTTGACGTGCTTTGCGCAGAGTTTGCTGAAGACAACATCATGCCGCCAGCACAAAAAATACCACGCAAATCACCCTCCGTATGGACATTTGTAAGTACATAGTAAGAAATAAAAAATAACATAGCTTTGGTTAATATGTTATGGTTTATATATTACAGAAAAGATATGGAGTGTTTTGGGAGAGGGATGTACTCGAGAACTCTGAGGAGTTTTTAAGGAAAGCCTACGCCTTGAGAGGAGTCATTTTAATGTGCTCGTGAATAGTCTGCAATGTCTGGCAAAGAAAGACACGAACTTTAGGAGAGCTATTACGGTGGACAAGCGAATTGCCCTTGCTATGTACACGCTTGGGTCGTCTGCAGAGTATCGCACAGTGGGCAGGCTGTCGCAATGGTTTGCAAAGTCCTGCACGACTTCTGTAGGGCGGTAATGAGGATTCTAGCACCAGAGTACTTGCCGCGAGAATTTATCACTCAGGAAAAGGTTGAAGAATGCGTCCAAGGGTTTGAAGCCCTTGGGTTTCCTCAGTGCTTCGATGCCATTGGTAAAAATATTTGTTCATATTGTCTTACAATGACTAATACATTTTTCCGTAGATGGAAACCACATCGAGATCCATCCAACTGCAGCTGAGGCTGTCGATTATTATAATTACAAGGGATGGTATTCAACTTTACTATTTGATTTATTAAAATTATATATTTAATATGCTGCAATATGTTATGCTCTGGGTTGCCCAGGTCGTTGCCACGACTCTCAGGTCTACGAAAATAGCACCCTCAAAAATATGGTCGACAATTCTGTTATTTTAAAGCGAACTTCGAAGCGCATTGAAGGAGTTGACGTGCCTGTGATTCTTTTGGGGGATTCGGCGTTTAGATTTTCGGCAAGCCTAATGAAGACATACCCTTTCTGCGTTTCAGCACAGGAGGATTCAAAAACCTTTAACTACGGCCTGTCCAAGGCGAGAAGAATAATGGCAAAGAATCAGCAGAATAGGCAAGGGATTGGACAATCGGTGGGATAAAACCTCACACATTATAATGGCCTGTTGCATTTTACACAATTTTTTGAACTGCCGAAATAGTGCCATTTTGGAGACTTGGATAGAACTGGAAAATGCACGTGCACAACCCGAACATTCAAATGTCGCCCACGATTTTGAGAATACTTCAGAATTAATAAGACGCGCCATAACATCTTATCTTAAGTCCCAACAATTACACAATTAAAATAAACTCAATTAAAATAAATCTTAAATATGACTATTTCTTTTATTTATATATTATATTATATATTATTTAAATGCTTATTAAGCTTTCATAGCTCATAGCTTTTCGAGGAGTTTTTCCTGGGATTCGGCACTGGACTTCTCCAGGCGCTCTAACACCTCAAGCCGCGCGGCAGCCATGCGCTTAAACTCCTCCGTCCTCTCCTTGGTGGCAGCCAGTGTTGCCTCTTCATAAAGAGTGAGCTGTTGGGTCACCTTTCTCCGCTTCCTCTTTGGCTGCGACGAAGACGGTCCGTCAATCAGCGAATGTCGATCGCTGTACGATCCCAAGCCAGAAAGGGAAGGGCGCGGCACAGTCTGCTCAATCAGCGAAAGCTGATCGCTAGAGGATCTAGTTGAATGCGATGGGCGTGGAATGCCTCCTCATCCTCTTCCACATCCTTCGGGCTTTTCGGTGGCTCATCTGTAAATGACAGTGTTCTCGACATATGTAAACACAATTACAACATTTAAAGTTTATTATTATTTACCAGTGCTCTGAAACATTTGATCTGCAAAATTTACCGACTTGATGCAGCCCAAAATTTTGTGCACTCGCTCGAAGTGGACCCAAGTGGATGGTTCCCTTGCCTTTGAGTTCGGCTCTGAAAAATTTTTATAAGAATTTGTTCGTAATTATAATTGAAAATTCTTACTTGTATTTGCGAGTCAAATTGTCAATTTTTGACCGCACATCTTTCCATCCTATGGGAAATCCTACTTGGGCTAGCTTTTCCGCCATTCGTTCAAATACATGGAAGTTTTTTTTTACGGACCTAATGGCACCCAGATTCTCCTCCCACAAATCCATGACCATGAGCTGTTCGTTTTCACTCCAAGGGGTATATATTTTGCGATTCTTTTGGCTCATCTATAAATACAAATATATTTATAAATATTTTTAAATTTAACTTATTAATTTACTTACCTTGGCTGGTTGTTAGCGCTGACACTTTGCTTATTAGTGATGACACTTATGTCACCGTAACAATATCGATAAAAATCCAGTATTAAATACAAAAATACCAAATTCCTTCCGGGCGAATGTCATCATTTTTGAGAAATGAAAGGCAAAATGCAACAACAATTTGTATGGAAGAAATGATATAATTTTCTTCATTTCTTGTCATTTCAAGAAATGAAGCTTCATTTCTCTGGTGGAAATAGGCTATAAATCGTTCATCATTTTGGGCGTGGCCTTACAAATGCCGCAAGTTTGCGATGATGTTTCCGCTTTCACGCTAAACACTTTTCCATCGATCATTGTAAGTTGCAATTTGTGTTCAACTTGAAATTTGCTTAGTCTGTATTTGAGACTAATATTCTCAATTTCGGCTCTTACCAAATCTGCAGTCTCTTTGGCAAACATTATTTTAAGAGGTCTACAATACCGAGTCGATGATGGGCGAGGTTTTTTCCAAAGTATGCAGCTTCCCAATTGCAACCTGACACTAGCGGCACAATACAAGTTTTTAAGTTCCGAGTTGCTGAAGCTTTGGCAATAAGTTGCGTGTCCCGAACTCCCATCGCAGCCCCATTTAGAAAAGAGTCTCAAACTAAATTTTTCGTCATCAACTGAGATTGGGCTAAATACATCTGGGATGTGCTTCAACAATTTCTAGATATTGTGTGGTCCAGCATTTCTTGCAACGGGACTTCTGTCCAACATTCTTCCGTTCTAATGGAATTCGGATAACACATCCTCTTGGCAGATCGCAAAACATCATATAATATGTTGGAAAAATATTAGCTTTTCGCTCTTTTGTCCCTGCTTGCAAAAGCTTATATGAGTTTTTGGTGTAATTGCCATCAATGTAGAGGGCCAAAGCTTCCTCTGGAGTATATTTTATAGGAACCTGTTGATCTATATCCAAGCTTCTTTTTATTTTTTTAGATGCGTCGGTATCTGTGCCGACCATTGAGACTATATCCGCGCTTCACTGCGTTTTCCACATTTGTATAGACTAATACGCGTTGCTCTCATAAGCTCATTGCAACTGTTGTCTTCGACGAGATGCGAAACTTTGGTGCATTGATGTTTCGGGTGGCAATCAGCAATGTCGTTTTCTTTTCGTCCTGAACCCAATGTTCTGTTTTGTTGTAGAAGAACCAAGTGTTCGTTCAGCCAAGCTGCGTTGTTTTGCTCAAATCGCTACTTATCCCTATGACACTATCTCCACTTCTCAGACAGTCTTTTGCATACAATATTGAGCTTCTTAATAACAGAATCGTAGTCCTGCTCAGTACAGTTCGATTTTTCAATAACATTTGAAAATATGAACTCGACCAGTGCTGGAAATTTTTTTGAAGCGTCTCTTTCTCCTTGCCATACTAAAAAAAGTGCGTGCTTGCAGCAAGCAACAGCTAATGTTGAACAATTTGAACAGGGGACGAACCATAGTTTCACACAAGTATAACATTGTTACCGGCCGATGCGTGCCTCATAATGTTTTACTCTACAGAAGATTAAATTTGCTAACAAATTGGGTATTAAAAAGGTGGTTAGTTTTAAGCATGTATTCACAGGTCACGAAACATTTATTTTCTTTTAATACATACCTTTAGTTTGTGAAAACCCAAAAAACCAAAACCGTAATGATCAAATCCAAAATTTTTTCACAGCAATCTAAATATGTGTAAAAATCGCGGGAATTAATAAAAACAATTTGTGTCTCCATATGTTGTGTTCGAAAGCTCACAGCTGATCAATGATGACATCTTTATCGGTCTTGATGTTATCGATATGCTACAAGAACATTTTTGTATCGGCGGCAAATCAAATTTTGACAGATTTTAAAAGTTGAACATTTTTTTTTCCTTACGCTAGATCAGCCAAATCGAAGGACGAAGGACCCACCTGGCCAATGGCATCACCAATTGCCTCATGCGATGTGGTATACCGATAGTGATCTAACCGCTGATACGTGTGCACCATAATGAAAATATTATCCACACGCACGGCCAGCATCAGGAACGGTATTACCACAATGGCCAACATGGTGGTGGTTACACCTACATAGCCCAAGACGGAGCAATGCGAGAGATTGCAGGGAGATCATTGATTATTTTACTGATCTGGATGATGCGAAATTTGTTGGTTAACAATCTCAGCATGTCAAATAATTCTTGCTAGGATTAGAGATCAAATTTCTTTGCTAAGTAACAGGTAAAACCTTAATTTCAGTTGTGATTCAATTTATTATGATTTGGATTGTTAACAGGAATCGTGGATTGTTGTCAGAGAGCAAACTTATGATGGCGCAGCGCTCTTATGCAAAGTGGCTTCTTCCTTATCATTGCGGGCGACTTCTGTTGAGGAAGACTTCATTTGGCAAACCGTGCAGTTCTGGCCACAAATAGACATTGACTGATTGATTTTTGCTAAAATTTTAGAAGTCAATTAAATATTTTTTAAGCTTACATTTCATAAATAAAAACGTACCATCAGTATCAACCACATTTTCCAACAAGTTTTTTGGAAATAGACAAGAAAGAGTGCAGAAAGAGTGAACAATGTTTGCCATAGTGAGGTGTCCACACCTGACGATTTCATTTCATTAGTGTAAATAAAATACATTTTGTTAAAGTTGAAAATGAAGTAAAAAGTTTAATAAGATGTAACGTTATAATTTTAATGGCTGCTTATAAAGAACTGACAAACTTCATAAGAAAATATATTGAATTTTTGACAATTGAAATATCTAATAGTCAATGTTACAACTGGCTAGCTCAAGGTCCTTTTGGTTGATTATAAGTCTTCATAACCAACACAAACCAACAGATATTAATTACAACATTTTGGAATAGCAATTGGGTATGTCCGTACAACGATCGTTGTTTCGAGAATAACCAAATTCTCTCATCAGCGGACTTGTTTTGCTGTTCACACTTCAAACAAACATCCAGTTGGTATTTAAACTCTGGAGGGGGCGAATAAAGACATAGGAATTACACTATTGTTAATTCGCAGCCCGAATTTCGGCTATGGTTTTTTTGTTTGAAGGTGTTTGTTTACCTATTTGTTGTAATTAATTCTGTTGCTTATGGCTGCTACTAGGTGGTTGGGCTATCCGTCCAATGATCCTCCTTAGCAGGGCCACGAGTTTTTAGTAAATACACAAGGTATTTTTTGCTTGTTTTATAATAGGGAAACCGATTTTTTGGTTTTTATTACAAACATTATGGCGTATAATTAATCAAACATTAAGACTTATAATCAACCAAAAAGACCTTGAGCTAGCCCGTTTTTGGCATTGACTAAAATCAAAAACAGGTCACTAAACCCCATGTACATATATATAATGGTCAGTACATTTTTGAGCCTTTGGGATTTTGTTAGGGTGTGACCACAGTAGCTTTATTTGTGATAGTAAACATTTTAATTAAGTATATTGATTTTCCTTGTGAATTATTGATACAATGCCAAAAAGATGGAACATTATTTGATGTAAAGATCAAAGTTTGGAAATATAATGTAAATAATAAAGGCAATAAAATGTACACAGAAAAAAAATTCGAGATATCCGAACTATAATCTTATCTTAGTCCCCGCTTTCGCTCGGGTGACCTCGAAATTGACAAATGTATTTTAAAATCACTCGAGATTTTCTTGATTCCACATTCGAATCAAATCAAGAATGTCCCATATGAATTTAAAGCTCGATAATCGTAATTGATTTGACTTCGAAATCGGCTTGGTGCAAGAATGCCCTAGATAAAATGGAGCTCGATATTAAACTGGATTGCTGCAAAAATGTCCGAATTCATACCTAAACTCATTTAGACCCAAAAAAAAGTATACCACAAGCACTCCATGGGACTATGTAACGACCATTATGATTTTTAAATCAGCAAGTTCTAGACTCACATTAGTACAAACAGGACATGAACAACACCATAATGATGATAACTTTTGATGAAACTCACGGTTTTATCTTCCCATCGATGGTGGTCTGCAGCTGCCTTCCCATTTCGGAATTGGAGATGGGAGCGGAAAGCACAAACAAATTTGTTAATGAAATTTCATTTTAGGCAGAACCTTAGTAGGCCAATAGTTTACCTGACAAACGTTTGCTGCATCAGCAACTCATTCGTTGGCCGGCTCTGGTAGAGCAAAGACCTTTGAATCCTTTTTATATTCTTCGAAAAGTTTTTATTGAATTAAAAACAAAGGTCTTTCGAAGCGTGCCAACCATTTTTTTCCTCATTTTTTTTTTTATATTTCGTTTGCACTCGCTTCTATTAGATTTGGAAGCAATGGACACTTGATCCATCTTATTTCTCTTGATTAATGCCAGAAACCTTTGATATCAGTTAACACCATTCAATTTGCTTAGCTTAAGACCTTTGGTCTTGAGGAGTTATCCTTAATGTTTTTCCAACTTGCAACGATTTTTTCTTAATATTTTTTATAATTCATTTGCACTCGCTTCTATTAGATTTGAAAGCAATGGACACTTGATCCATCCATCAAATAGACAAGACTCCAGCGGTGCTGGGAATGTCGCCACAGTTCGACAAGTCTCCCACTTTTTAATTGCGAATTATTTTCGCGATCTTTTTTTACTCTTGCAAAGGGTATTATAATTTTGCCCAGAAGTTTGCAACGCATAGAAATATTCATTTCCGACCCCATAAACTATATATATTCTTGATCAGGACGACGACCTGAGTCGATTGAGTGTCAGTCCGTATGTCTGTCTGTCCGTCTGTTTCTACGCAAATTAGTCGTTTCAGTTTTAAAGCTATCGAGCTGAAATTTTGCACAGAGTCTTTTTACTGCACACTGCTAATATGTCGGAACGGACCGGATCGGATGACTATATCTTATAGCTGCCATAGGAACCATCGGTCAAAAAATGGGTCTTAGTGAGAAAAACTTTTTTGTTTTCAGTGTAAGCGTCCTTAAATTCGGTCATTATTAATATCATATGCTTTCAAACAGATTTGCAAATTTGGGTCAAAATCGGATGACTATATCTTATAGCTGCCATAGGACCGATCGGTCGGAAAATGGGTCTTTGTGAAAAAAAACTTTTTTGTTTTTAAGTAAATCGTTCTTAAGGTCTGGGATTATTAATATTAAACGCTTTCAAACTAATTTAAAAAAGTTGATCAACATCGGGTGACTATATCTTATGGTTGCCATAGGACCGATCGGTCGAAAATGAGTCTTAGTAAGAAATTTGTTGTTTTTTATGCTAACGTCGTTAAACTCACTGATTACTAATTGTTTATGCTTTCAAATATACTCGCAAAATTTGGCCAAAATCGGGTGACTATATCTTAGGGCTACCATAGGACCGATCGGTCGGAAAATGAGTCTAAGTGAGAAAACCTTTTTTGTTTTCAATTTTATCTTTCTTAAACTCGGCGATTGTTAATTTGATATGTTTTCAAAAAGATTCGCGAAATTTGGTCGAAATCAGATGTTTATCTGTCGGAAAATGGGTTTTAGTTACAAAAATTTTTGATTTTTATTTAAGCGTTCATAAACTGTGACGTTTGCATTTGCAAGGGTATAAAAACTTCGGCACGGACGAAGTTAGCTTGGCTTTCTCGTTTTAAATTCGCTTACTTATCCCGTAAGTCTTTCCAAATGCGATGAACTCCGGCATGGCGACAAATTGATCTCCAAGCCCAGGTCTCCGCATCCCTCTTTTTGTTCTCCAAAATGCATTTGTTTGTCTCAAAAAGTACACAAGCGAATGTTCCAATGCCGCAGAAAAGTTCTTCGCTCTTGGTCTTTTCGGTATTTCACATTGATTCATCATCGCAAGCAATTTTATTTAACTATTTTGCTAAATAGTTTCCAGCGACAACAATAGCATTAAAAAAAGTCAAAACAAACACAGCTGTTTCGTCGACAGTGTCAGGTCACACTTTTGCAGCGATAGCAATTAATCGTTATCGGGTGAACCTGCCGGTAAGTCTCGTTGAGAAAACCAAAAGACTTAACCGGCCGGTACCTAACCGCAACTTTTGAGATATTGGGCCTGTTCCGTTTTTTTTTTAAGTTTCCACAGACTTCTCTCTATAGCAGTGGTGTCCAAAATGCCAAAAGCCTATTCCAAGGGAGAGGAACTCATAATTCTGTAGTCGACACACGTAAAGAGAGAGAGAATACGTGTGTTTTATAACAGGGTTCCCCAAGAAGAAAGGACAGAGAATGTGAAAGTACATTTTAACAGTGTGGCTCGGCAATATACTGTTGAGGAAGGGATTGTTTTGTATTGCTGACTACAACTGACTTTCAGACATTCAGTTAGAAATGATTTCGGCCAGCATTCGTCTCTTATAAATAGCACGATCGGCGGCTTGCTCTCTTTGGTATTTTATGGTCTCACCAGGCATTTGTTCGTTTGCTTATTGCTCATGTTGAAATTTCGTGTTTCGCTGCTACGCACACAATCGCAATGCTTGATTGTGTGAGTTTGGTCAGCACTGCTTAAGATTAGCAACTTAGCCGATAGGAAATTGTTCATTAGTCGATAAATAATTATCGAGTCTTGCTAGAAAACCGACCCAAAGTTTCATTTGCGCACCAGCTAACGCTCATTGGTTGATCCACCCCAACATATTTTCACAATTAAAGTAATTTGTATTTACTTTGACTAAATTTTATGCAAGATTCTTGAAACATTTTTCCACCCACTCGATTAGCTTTTTAGCATAGCTAAGCTAGCTTATCTCGCACACTTGCTCACCTACGCTAACATCCTCACTGTGTTTACATTTTGTACGCATTTCAGACTGCCAACTGCTTAATTTGCCGCATACGCCTCTTTACAAATGATTCATTTTTATTCATTTAACTAATTTTTGGGCGGGGGCTTAACCCAAACAAACGCTGCTTGTGGGTAATTTGTAGTCGTAGCTATCGCTACATGTCGGTGTGTGTCTATCTTGCGCATGTTTTTTTTTTTTTGCTCTTTTTGTGTGTGAGCCGCAGGAAAATGATTTATTTTACGCTAGGCTAAACACACACGTTGCTAGCACCACAAGCTGCATAGGAGGAGGAGAAGCAGACGTAGGTTTTTGGGGTTTTTGTATATATTTTCATATATTTTCAAATGCAATTCCTTCATCAACTATTTGCCCTGAATAAATAACGAAGGATGACGATGACGATGATGACGACGACGACGACGACGCAACCGCCAACCTTGTTGCATGTGATTTATGGTTTGAATACATGAAACTATAATAAGCATAAAAGGCTTTCAGTCTGCTCATTGATTGTTCCTACCCACAGGTGTGTATTTGCTGGGGGGGCCCAATTGTGCTCGGCACTTTAACACAACATTCAAAATGAAAACAAAAAAGGGATCATTGTTATGTATGGCGGCACATGGCGTATGTGTAATGCGGCGGCGGCGGCGGCAGCTGCTCCTCTCATTGCTGCAGGTGCCTTAAACATTTATGAGCACAAAAATAAACAGGCAGATTTTTATTGAAGGGCGCACCGCAAAAATGATTATGAATGCCCTGCATGCATAATACATCAAATTCAAGTGACCCCGTTGCGTATACGCAATAATCATACGCCATGTTGCACATGTGAAAGGAATTGAAAGGAGGCAGTTTTTGCTGGAATACCTTTTGTGGGTTTCAGTTTGTACAGTTTTGACCATGAAAGAAAAAAAATTAATTTTCTAAACCTCTAACATCGACAAATATCGACTCAGGTGCACAGTGGCCTTTAATTAAGATTTTCAAATATAAGAAAGCGTTAATTTTTTTTTCATCAATCGTTAACAGATACTTTGTAACGGACACGCGCTCTGTCTAAATGTTTGGCCGGCTTGGCTCAGAGCCTAAAGGAATGGCTAAACCACAGAATACGGAATCTATTCTGGAAATGTTACTATTAAGTGGAGAACTATAATGGTGTTGTCCTCCTCTATACCCGCCCTACCTTGCAGAGCCTTGTGAGAGTATATGGCTCTGCCAAACTCAAGCTGCGAGTACACTTGCTATGGATGCCCTTAAAACATTATTTATTTCATAATTATGGTTATATCTCTATCAATTTAAACATATTTCGATCAAAAATACATGATTCAAGTTCCCTTAGGGAATTACATTGGGTAGAATAAGCAAAAGGCTTTTTGTGAACCTAAGCGGGTGTATTCTGAAGTCGCTAAAGCTGCTAAAGATTATACAAGTAGGCGTGTACTCAACATAAGAGTATTTAAGCCGTTAGGCGGTAAACCTAATTGGCCCTGGATTTCAGAGCTGTTTTTGAGAACTGATTTCCCGTACTTACAGCAGGATCCATCGGTGTCAGCAGGCCTGTTGATCGATGAAGTTGTCGTGGGGAAAAAGAGTGCATATACAAAAGCTCTCAAAAGCGGTATGTTTGACCTAGGAAAATCTAAATTCAAAACCCAATTACTCTTCTAGCAGAGATATCAAAATGCACAAAATTCAACAAACGATGCTTGATACAGTAATATGGTGATCCTTCACCTAACCCTCAGTTAGAATCCAGATGTGGAACTTGCGACATGTGGTCAACCCTGACCCAAAGTGTCTCGTATACACGGCGGCGGCTGTCCTTTGATGATGAGCACTCTTAAAGAAGCTTGGCTACCAAATACGGGAGCAGACGCGCAAGGTGCCAGCATGGACCACAGATACACCCTGATTCACACACGCCACGTGCAAGCGTGCGGCTGCGCCTATCCAACTATTCAGCTAGGGCCAACTCCAAACTGCGAAAATCCAATGGAGAAGGTACTACCGAGTGGGAACACCGACACAAGACCTTGATTGAAGCACTCTCTCTAAATGTTGCTCAGGCGACACCTGCTCGTCGAGTGGCTATGTACGGTGCGTGTGATAATTGCACTAAATATTGAACGCACAGCCGGATTAAGTGCCGAATCACTAACGAGGACAACCACTTTGATGCAACACTGTGTAAAACACGGAGTTATAACCTCGAGAACACATGAAAGCTATTTGTCTATTTTTCCATACCTGAAGTTGAGTTTAAGTCGGGCGACAAAAGTTTGGTGAGTTTTTTTTCGGTTGCTTTGTTCATGTGTTTTTATGAGACACTTTTCTGGGCAGAATTTGTCGAAAGTGTCTTCTAAGCATGTGTGTGTGCCTCAGTTAACTGTAAGTGTGTATGCTTGTTTGTGTGCTTGATTGTTGTCTATAAAGTCTAAAAGTCTATATAAAGACTGAGATTGTCGTGAAAACGCTTGGAATGACCCAGCTGTTTGAGTCGCTTACTGAACTGTTCATAAAAAATAAATCATGGAGATTATCTAGTAGCATGCCATCGAGCTGGATCAGATTTTTAGGTAAACGGCTAATCAAACTTAATTTGCTGTAAAAGGCCAATCAAACTTTATTTGCTGTACCACCTATATAATGCTTAAAAATAAGCATTGAAAAGATTAGACATCGATTTTCTTATAGTTTCAAACAGATTTTAATCCTATTAGGCCAAGGTGAGTGTGTAACACAACAACAAAAAGACACTTTGCACTGACATTTGGCTCGATTTGCTCAGTGGTTAATGCTCAGCTGCTGACAACTGAACGAAATTATCACCATCAAAAATAGAAAAATTTGGTTGGCCATATTTTGCGAGCTCTGGTTCTTAACCAAACCCCGTTTTCAGTTTTACATTCAGATAATGCGTTCTCATAAACTGCAACCATGGGCCTATGTTTCAAATTTATGGCCAACTTTGACGGTTAAATTACAACAACAACCTCTGCAAAAACAACAACAACAACAACAATTAATAATCTTATTTTAAGCGATTACCCTCTATACCTTTATAACTTCTGGTTTTTTGAAATTATATTTTTGTAAGCCTTTAATAAAATGACACCTGAGGAAGCATCTGGATTTGCCTCACTCTGATTCCAAAGATTCCGAATAGGGTTGTCGAACATTTTAAAAATATCTATATCAATATTTTTCACGATATATAATTTTTGGTGTAAATATTTTAATATTTTGGTGTACAAAATATCGATATTTTCGATATATTTCAATAACAACCCAGATCTTAGCAATGAACAGGTCTATTGAGGTAATTGAGGCGTCATTTGACGCGTAATATAAGCTACATTCTGACTGCGCTTAAAAATATAGATTTAATGTATATTTATTAATTTAACAAAAGATATTTATTTCTTATTTCATTTATAACATAAGAAGTTCTGCAAACTAAATTATGAATTTAAATTTATGGACCGAAAGAAGGGATTACTTTTTAAATTCATCATCTTTCAAAATGGAGCATTTCATTAGAACTACAAAGCATAAAATAAAAACATATTCAGTTAAATCTACGAGACGTAAGAACTTTTGATTTTACCAAATAATCGTTAGACAAAGATTTTCGAAAGACCCGTTGAGTTATGTGCTCATCGGTCATTCGGCTTCTGGTGCAAGAAACCACACTTTTTTAGCCGAAGCCAACAGTTCCGATGTCACGGAGCTTCCCGGTATAATAAGATATGACAATGCCAAGTCAGAAAGCACTGGCAGTGCGATTCGCTTCCAACCAGAACTTAATAGGTTCCCGTCCCAGCGTAAACAACGGTTAATTTAAATTCCCACGAATTTCCAGAAGTCAATATCCACTGTTCAGAATCTTCAATTTCAGATTGAGGGGTCTTTCATTTTTGAAATGAATTGCGTTATTCTGCGACTTTTCATATTGGCAATGATTATAGAGAATGTTTAGAATCTTCAATTGCTGATTGAGGGGTCTTTCATTTTTGAAATGAATGGCGTAATTCTGCGATTATATAGACTGACTCTTCGAATTGGTTTAGAATCATCAATTTTCATATTTAATTGAATTTCGCCTATCATCATACAGCAAGCATGTTGTTCTCCATTCAAAATCCTGTGTGCGACATCAGAGCCTCATCAAATTTGAGGCCTTTTGTTCGTGAAATGGCTACGATGACGATACGAGTCAGTAATGGGGCACAAATTTATCTCTACCGAACTAGAATATTTTTTCTTATGGGACTAAGCTATGTTCGAAAAGGAGGATGAGTTTCAGTTCGGCCAGGCTAAAACTTAAATTGTTCCTGTCGGGAATGGTTTATGCCATTCCAGGATCAACCCATTTTTATTACCATTTCGGCATGAATTGATCCCGGAAATCCCGGATTTTTTTTTTCAGTGTATAGATAACGATAACAAACGATGCCATAATTTCATCAGCCTCAATCTGTATATCCTTTAGTCTGTTTTTCAGTTGGAATGAGTTAAGAATGTTGTAAGATTCTGAGGTTATGTTTTTCAGGATGTGTCCTACGTGTTTTGATAGTCTATAGCATGGAACGGTGGTTGAGGATGCTATGGGTCTTAATGGCGTATTGTCTTTGTGAATCTTAGGCAATCCATAAATTCTCGGAGCAATATAGCTGATGTTCAAGTTTAATTTCAATGTGGTTCTGCTTAGCCAAATCATTGATGATGGTGTTGTTTTTCTTAATCAGTTGTGATGTGGGGTCCTTTCCTACTGTTTTGTACGTGGTTCTGTCCGCTAGCATAGCATTAATATTTTTTGTGTATTCCTTTCTATACATTGCCACTTGAAGTGGCGCTTGCAAAAGCCTAAAAGTATGCTACACCCTTCTATTAGCTTAATCTGAATAAGCTTAATGTTAGTAGCGTAATTAGTTGTTGATATTTTAGGGAATTAAAATAACAAAACAAATGAACATGCACTGGCTAAGCGAACCTTATTTAGAAATAAATTCTTTTATAATATAAGAAATGCAATTTCGATAGCTCTTCCGATCAGAGTTGTTCTTAAAAGAACTCGATAGTTGAATGGCAAGTGACAGCGGGCTGACAAGCGCATTACACCTTTATTTCCGAGTCGCGGCCAGGTGGCTTTTGACAAGCTAAACTTCCGCCTATTCAATTTGCACCAGCTTCCAGAACACAAGGTCTGCGAAAAAGCACGTAAATAAATCTAAAGTGAAAAAACCCTCTGAGTGACTTATATAAACAGATAGTCACCATAGCAGTGTACCAATCGTGTAAAATCAATTTTATTATTAATCACACGGCCGGAAAAATAAACCCCTCACCAAGGGTAAAGAAGCCTGTGTGATATTTAACCTTTTTCCTGGTGTTTCAACGGACCTTGAAGACCGCCCACAACATAAAAGTGCCAAGACCCCAAATTAATTGAGGGTAATTATTAGAGTGAAAATTTTTTTTTGCGCAGAAGACGCTCATTTAATTTGTTTTCGCCTTCCACAGGGGAGTGGCCCCTAGGGCTAGCTAAGCTAACCTCCACCCACGACTACGCGGTGAGCGAAAAAGCTCAAGCGCCCGCTTAAAATCTCGCCCACATCGAAGGTACAAAGCCAAGCTCCGGCCAATCTTTATTTTTCATCACTTGGAAATTGTCGCTCGTGGACGTTGGTCTGGAGATCGTGCCAAAATTGTAAGCGCCCTCGTATAGAGAGGAGTGCCACGCCCAGCAATTCCTAAAGTGTCGCCGAGTTAAGAAGACCACGAAAAGCCGCCAGTGATAGCTAGCAAAAGCATCAGTTAAAATTACTTTTGGTTTTATTGTTTGTTTTTGCAACAAACAAGGCAAATGTGAAAGAAGGAAGATAAGTGGTTGACAAAAAGAGAAGAAGGGAGAATCAACAATTTTGAGTTATAGTAATTTGTTATGTGTGTTTGGCTCAACAAGAATGTAAACAAAAGTGCAAACAGAAACAGTTAATCCAATCACAACCAACCCAAGTCATTGATCATCCCCTCTCATCTCAAAACGTGGCCTTCTATGTGTGGCAAAATCATAATTTTAATCATTACAGGCTACACATAAGTTACCTTCCAGCTCGTCCGACCGAAAGTACTTTCAGCACGGAATAGCGGTAAGTCAGTATGTCTTTTATGACCCCCTTAAGTTTGTTTTGATTTGGATCTTCTCTTTGCATCGGTTGTTCAAGAGCCCGACTAATGCTAAGCAAACGCATATTCTAAATATAGAACAACCGGTGATCGACCGATAAAGCTTGGCTTGTAAACAAACAAAAGAAAATGCGTTTGCTGGCTTAAATTTAGCCTCTGTGTAGAGTACAGTGCGGCCTCGGTATGAAGTTTCCCTGTCCTCAAATTAAAATTCAATGATTAACTACTTAAATTTAAACTTGCTCTTTACACTGAAAGAAAATAAGAATAAGTCCCCATTTGCAAAATTTTTGATTTACGTTCCCAATTACTTTTTGATAATCAACTTCTTTCTACATAAAAACCAAGTAAGATTACATGCCTTAGTATTATCTACATATTATTATCTAGCTCATACTTTCACATTACTTAATTATCTTATTAACCTTCCGTAACCATCATGAATTATTAATTGCGGAGAAATTGCCTTAGTTTATGAACACTTATATATAACCATAAAAGAGATTAGGAATAAAAGTTATGTTAGGGACTAGAATAAATAGATTAAATGATTATTGTGAATAAATAACAGAACTATGAATTACTAAAAGAAAATTAGTAGTTGGGAGTCATGCATCGTTTAAAAAGGAAGATGAGGACTTACAGGTAAATTCTCATTTTTTATTGGGATCACCAATCAATTTTAGGAGCAAGGTGATCATGGTAGGGAGGGCACCAGCTGTTGCAATAACACCAGCACAGCATCTGGAGCGTCGGTTGCCGCACTGACCTGGCACCGCCAATGCATAGAGCTAGCACCAAGTATCTTTTTTTTCTTTTCTTCTCTTAACTATCCTACCCCCTTGATCGACCAAATCTAATGGAACTTTGCACGCGATTTATTAATGAGATTCGGTATTATATAGCCACGAGTAAGAAGTCCAGGTAAACCTAATGGGAACCCACCCCATCTACTGACCCTACAGCCGGAACCAGCGCGTGCTCTACTTAGGAAACTTCATTTACACCAGCTCGCTTTTAGCAAGAATTGGTAACTTATTGTTACAGGTTACATGCTACACACTGTTTTGTTCCCTTTGTCTGCCTGAGTTATTATAAGGTCTTCTCTATGTTGTTTTAGGAATTGTTCCGTGTCCTTGGAAATCTTTAGTATCAATCGCTCCTTCTCACTTGTTTTCTGGCTTCTGGCTTTTCTGCGTTAATCAGTCTCTCTGTTAGTTTTCTTCTTGTTGTCTCCTATTCTTTTTCATCTTCCACTGTCTGGATACCCTGTTCCAGATCCGCAATCACTTGGATTGTTGAAATGGTTCTCTTAGTTACGGGAAGGGCGGATTTTTGTGTTATGTACCATTTTCTAGCCTTAAGCGATGGATGCCATCGAAAAACCATATAAAAATTCGAGTGTATAAACAAAATGTGCTCTTAACTTTAACAATTATCAACCTCGGTGGATGCAAAAGTGTTTTATGAATTAGTTTTAATGTGCATTATACTACTTAAAACTTTCTTTGCCAAAAAAGGGGAAGTTAGGTTCCATTTTCTAGACTAAATGACTGCCTTTAGCATAAATTATCTCTAGTATTCCAACTGCCAGTAAACTTCAAAATAATGTAAAGAGAACTTCTCCCGGTGTTTTCCATATATTTCCCTCATTTTCATATTCATAAATTTACTTTATTCAAAACTGTGTGCTAATTTTATTAATAACAAATTACAAAAATCAACATAAATATAAAATTAGATGCAAATAACCCAACAATTTGGCATTTAAAGCATTCGACACATTTGTCATGACAACTCCCCAAACCCCCATCCCCCCAAAAGGGTAATAAACCATATTTATGCATATGATTTTACATTTGGGGTTGAGTGCTTTTGGCTAATTAGTGGCTAGGGTGGTGTGTGTGTGTGTGTGTGTTTGTTTTTAGCAAAAACCAAAATTCACAATTTTTTCAAAAGTCCGATATGACCCAACCAACCATTAACAGTGGAGTGCACATAACCATAATTATTAATGGAAGAGAAAGTGCAATGTGTGCGCGATTTGCGATTTGTTCTTCTACCATCTCCATAGATAGCATTGTCAAGCTCGGCCAAACAAATGGCCCGAGAGCTGTGTGCACAATTGCAGGCAATTCATCTTGCGCCGCCATCTAACAATTGTTCGCTCAATCGGCGACAAAAACGCAGCCCTGAAAACTAGACAAGGAGCAGCAGGAGCAGCGCTTATCGATTGAGCTTCATCAACCGCACACAAACACCCTAGCGAATTGAGTTGGAGGCGCACACAGTCGCCGTCATTGAGTTATGGCAAACATGCGGCATAAATTATGGTTCTTTGGTAAAACCGAAATGATTGTAGAAGCCTGATGCGTTGACATGCCAAGTGTGCGCTCCATGACATGACAGCAGTTGCTCATCGTCATCATTGTGATGATGAGAAAGAGGAGGAGCCTGAAGACGGTGATAACTGTCAATGGTTGTCATTTTGAACATTTCAAGCATTTTACTTTTGCCAGCAAATAATATTATTACCACACGTATTTGCGCTTACTTCAGCAATTTGGTATATGGAGATATATTCGTTCGTATCGGCTGCTTTGTGGGCAATTAAGCAAATCCAAATCATCATTACAATGCTAGGACTGCTTGGACTGTTTCTTCATTCAACTGGTCACAGTTGACCAATTTCAGTTCTTTCTTTCTAAGCTTCAGTTTCTACATGCTCCTACTAAAGGGTTGATTGTCGTTCAACTACCAACAAACAAGTCATACAACGGTGCACCCTCAGCATTCAGAGGACATCTGACCCAAAGACCGCTTACTTTTCTCACACGCGTTCTCATAATATGCTGTTTTACTCATACTCACTGTTTTTCATTTTTTTATGAATTCATAACGAAGTCCCAGTTCAAGGTCTTTCAATTCGCATTGAATATTGAAGAGGCGGCAGTTCAGACCACTTCTTATTTAATTACAATTTATAAGCGATAAGTTTTAATTACCAATCAGCACAGTTGCAGGCATTCATGTGAAATTTGCTCCACATACGCCCCTTCCGATTGAACGTGTATTTGCATACGTTACCTGTAATTATTTTTAGATATATGCGTGGATTTTCCGGTTTGGTGCCAAAATGCCAAATAAAAACATATTATTATGCGACCCTTTCGATTGTACTAATTGAATAATACGGCAATTGTTTTTACATTTTGTGTGGTTGGCAAACAAAATTCGATTTGTAAAATGTTGCTGGGAATTGCTATTTAATGAGCTCGGTTCGGCCAAATGAAGTGTAAAATGGAATTGAATTTGCCATGATAAACTCTCGCATTTTATTGCAGGTCAAACTCTCACATCTATGAGGGATCTAAGATACAACAAATAAGCATTTCCTCCTTTTTGGCTGGCATAAAGCCAAAGATAAATGGCAAATTCCAAATGCCAAAAGAAAAAAAAAAACCAACCAACAAAATTATAACCAACTAGAAGGTCGGCTAAGAGAGGGAGAGAGCAAACTGTAACAAATCTTGTGCTAGTTATTTTTGTTGTTGTTGTTGTTGGAGGGTCGAATTTATGTGCGCTCATGTCACTGCACACAAAAAGTTAAACAGCGCGCAACGGAAGTGCGACAACAACGACGAGAACTCGGGGACGAAGCTGGGTGGGATAAGGATAACAGGAAACAGGCCTCTTGCGTTGCAATTTTCAGATCAACACGAGAAATCTTGAACGCTTCTCTTGAACATAACTGCTCATTATGGTGAATCAGCAAACTAAATAAGGGAAATACATCTGGAAGACAATAAAATGGGTGAATGCAACTGACGGCTAAAATGCTCTACATTTATTTTTAGTTGATTCGAGTTTTGATAATCCCACGACGGAAATCCAAGTTCAACGAAAGTCCTGGACGTGAGGCAACCTCAACTGTGCTCGAACAAACTTGCTTATTGACACCCAATCTAAGCACCACGAAAGTCCTCAACAAGAGGCACCACAAAAGTCCTGCGTTGAGTTGGCACTTGGTGGGTTAGGCGAGCGGAACTAATTTTGGTTAGGTGATTGGGGAAATGCAATCCCACGATTGTCCAGGCATGCTCAGCGTGCAGTATGGTTACCCAACAGTTAACAACTACCCCCCAAAAACCCAGCACCACTTTGTGACGAGTCACAAATGTGGATACCATTCATCGGTTCCAGGAACATCATAATTCTCGCGTGGAGAATACCCCACCTCCACTAGACCATCATCGGTGCCATCGAAGCCCACCACCCAACACCACAAGGATCCCCCAGGGTACCAAGACCCTGGAAAACGGCTCATCGACGGCGGCGATCGTCACGAAGATAAACGAACGCCGAAACCCCCCTGGAACTAATTTTACTCTTACAGGCAACCCCACAGAGGACAGCACGAGAGCCCCACGGCGCCCCACCGCTCAGAGGAAGAAGTAATATAAGTTAGAGCTAAGTTAAGAAAAGATTGAACCCGCTGAATTAAGAATAACATTGGAGACCCGCTCGATCCGCCACTCGTGTTCTTTTTGGGAGGACTGAAGGGAAATTCGTGTACAGCTACCACCGACTACAAAACAAAGAAAAGAAATTTCTGTGACCCCTGCCCCCGGCGAGCTACATCCCGGTCAAAAGTAGCGTTACAACTTACATTTCCATTTACTGGCAGCTTCATCAGCGACTTGGCATTGCCATTGATCGAGGATTGAATCAATGCTGGCAATTAATTAATTAATTAATTGTTAATCGTCAGTTTCTACAATTAACAATTGATTAATTGTTAATCTTTTTAAAAAATTTGATTAAAAACTAACAATTGAATGGGTTCGTAATCGCCCTTTGCTCGCAGCTCTCGAGAGCCAGCTCTACCTCTCAGCTCATGACACTCAGCTCTTGGCTCTGAGCTGAAAGTAGTGCTTATGTCGAACAAATTTTCAAATCGTTTTTCAACTCGTGTATCTTCGAGAAGTGGGACTCAGGGTCATGCTTATGCTAGGTCAATGTTTGAGCCTTCACAAAATTGCTTCCATTGTCAGGTTACTGATGCGACTTATTTTATTTGCAATCTAGCTCCAAAATCAGAATTATTTTCTTGAATTATTTGAGATATGCGGTCATAGCTGTGGGTTCGCTTCGAATCTTTGGCTAGGTTAAAGCCAGCCGATAGCTCTACCTAAGATCACGGGTTATCCAGTGTAGCTGTGACACCAATATAACTTCTTCTTTTACTTCGACCAGATATCATAATGCTAGTCTACACCCTTTAAGTCACTATTTTATCAGGTGCATTTGCACTCTCGTAAAACAGTATTTATTCGACGACTTAGTATAATGAAAGTCCTTTTTCACATATTTTCAAGTTCGAGAATATTTTTACCAAAATATGGATCTTCAACAGCACGTAACGGGATTATTGAATGAATGAAATATTTCACTACGTCTATCGTCAAATTGCTCTTGTGATAATTTTTTCTCAACAGATTTCTTGTTCACACTTGCTTTTTTCTTGGTTGTATGGCCGGGATGTTTCTTCTCTATCCGTCTTCTTTTTAATGTATTCCTTGTACTCAGTCACGCAGTCATTTCCGTGTTTTCTCGTCAAATGGCTTAAAAAGTTCGAATGTACAGTTTAAAGTAGCCTCTTACTTCTGGTGTTTCGATCCTCTGGACATTTACATGCATAAAGCCGTAATATTATTGGCTGTTGATTCGTGTTCTAAGAATTTAATAAGAAGCAGTCGTGGTTGCGAAGATGGTAAGGAGCTACCTGCTGCATCGCTCTCCTATGAAAGTACAATATTTTCATCCATTTTAACGGTCCATTTTATTTCAGTATTTATTGTGCTGATTTTGTCTCTTTTTAAACTTATGCTTTTTTTTAACAAAATTACTTTACTGTACAAACTTTGAACTACATATCACTCAGCTTATGGACTAGTAATAAAGTACTCTAAATCTAGCCCAAGAATTTGAGATATGGTCTCTACGACCAAGATGAAATACATATCTTACGATGGAATTAAATGCCACCTTTAGCCTTTGTATACTGCTTGCGTCACTTATACCAAATATTACCACACCATAAAATAGAGTCGGGATGAGACATGTTTTGGCGACCAAAAGCTTTAGATGAAGAGGAATGAGTTTTTGAGTAAGCGACAGCTGCTTAACTAACCCGAATGTTTTCCCGGACACTTTCGTAATGTGGTCGCTCCACGTTAGGGTATTATTAAATTGGATTCCCAGGTTAGTGGTATCCTTAGCATATTCCAGTGGAACATTGTTTATGGTAAGCTTAGGGAGATCACAAACAGTAAAAGCCTTCTTGTAAATTACCAAACATTTCGACATTTTAGGATTTAGCCCCAATCCATTTGCTTTAGCCCATTCGCCAATTTCCACAAGATCCCTGTTACAGATTCTAACACACTCATGTATTTCAAGTTTTCAAGTATTTCAAGCTTGGTTTCTGTCCCGCAAATAGGACTTAATTAGACGCGTTGCAGTTGAGGAAAAATTGTAGAGATTTTTAAGCTTGGTACTTAAGATATCGTGGTCAACTGTTTCAAATGCCTTGCTGAAATCCATTTTTATTGTCCGTCTGCCTTCGGATATCTTCTACTATCTTTAAAATAGCTGTCGTGCAGCTTCTGGATGGGTTAAGTATGGTTAGGCTAAGTTAGCTCCAGGTTAGGTTAAGTTATGTTAAGTTAGGTTAGCTCTAGGTGAGGTAAGGATAAGTTAGGTAAGTTAAGCTCTAGGATAGGTAAAGTTAGGTTAGGTTAACTTATGTAAAGTAAAATTGGCTCAAACAGCACCTCCAGGAGGGTCAGGGCCAAGCTTCTCTCAATCTCTTGGCGTGTGTGCTTATAATTTTTCGCACAAGAGAAAGGGACCTACAGTTTATCGCCGAATCCGAACGGCAATAGTTAGAGATATTGCTTTTTCATGGCTATTTATTTCACACAGCTGGCGCCAGTAGCTGGTGAAGGTGATCGGGTGTGTAAAAGCTTTTTCGTAAAGAAAGAAAAAACTTTTTCTATTAGATGGTCCGAGGCGGGATCGAACCCACAACCGCCCGCACCAGCCGCCACACATACGACTGGTACGCCACGCCCGATCTTAACTTATGTTAGCTCTAGGTTATGTTAGGTAAGGTTAGGTTAGGTAAAGCTAGGTTACGTTAGCTCTAGGTTAGGAAAGGTGAGTTTAACTCTAGGTTAGGTTAAGTTAGGTTGAGTTAGGTTAAGTTAGCTCTAGGCTAGACTTAGTAAGTTTAGCTGTAGGTTAGGTTAGGTAAGGTTAAATTCGGTTCGCTCAATGTTAGGATAGGTAAGGTAAGCTCTAGGTTAGGTTAGGTAAGGTAAGGTAAGGTAAGGTAAAGTAAGCCTTGTCTCTAGGGAAAGTTTCGTTAGATAAGGTTAGCTCTAGGTTAGGTTAGGTAAGGTAAAGTAAGGTAAGGTACGGTAAGGTAAGGTAAGGTAAGGTTAGGTTAGGTTAGGTTAGGTTAGGTTAGGTTAGGTTAGGTTAGGTTAGGTTAGGTTAGGTTAGGTTAGGTTAGGTGAGGTTAGGTTAGGTTAGGTTAGGTTAGGTTAGGTTAGCTCTAGGTTTGGTTAGTCTACGTTAGCTCAAGGTTAAGTTAACTTATGTTAAGTTAGGTTAGGTAATCTCAAGGCTAAGCTAGGCTAGGTTAGGTAAGGTTAGGTTAGCTCTATGTTAGGTTTCTTTATAAAAGGTTAGGCTAGGTTCGGTTAGCTCTAGGTTAGGTTACGTTACTTTAGGTTAGGTTAGGTAAACTTAGGTTAGGTTATGTAAGGTTACTTAAGGATGCGTTAGGCTAGGATATGTTCCCTATGGCTCAGGGTTAGCTTTAGGTTAGCTCTAGGTAAGCTCTAGGTTAGTTCTAGGTTAGCTCTATGCATGCTCTGGGTTAGCTCAAGTTTATCTCTATGTTAGCTTTAGGTTAGCTCTAGGCAAGATCTAGGTAAGCTCTGAGCTAGCTCCCTGGTAAGCTCCAGTTTAGCTGTAGGTTAGCACTAGGTTTTCTCTAGGTTAACATTAAGTTAGCTTTAGGTTAGCTCTAGGTAAGCTCTGGGTTAACTCTAGGTTAGCTCTTTGCTAGCTCTGGGTTAGCTATTGGTAAGCTCTAGTTTAGCTTAGCCTAGTTTCTCTAGCTTTACCTCAGCTCTATGCTAGCTCCAGCTCTAGGTTTGGTGTCCACCAAACTGCATATACCCCACTCCCCATACCCTAAGCGTATAAACTATGTCAACTAGTTTTATCTCGCCTCGAGCAGTCTGGGCATCTGGGCCAGAGGCACAACGCGGCTCCGTCATTTTCCACCTAACTAACGACATTAACTGGCACTGCCAACAGGGCGTATGTGTAATGCCCAGAGAACGAAAGACGTGCAAAAAACCGGAGGGTGTTTGTTTTTGTTGTTGTTGGTTTTTTTTTTCGTTTTTATTGCTAAAGCCAACTTCCGTTGCTTGTTGACATATTTCCACTTCATTGGAAAGTACAAGTAGAGAGAGGGCTACGCTTCACCCAGACTTCACAGGCAAATGAAGATACAGCCGCGAGAGACTCATTCAGGTGAAGAGGAAAACAAAAAAAAACCCAAGTCAACTGCAGGAAAGATATATGGAGGCGGAAAATTTGGGGAAATATTTGACACAAAGCAGGAGGGAGCTTGGAGGCGTAGCTAAAATATGCCAGACATGTGCCCGGATGGGGTTGTACAGTTGCTGTGCGTGCAGTGGCAAGGAGTCCCATTTGCCAAGTGGCAGCAGATATTTTCCTTTTCCCTTTTGCACATTTTAATTTGTGTCAAATTGTTGCTAAAATGCAAAACGCATTGTTTGCCAGCGGGTTGTTGCTTCTTCCCCCCCCATGATGTCCTTCTTCTGCGTTGGCTCCTTCAAATTGTTGTTGTTGTTGTTGTTGTTGCCTCTCTGCTTGTTAACACAGTTTTGTGCTTTTGTTTTCGTATGTGTGTGTGTGTGTGTGTGTTTATTGTTGTCCCATAACAAAAAACAAAAAATACAATGAAGCAGCAGGAGGTGAGAGGGTTGCGTGGTTGCACTGTCTCCACGTTTCGCAAAAGCACAACAATAAAATGTTTGTTACAAATTCATTACCGAAGGCGTTAAATTTGACACAGTTTTGCATGCAGAAGAAGGAGGAGGAAGTGTAGAAAACCGAGCTCAACATGGTGCCACAATGCTTAGGAAAAGTGTTAAATACATAAATACATTGCAGGTTGAATTGAAAAATCCCATAAAAGTAAGATATACGAGAAAGGTTTGATAGACTTTTTGAGGGTCAAACACAAAACTTAAGAGACAAAAGGTATAGATATAAGATATAAGAGACATTTTGACTTTAATCTTATTTGAACTCGCTTCAAAACATTGCTTCCAGAATATCCGGCTTAAAGGACCCTTCTATATTCTTTGACCGCCATACAAATTAGATGACGTAAGGACGAACATTTGATCATATGTTGAATCATTCCTTTAAAAACCAAAATCTTAATTTCTTCCCAAAATTGTCCAACTGCATCTACTCTCCCAAGGTCCTATAATCTGAGCAACTGCTACCTGGCATTACTTCCACTTATCAGACAAACCAACCTTAGCAAATTATACTACAAACTAAACTCTAACAAACTGTTTATGCTTACAACCTTTAATCCCCATCCGAAACGACACAAGAGAGAGCGAGACGTGGAGAAATGCTGACTACAGACGCCTTCACCTACGCTCCACTTCTAAGTACACACTTTACCAATCTTACCAAATTATCATTAGAGCCAGATAAGCACATGTCAGGTGCGAAAGGCTTACAACTGCAATTTACATTTTCAGGCCATTGCACATCGATATGCTCCAGCCAGAGATCCGCCTGCTGCTAATGGTTCTATTCCCTCCTCCGCTACTTAAACTTATCGATTGCCTGCCAAGAGCTGAAGCCAGCTTTCCAGCTGGCGCCTGTTAGGCCATGTCATACAATATTCACATGAATGAATTACCTTTAATTGATGCAACATATCCCAATCCCAAACAGATTCCAGTTGCCTGCAGACAATGCAACATAAATTGGCATTAAATATTGAAGGCTGTTGCCCAACTGGGCCATGTTAACTGTTCCAGGTCCTTTGTTTGTGCAATTCATTAGCAATACAAAATATTTCAATCACAAATTGGCAAATGAAATTTGCATCGAGCACAGTGCAGACAGGCTCCTGCAGCCTATTAGTTGCTTATGAAAAATGCAGTCGACATTTGCTATGCACTCATAATTAAGTTATCGAAATCAAAAGACAATATTGAAACAATCGAATTGCCAAGCAAAGAAAAGAAAAGAAAGAAAAAGAACAAAAACATTGTGTTTCAGTTAGTTAAATCAACAAAGCTACCCACATGACCCCCAAAGCAATCATAAAACAAAATGCAAGAGAGAGTAAAATTCTACAGGGATGCGAAGACAGCGAAAGTTTAGCTTGAACAAGGAATGTCACTTAACCGCAAAATTGTTGCATTGGGTGCGTCAGTAAAGGCACTTTGGTATTTGGTTTACACTTTTGTGGTAAATGGGGTTTACAAGGGTATTAGGATGGGGTTAGCAAGCATAGAAAAGAGCAGAGATTGTATGTGATGCTTGTAGGATGGAAGGTGAACAGGGGTACAATAAGATATGGAAAATATGCGCAGTGTTTAGGTATTACCCGCTTTCTAAAAGTGTTCAAAACTTAAATTTTTTTGTCATCTATCTATAC
>JBAMBO010002475.1:0-158251 GCA_037044535.1 Lordiphosa magnipectinata | reverse complement strand
CACATATGTATCTGATTTGTGTGAATTTGCGTCGTTTTCTCTCAGGCACACTCTCGCGCTCATAGCAAAAGCGCTGAATTCAAAATTTGGCTGAGCGCCATACCTGCTATAGTTGTATCATGGTACAGCCCACAGAACAACAAACAGACACACGGAACAACTCACAGAGTAAGGCAGACAGAACGATTCACAGAGCAAGAGATACAGAACAACTCTCTGAACAAAAGTGACTGAACAGCTCTTAAAAAAGGGCTCCCCAAGAAGAGAGCGCGAAAATATGACTGTGTCTCTCTTTCTCTAACACACAGTTATGCATGACTTCAGCAAGCATTCGCTGTGAATTGCGATTATGTTCGTCCCTCAGGGGCTATGGCTGCGGAACTCTGTCTTAGGACTACTCAGAGCAAGACAGACAGAACAAGATAGACTTAACAAGACCCGCTGAACAAAAATAAGCAATTGAAGAAGAACATGTTCATTTGTTCAGTTTAAAGAACAACTCTATTTTGTTCGCTCACTCGTAAACAACCCAACACTAGTCTGTAACTACAAAAGAGGCTTTAAAAATTAATCTAAGAAGTTTTATGAGAACAGGAACATGTCTCTTTCTTTGATTGATTACGTGTAAGCATTTTGGCAAATGGCAACTTAGTCAGTGACCACTATACACACGCAATTTGTGCCTGTGCGGCGCTTAGGCATTGAACTACTTCCGTTTTGAGTTCTGCGGTTGAGCTTGACAGACGGCCAGCCTTCTTTTCTTAAGCCAATTTGTGGGTGTGTCTGTGTGTGTGGTTTTTGGCCAAACAAAAATTATTGCTGTCAAGTGGAGAAAAGCAAGAGACACATCGAAATGATTGCTTTGGCTTTTACTTCGAAATGTGCACATAAATTATTGTACCTTTATTTTGGCTCAAGTATGCGAGACGCATTTGAAAAGCCATCAATTAAACGGGGTGCTCATTAGCATGGCTAAGTAGTAGCTTGCACTTGGCATAATAAGCACAAAGATCTCAGTTGCAGCTTCAGCTGCGTTTTAATAAGAACTTACAGCAGCTGCCCCGCCTCTTCGATAATGTGTTATAATTTTTGCGTTCATTAAGTTGGCCAATTCGTAGCACGCAAAAATCGCGCTGACCTTGGCCCGCCGTTGATTTGGCTAATGATTTGGGAATTGATGTTGTGTTGTTGTTGTTGTTTTTGCCGATGTCAAACCAATAACTTTTGATCATAAATGTGTGATAAGTTATCAAAAAACTTCAATATGGAAACCAATATTGATGTTCTCCTTGGCCATAACTTAATCAAAACGGCCTTAACTTAAACTTGTCCATAGCTTAACATAGCTTAATGAAAGCTTACATTTTTGCATAACATTTTCAAATATTTTGATTTTCCTGACAGCTGTAACTAAAGTTGGGAGTCGCAATTAGTGCTGAAACTCAAGAAGTTCTTATCGATAGTAAATCTAAACATTTGGTCATAGACTAGAATATCTAGACTTAAAAATTGCTCAGTCGACACCGCTTCTGTCAGAAATTAGTCACCTGTTCGCTCTCACTTACGCTCCCTGGATACATTTTGGTCAGCTGTTCGCTCTTACTAATGCTAGGTTTACATTGCGTCACAGAGAGTGACATTTAAGTGTCACAGCGCAATGTGAACGGAAAATGCCTTGTCATAGAAATCACTTGGTGTCTCATACTTTTTGTTACGCCAATGTGAACAATTTTGAATTGTGTCACAAATTGTGACAGAAAATAGAGTCACAGTGTGGCGCAGTGTACAGCCAGAATTACGCTCTCTGGATACATTTGTGAATATGCCCATTTCGCTCTAACCACTGTGATTTCCTAAAGTATCTAGTATCTATCTAGATATCCTACTCTATGATTTGGTGAATGTTCTCATGAATGTGCAATTAACCAATTGTAATTTTGTTATTTTACAGCTTTTCCTCTTGCATTTGGATGAGATTTTGCCGCAAGCCTTGAAGCATCAGCCGCGTAGCAAGAATCAACCCACGGGCTGTTCAACCATCGTAGTGAATCAGCAGCATTGTGTAGGTTGAAAGAAATAGATGATCCCTATACATTATACTGTACATTATACGGATTCCCCTTTCCAGCGTTTACTGGGTCACACGGAGGATGCATTGACCGAGACCCTGAATCATTATTATTTTGTGGTCGCTCACATCGTAAGCGATAAACCGCAGGGTAAATACAATGTGAAGGAGGAGCATTTCATGTCCCTGTGCTATGCCGGACATTTACCTGGCTATACCATGAACCAGAATCATCATGGTTTGGTATTCAGCATCAATACAATCAGTGCAGAGCTACTGAGAGCGGGAAAAACACGTAAGTGGTCAAATCCTAACTGTTGATTGAATTCAAATTGATTATTTGCCACAGCTCGTCACTTTATTACCCGAGCTCTGTTGGCCACCAGCAATGTGGATGATGCTTTTAGGGTGCTTAAGGATGCCGGGGTGGGAGCTGCTGATGCTTGCTCCATTAACTTTACCTTCCTAAAGTGAGTAGTTGGTAGCTGGGTATTGTTCGTCTCTAATCTACATCTTCTCCTTACTCTAGGGATCCGCGTCAGATGTGCTACAATGTAGAAATGGGTCCCTCACCTGAACGGAAAGATGAATCCCATTTGAGCATAAGGGAGATTCCCCTGGGCGAGCATAACTATCATACCAATCAGTATGTGCATTGGAATTGCTTTTCTATACCTCAGCATTAAATTTAAAATCGTTTTTAGATTCGATCGCCTGCCCATGGATCAGGCCAATGATATGATGATTGCCTCAAGCGTTTCACGTATGAGTTGCTTTGCCAACTATCGTCCACCCATGAGCGAACAGGATGTGCGTCATATGCTGGGCGATGTCTCGGGCGGTCAGTATTGTGTCTACCGTGAAAATGGATGCAGTGATGAGGCCGTTAAAACAATTGCAGTGGGCATATTCGACTTGAATGCCAAAACCGTTTCACTGTATTCGGATAATCCGAGTCTCACAGAACCCCATTGTACATTGCCCTTTATTTTGTAAATGTTAAAAAAAAATAGCAAAGAACACTCAATTTTTAAGTTTTAAATAAAATTTATGTGGAAAAATGGAGAATGAAATGTCCTTTTATAACGAGCGATAATTAACCCTTGTGCACACCACAATTTCAAATTGCGACCTATTTAGTTGACTGTTAATTAACAGGTGGCAGCCCTGAACATTGAAAGGTTTGAAAGAATCCCATTGTTTTGTAGGACCTTGAAAAGCTAGCAGCAGCATTCAGTTTACATTTCAATTTTACAGCTCTAGATGAAAAAGTCTTAATTATAATTGGAAATAATTATATGACAATTAGCCAAATTTGCAATACCAATACCTGCAAACACAGTTGATTATTCATCTTGGTTGACGGCTGGCGACTCGAAGAGGCCAGCTGTGCCAGCACTGAAATCTCCATTTGTTACTTAGCTAATTTCGCGATTTTTTGTGGCGTTCAGTCTACAAACAGGTATACTATTGCTACTACTATATAATACTATACTATTGCCTAATCTTTATGATAATCTGAACTCATGGTCCGTAATTTGCAAATTGGCTCACACAAGGGTTAATGCAAGTATTGCTAGCAGCTATCGATAGTTGATTTTTGAGACTAACGCATTAGTGTGACCAAGTTCAACTTCTTTCAAGATTTCGTTCGTCAACAAACCCCTCGCCCCCCTCAAGAGTGTGGTCAAACAAACTCATATTTGAGCTTATTGCCACCAGACCTGGCCCTTGGACATATTTCTTACCTTCAACAAAACGGCTGGCAAAATGTTCGGTTTCCTGAAATATCTCATTAAATTGCCCTTCCTTCTGCTGTTGGTCGCCATCCTAGCTGGCATCTATCGCACAGACCTGCAGCAGCTACTAAAGTCCCTGGCAGAGCGGTATGTGCACCACCAATCCACCAGTGAGAGTGTTCCAATCCAGTTTACAACAACAATTGATGTGGAAGAAGCAGTCTTCACTTCTGCCCAGTTGGCCAAGTACAATGGTGAGGATGGAGCCCCCATCTATCTGGCCTTGCTTGGCTCTGTATTTGACGTTTCCCGAGGCCTGAAGCACTATGGCACCGGCTGCTCGTACAATTTCTTTGTGGGACGTGATGCGTCAGTCTCCTTTATTAGTGGCGAGTTCGAGCAATATGATCCAAAAACTGCAGATGATGTGTTGAGCCTAAAGCCCAATGATCTAATTGGTCTGGCCAGTTGGCGGGATTTCTATGCCAAGGATTATGTGTACAAGGGCAAGCTAATTGGACGCTTCTATGATCAACAGGGTGAGCTTACGCCATATCATCACAAGTTTGTGGCGCTGCTGGAGCAGGCACAGCAAGCCAAGGCAGAGGAAGAAGAGCTGCGGCAAAAATATCCTGGCTGCAATATCGAGTGGTCCGAGGCCAAGGGAACGCGCGTGTGGTGCACACGTACAAGTGGGAATGGCAAGGAGCGTTCCTGGAGTGGTTATCCACGAAAATTGTATAGTCGTGGCAGTAAGAATTACCAATGCGCCTGTGTGCCAGAAGCGGAACTAAATGTGCGTGTGGCCCAGGGTGATGCCATGTTCAAGCCGTACGAGAATTGTGGCGAACGGGCTGAGGAGTGCTTTTATAGGGTTTAAATGTGGTGTTGGCTCAAATTGATGTAAATATTGTGTACTTAATTGTAATAAATTCAATTTTATTTTTGTATATTTTGAAAATTTGCGCGTGATAAGTGTGACCGTTCTGCGTTCCTTGCACAGAGAAAAATGGGATATCCAAGATTAGGAACCTAAAATCTAGTAACCAAAAAATTTAGGAAAAATAGCGCGATTTTTTATTTAATAATTGTTATTTTGACATCTTCACGTTTTTCAAGTCGAACTCATGATTGTGTAAAGATGCTCTTAAAAAAGTGTTTTAAAAATTGGCTTATTGAAAAAATTGTGGAAAATTTTAAAGCTGTTCCCATTGTTTTAACAGTCAACTACACAAATATCTGATCTGTACAATGTACAGAGACCGTGTCAAATTTTATTTTATTATTACTAGATTTTAGCTATTGACATTAGTGTGATCAGTTCCCGAAATATAATCATTCGCATCATTCAATCATCATTCTCAAACAGACCTAGCTCTCTATATTCTAACTAGTGAAACAAAAGTTTGGTCAATTGATGTTTTTGAATTCAATTATGCATTCAATCCAGATAGAATAAAAGTCATTGTTGCAACTTTTGCTGGTGCTAAAACTGTAACAATTTCGATAATTTTGAGGAAATGAATAGATCAAGTTTAAATTCATTTTTGATTCATTTAACGGTCACTTACTAGAGGTTCGGTTCAATACAGTATCGGCTTTCATTACTGAAATCAAATTTCCCTTTGTTACAATATTATACATGATACAATTTCTAATGATTCCAAAAAAGATGAGTGAAAATTTGAATTTAACATGGTTTTAACATTGAAAATTTTTAAAGGCCTAGATGCGCATTATTGTTTATGCTTGTTCTTCGTCTTCTTTCCATTTTTACGCCATTTGTAAATAGCATTTTCGTGAACCGATTCATCGATTTTAGGCGCTGGAGTCCCAATTTGCGCTGATATATCTAATTTGGTCAATCCCACACTGACACCGCTGCGCTCACCCTCGGCATCCAAATTAGCCAGCCCCTCACTATTCGTTATACGAATGCGACTGCGACTGCGACAATACTTTCGTTTCTTCCTCGGCTCATCACCCTCAACAGCCTCAACAGTTGGACACCGATTTCGCTTTGTGCAACTTTTACTAAGACTCGTCTTCAAAGCATTCCCAGAACGATCTGACTTACGACTGCCCTTCTGATTTGGAAGGACACGAATAACTGGCTTAATTTCGTCAGAGGGATCTTCTTTTTGCTGCAAGTCTTGAAGATTGTTTGTTCTTACGCCACTGCGACTTCGCGTCTTCCTAACGCCACTGCGACTGCGCGTCTTCCTTAGGCCACTGCGACTGCGCGTCTTCCTTAGGCCACTGCGACTTCGCGTCTTCCTTACGCCACTGCGACTGCGCGTCTTCCTTACGCCACTGCGACTTCGCGTCTTCCTTACGCCACTGCGACTTCGCGTCTTCCTTACTCCACTGCGACTTCGCGTCTTCCTTACTCCACTGCGACCGCGCGTCTTTCTCATAGGACTACACCTTTGTGTCGTGGGCTCAACCTCAACAGAATCCGTTCGGCAACGCAAAGCATTCCTGGAACGTTGTAACATACGTCTACCCTTTGGAGTTAGACAAACACGTATGTTTGGCACAGAATTCTCTTCTTGCTTTCGCTTTTTCTTTGTACAACTCTTACTACGAGTCGTTTGCAAAGCATTCCTGGGACGACGACGTGACTTACGTCTACGCCTTGGAGCTGGCATAGTTGCATCATCGGAATTCTCATCTTGCAGCAACTCTGGAAAACTGTTTCTGGATTTCATAATACGTTGAAATTCACTGCGTGTACACTCGGAGTTTTCCGCAATCGTGAAGTATTTTTCCATTTCCTCCTCCGGTAGCTCATTCCAAAGCCTTGGACCAAGCCTTTGAATCTCACCAGTTTCACGCAAAGACAAGCGGTTCTTGCCTGACTCCTGCATTTTTATCAAGCGTAAATTATTCAAAAAGTTTTGGTATGGATCCGGCAAAGCAATGTGGCGCAACGTACTCTCCCGCTCCGTGGTTAATGTGGTCTCCGAAAATGTTACTTGCTCCGTGGGGTTTAAATATCTTGTATACGCGTTCCACCAATTTTTGATGATGTTAAAAACCATTTTTATCAGAATATATATATAGTTTTTTAGAATAGTTGTTAGTAGTTCAGTGTTCTCAGTAGAATGAATTCAACAATATGTACAGAACAGATGACTTGTGTAGTTGACTGTTAAAACAATGCCAACAGTTTTCAATTTTTGTTTAGCCGCTGTGCTGAACCGTTTAGCAAAACGTTTCAAAATCCGTTGAATACTGTAATGAAAACTATTCGACTTGCGATTCCACAATGGGCCGATCAAATGGAGAGGACAGAAAAATGTTCTTGTGTTAATGAGCCAGAGAGCTTTCTGCAGACTACAGCCGCTTTCTTGCAATTCGGTGTGCACCGATTCACACATCAGAATCATGAGCTCGTCTAGCGTTTGCGTGAAAACACGAATTACTTCGGCCCCCGGTGGCTATGGGCTGGCCGGGTCTGATTTAATGTGCTCGCTCTTGCTCTCATTCTTCCGCTCTCAGATGACAACTTTGACTGCAGCGCCTCACATTTATTATTGTTACTTCCGTAAGTATGAATGATCGTCTGGCAGGTTGGGTACAATGTAATATCGTATAAGTAGGTCGGATGCTTTACCCATGTGCGATCGGTACATGCAAGTGGAGGACCGGCTGTGTACAATGTAAGTGCAGGGCGATGGTTTTCCACAAAATCACAATTTTCCCGACATCACGTCGATTTAATTACTCGCCAAAATTGTGCAGGTATTAATTATAAATTAATGCTAAATTTGAAGACGTTTCTATTGAAAAAATTTCAATAGAAATTTTTTCAGATATCACGCTTATTTTTGTTAAGGATTTTTTGACAAATCATCAGCGAAAGACTCACACCGCAATAACGTCCATGGTTAGAGATTTTGCAGGTCTTAAGCTATGCTTCCATTCACTAATAATTTGATCAAATATGGCCGCGAAGTTTGCTAACTTGGCTAATTTAGTCAAATTTTTATAAGAAATTATCTAAAAATTTGTCAATTTATTTGCCTGCGAGGACTTAGCTTTCGTAATTGTTAATAGCTTAAAAGAGGTCCACCCTAAAAAAGCTAATGTTACATTTTTCCGTTAAGTTTTGTATTTTCACTTTAGCCATGGGCTGGTCACACTGCAGCCCCCCACCATCCACACACAATTTTTAACGAAATCATTGACATAATAATAAAACAATAAATAACATTGAAATCCACCTCTCTGGCCGACTTTTAACAAACATTTTGCTCCCATCCGAAGACAGCACAAAATTCAGCGTGAAATTAAACATATTTATTTTCGCTTTAGCCTGTCCCACACCCAACAATACACAAATTAAAAAAGCTCCTCCAGCCTCCGAGCATCAGGTGAGTGTGTGGGATGTGCACCAGCCAAACGTTTGCCAATGTTTTCTACGCATTTGCAGAATCATCTTATGATATAATAATGTCGCGTACACTGGGTCGTGTATTTGGCCAGCTGGGAGGCTGCATGATGACGACGATGACTGCGCGGCGAGCTTGCTTGCCCCTTCAATTGAGCGTCCTTAGTGTGGCTGCCTACTCCTCGAAGCGCAACGGACCGAACTCGAATAAGGGTCAGCCCTTCAAAACGGTAACACGAAAATCCCGGCTTAACGAAGACGATGATGTCGAGAATGAGCTCAATAGCTTGGAGAGCGAACCCAATTGGGAGTTGACCTCGGACAAACATAATCGATTCTATTTGCCAAATGCCACAGGTCCCGCCTGGCAGGGTGACTCCTCCACGGTTAATCTAATGGCTCCGCTCTCAAGACTAGTGAATTTTCACCAGCAACCCAACCTGGACAAGTCACAGCTGGAGTTCAAGTGTTGCCACTGCCCCAGGCTGTTGCGCGAAACGCTGCTCGAGCTATTCCCAGTGCGAGCAGTGGCCCAAAAGGAATCGGTCATCACTTTGCTGACGCTCAGCTATGAAGGCGACATTGAGGCGGGAGCGGCCAAGGTAAGCTAAGATCGCTAAGGTCAAACAAAACAAAATTATACTCTTTCAGAGGGTATAATAAAATTTTCCCGATGTTTGTAACGCAGTTAAGGAAACATCTTGGATCACATAAAATATATATTATATATTCTTGATCAGCTTGATGTCCGTCTGCCGTCCGTCTGTTTCTATGCCATCTCCTTCGTCAGTTTTAAAGATATATATCTTTATCTAACTTTGCACGAAGTCTTTAGGTACAAATACGTTGCACATTGGATGGAATCGGCCGGATCGGATGAACATATAGCTGCCATATAAACCATCGGTCAAAAAACTGGTTTTAGGTTTTCATTTCAATCGCTATAATTCATTCTATGCTTTGTTTAATGTTATATTGTGTTGTTAATTTTCCTAGTTTTTGTTCAGTATTACGGTATGTGTAAGTTCTAGTTCTTTGCTTTGCTGTATTTTGATCTTTTTCGAGGCTTAAAACGTCCTCGCTTTGGTTTGGCTTTTGTTAACGCTACCTTCCCTAGCGATCATGTTACAAAGCGTTCACTTCTCGTCGCTTATATGGGATGGGGTCTATAATTTAGTGGCAGCAGCTCGGATCTCGCTTGAAATATAAACTTTCTGGCATCCACCGAAAAGTCATTACTTTGACGCAGGCCTTTATACAAAATCCGTGTTTCGCTCCTTCGAGCAGTGACCTCAAAGCTTTTCCGCTGGGCTTCATCAACTCTTTCCTGTACAGTGTCGTGCGTTCTTCTCCATTCAGCTATGTCTTCTATATCGCGAATAATACACTTGGCCCTCGCTTAAGGCTGATGTCAGAGTGCGCGCGAGAAGCGATGCTATAATATTGGGCGAGAACGCGCAATAAACCACTCCAACCTTTTTTTAATGCAATCGCTCAAAAGGTGTCAGAGTAAGGGGGGAGCGATATGCATGCGATAAAACGACAGCGGTGCGAGAAAGCAGTTTGCAACCTGCTTTCTTGCTTAAACTCGCTCAGATCGAACGTATTTTTTGTTACATTCTTAGCTTCTTCCTTTTGTAAATCATCAATATGGGTAATTCTTTTTGAAACCGAACGGTTTTAAAATTCATCATTTTGGATTTAGATAAAAAAAAATCCGAAATCCGAAATCTGGTTTCAAAAAGAAATATATTTATCAGTTAAAAATCTTACCTCAAAGGTTACTACTAATTTTTGATAACAAAATTTGAAATTTGAAAATTTCTCCAATCTACTGCTATTTTTTTTAAAATATATATTCAAACGTCGAAATTGACATCCGACAAAAATTAAAAATCTTTTCTGGATATTTTCGTAAATCATTGTATAAATTATTAAACTCCGTTTTGTTTTTCATTTCGAGTTCCATGCTCTCACTACTGGCCTCACCTTGTATTATTAAATCATGGTAAATTCTGACAGCAAATTTAAAGTGATCAATGCAACTCGCTTCGCTCAAAGCTATCACTATGTCATCTTCTCGCATTGCTCATAGTAAGAAATATTATCGCTTATCGCGCGCACTCTGACATCAGCCTAACACGTTCTTAGAAAACCTCGCGTTATTCAAAATTGGCCACAAAAAATTTTTTTTTATATTTTTCAAATTTGGTCTGTTTTTATTAAAGTTTCATACATTTGTTCAAAATTAACTAAAAGTTACTATGTATATGCCTTAAGTATATGTATAACATTCATATTTTCAAAATTAAAATTTGATATTAAATTAAAAAAGTTACTTGATATAATTAATTAACAGGTTAAACTTTTTAAAAACTCCAAAATGTTCAAAAGTAAGATCATATGTTTCTATTTATATCAAATTTGAAATGCATTTGGTGGCATTTATAGTTTAAGCCGTTTTGTTTCAACATGTTTTCTTTTTTGGTTTCTCCTTATCAAAAAAACCTGTAATTTTCGATTGTTTGGTGGCTTTAAAAGTTTCTTTATAGCAGTCCTTATAAGGCAACTCTCTCTTAAACTTAAGTCGTCGTTCGATGACCGGTTTTGAATTTAAAAAGCACGATTCCAAGCTGCTAGCATATGTGAATCCTTCTTGGAGCTTTTCTATTGTTAAACTAATCGGATTGGTTTCTTCAGAGCAGCTGTCATCTGATTTCGAATTGTTTGCTTCATTCACAGCCATCTCAAGCAATGATTCGTCATTAATTCCTTCATCTTTAAACTCTTGCACATCATCAAATGCCATGTCGTCGAAACCTTCGCCTTCAATTGAATGAGCAAGGTCCAATATATCCTGGAATACACATTTTGGCACTTCCATTTCATGGCTTTTAACCAAGGCTGCAAACCGGTCCGGAACCGAACCCCTGAGAACCGGTTCGGTTCGGGTTTTGTGGGGTTCGCGAACCGGACCATGAACCAGGCGCTCTATATTTTTGACTCGTCGGAACCTCAACCACAACCGGACCACTTTATCGAAAAATGATGTTCGGTTCACCAATTTAATTAATTTATTCAACGATACATCCAGCGAAATATTGGAAATTTCTGGAGATTTTGACCATAAACGATTGCATTTCTACCTAAGCTTGAATGATTTTTAATGTAGTGACAAAATAAAGTATGATAATGATGATAGATTATACGGAAAGAAACCGTTTGACACAATGATGAATCAACTTGGCTTTGAACGGACGGTAAAGATCACAATTACTACCAGTGATTTATCTTACGCTTGGTTTTCACGCCGAGTAATCGTTCCAAAATCTTCAGCAAATCATTGTTTATTACTATCTAAGTGCCCTGACAAACATTCTTCTACTATGAGTTCAGTACCAGTATTGGCTGCAGTATTCTCAGACCTGAGATTTCATATTTTGCTTGAGAAAAACTGACTCAACGTCTGATTGTGAAGAAGAGAAGCAATATGAAAGCAATAAACAAATATCAAATATAAAAGCTGTGAGTGATGTTATAGATTTCTTTGGAAATTGTCAAATTACGATTGTACATTACATACATCGACAAATGTTTTAAAATTTCAGAAAGGTCATAAAAACTAAGACTTAAGAAATATTGCCTTTACTATACTAGCTGTTCCAGCAACTCAGGTATCAGTTGAAGGAGCATTTTCAACACTTAAGTTTGTTCTTTCTGATATAAGAGCTAGTATAGATGAACAGCTCCTGGAAGATATAATGCGTATACTAAGCAATTCATAAAAATTGTTGATGTCAGCTAATGGACAGCTACAATAACTTAAGTATTGAATATTATGATTAAGGGGGTGTTCTAGTTTATAAATTTTTTTTTTCGATTTTTTTTTTTATAAATTTCAATATCAACGTAGAATTAATAAATCGAAAGTCAAACTATTCTTTTTTATTTCAATCGAACCAAAACCTTGGGTTCAAGGAACCGGTCCGCGAACCGAACCATGGACTTTACAATGGGTTCGAACCCTTGGACCGAACCTTCGACAGAATTTTAGAGGTTTGCAGCCTTGCTTTCAACAACCTCTGGTCATAATTTCCTCCAGCATCTATTTAATGTTGACACCCTTAATCTCTTTTAAAGATACGTTTACCAACTATCTTTCATAGAAAATTTCTTCCAAGCACTGGTTACATCGATGGAGTCAGTTTCAGTTGTATCCAAAATCCAGCGTATAGAGCGCCTGATGTAATAGGTCTTGAAAGTGTAAATTATACCCTGATCCATTGGCTGCAGGTGGAAGAAAAAATTTTATTTTAACATTTGGATGGCTTAAATCTTTCGGATGACCTGGGGCATTGTCCAACAACAAATTCTTCTGTAAATTGTTTTTTTTAAATATTTTTCAACTTCAGGTACAAAACAATTCAAGAACCCGTCTTAAAATAATTCTGCAGTTACCCAAGCTTTGGAATTTGCTTTCCAATAAACGGGTAATTTGCTCTTGTCTATCCCTTTAAAAAAAAATATCGATATTTCACAATCGTGTAAGAACGAGGTTTTCAGCGTGTTAAAAGGGGAAAGGGAGCAAATTTGTAACCGTGTAAGACCGAGTTCGTGCTAAAAAAGTCCGTGTTAAGCGAGGGCCAAGTATAATACTTTTAATAATACTTCTGGTCACTAAGGATTTGCATAGCGACTAACTTAGGAAGTCTGTTCTGAGGTAGATCCATGATTTTTCTAATATAATATATTTAAAATGTCTGTCCAGCGTATTGTGATAGAGGATAGGTAGACCAGTCTCTAGGTGTATCGCATATGATGGCGTGTTAATTGACTGTTTAAAAAGCTTCTTCACAAAATGACGTGCTAGTTTTTCCACACTGTTTCCCACACCTTTGCTGCATATAGTAATAATCGATCTTGCCGTTGCTTCCAAAAGCTTATATTTCGCACTTGGTATTATGTCTTTTCTTGACTTGAAACTTTTCCACGTGCTTTTGATTGCAATCCTTGCTTCTGCCCAAACCGCAAATTCTGTGTCAGTGTGCCACTTAGATACTTGTACTCCTTCTCCGCTCTTGCAAGGCGCCCTCTGCCATCTCGAACCACTATGACTTTGGACTTATCTGTGTTAATGATAAGGCTCCACTGCTTATAACACACATATACTTTGTCAATTGTATACTGCATTTCTTCCGCACTTTCGGCCAGTAGGTACCATTATCATCGGCGTACATAAGTATCTAACAAGCATAGCAAAGCTGGATTTCTGGCTGACTTATATAGAGTAACTTCTGAAAATAGTGTGCCAGTGCTTTAGATTCCGCTTGAATTCCTTTATTTAATTTGGCGTCGTTTGTTTCTTATTTTTGAGATGGATATTTCCAACTGAAAATAGTACGTGTCTATGTGTTTCCTTAATTTCTAGTTGTAACGTTTCTTTCAAAAAATTGGTCTCCAGTTTAGCCAATTATTTTTGCGTATGTTTTTTAATGCTAATTTTTGATCGTTTCCAGTTCGTTTTGGCCGCCCGGGACATCAGTGACCGTCTGCTCTCCCTGGGCTATTGGTCGGATTTTCTGAATCCCTTCAGCGGTCGGCCATATTTTATGCCCCGAGATGGTTCCATACTGTACAAACAGGATCAACGTTTTCGTGGCTTAAATATGCGCTTATCCGAGCACAATGAGTGCCTGGTCATTGCCGCCGAGCAGGATGTGGGCAACCATTTTTCCGGTACCATTTACTGCACAGCGCCAAATAACTATGAGCAATTGCTGGATCTGCTGATGATTGACAACAAATCGCTAAGGCCCCACCAAATGAAGGGGCCTTCTCAATGATGTGACTTGCCAGCAGCAGCAGTTGGCCCAAAGTGATGATAACTGTGTTATGTTCCCTGCCCTCCTCTTGTTTTCGACTTGTTTGTTATAGCCAAATGCAATGAAATAAAACTAAAGACATGTCATGTTCCTTTGTAACTCATCTTTGTTCTTAACTATGCCCACTGCAAACACTTTTAGGTGATGGCCACCTGATGGCAGTGACGCTCAATCTCTTTAAGGCGATTAATCAACGATTGCAGCTCCTCGGCATTGCACATAAACTCCACAATCGTGATACGCTCCCCGCTGCTTTGACGATAATTGCCCAAATTGATATAGAAATGCGGCACTCCGGTGCTGCAGTCCGAGGTAGAGGATTTCACATCGCAGGCAATGCGCCATTGGACATCGGTGATGTGAGGGAATGTGTGACCCAATTGCAACTGACGCAAAACCAAATCCTTGCGATTGTCCTCAAACACACGGGTCAGTTCGTCCACAGCCGTGGCGTGTAGGCACAGCAAGGACTCCAGCTGTTGGCGCAGATGTAGGCCATCCCACAAATGTTTGGTGGCCAGTGCGTACAGGGTGACCACGGCATATTCACTTTGTTTGGCACAGGCCGCATTCGAGGCATAGATTTCAGGCACAGGGGCTATAACTGATAGATGAGCAGAGTTTAAGCCGGGTAATGATTAGTTTGGACACTGGAACTTACTGGCATCTGGATGGAGTGTTAATTTTAGCGAGTTGGCTATCAGGATTTTGGTCAGATTGGGGCTGAGTGTGGTGCCCAGATTTTTGAGGCCGGCCACCACAGTGGCAGAGAGCAAATTGCCAGCTGTGGAGTCCAGTTCCATGACCAGTTTTGGTCCAAAGTTAATAAAAATCAAATAAATAGGCAACACAGTGTGACTGTAGGCGGTAAATGGTAAAAATACCAAAAAATAGGTAACAGTGGTTCAAGTAATGGCAAAAACGAGAAATGAGATAGCGATTAAAGCTACCCTGCATTGAAAGTGTCTACTTTACAACCAGAAATGTACTTGTCTCTAAAAACTTGCAACTGGTTGCACTTTCCATCCAAATCAATGACTTGAGGACGTCCATTTTGCACAGGCATGTCATAGGCAAAAGACAATTGTCCGCGGCAGCCAGTTTAATGCCAGATGGCATAGACGGAAGAGAATTGTCCCGTGCAGCAGCCGTTTTGAACCAGTTAAATACCAATTGACCTTTGTGTGTTCCTTATGACAGTCCGTTTATGTCGCTGACATCTGTCGGTCAACTCACTCATCACCAATTCATTTGCAACCAAACGAAAATTTAGTAGAAAACCTAAAGCGTTCGTGTTGTATTTAGATTTCTGCATGAAAAATGTAAAAGTTATTTGGAAATAAGCTGATTTTCAAATGTCGTGTAGACTTTGCCTTTGCCCATGCAGCATTTAACTTTCTACATGCGGCGTTAACATTTTTCATTTCTACATGTTGCATGCAATTTTTCTGCACGCCACGTGTAGCTTCCCGCACTCTACATTTAGACGTTTCTACACGCGACGTGTAGCCAATTTTTTTTCTCTTTGTAGCTTAAAGCGTCAAACTTAAAAAGAAATCCATTAAAATTTTTTTTGTACAGGTAATATTTTTTTGTATTGTATAATATTTGCCGTGTTTGCTCTTACAATTTGCCTACTCGCAAACCAGCAAACAAATTTGGTTCTTACAGTTTTTACACTTGCAAAGGGTATTATAATTATGCCCGGAAGTTTGCAACGCATATAAATATTCATTCCGACCCCATATATACAGAAATTGTGGAAAATTTGAAAACTGTTGGCATTGTTTTAACAGTCAAATACACAAGTCATCTGATCTGTACATATTGTTTAATTCATACTACTGAGAACACTGAACTACTAACAACTATTCTGAAAAACTATATATATATTCTGATAAAAATGGTTTTCAACATCATCAAAAATTGGTGGAATGCCTATACAAGATATTTAAACCCCACGGAGCAAGTAACATTTTCGGAGACCACATTAACCACGGAGCGGGAGAGTACGTTGCGCCACATTGCTTTGCCGGATCCATACCAAAACTTTTTGAATAATTTACGATTGATAAAAATGCAGGAGTCAGGCAAGAACCGCTTGTCTTTGCGTGAAACGGGTGAGATTCAAAGGCTGGGTCCAAGGCTTTGGATTGAGCTACCGGAGGAGGAAATGGAGAAATACTTCTCGATTGCAGAAAACTCCGAGTGTACACGCAGTGAATTTGGACGTATTATGAAATCCAGAAACAGTTTTCCAGAGTTGCTGCAAGATGAGAATTCCGATGATGCAACTATGCCAGCTCCAAGGGGTAGACGTGAGTCACGTCGTCCCAGGAATGCTTTGCAAACGACTCGTAGTAAGAGTTGTATTAAGGTAAAGCGGTGCCGAACGGACTCTGTTGAGATTGAGCCCACGACACAAAGACGGTGTAGTGCTATGAGAAAGACGCGCAGTCGCAGTGGCGTAAGGAAGACGCGCAGTCGCAGTGGCGTAAGGAAGACGCGCAGTCGCAGTGGCGTAAGAAAGACGCGCAGTCGCAGTGGCGTAAGGAAGACGCGAAGTCGCAGTGGCCTAAGGAAGACGCGCAGTCGCAGTGGCGTAAGGAAGACGCGAAGTCGCAGTAGCGTAAGGAAGACGCGAAGTCGCAGTGGCGTAAGGACAAACAATCTTCAAGACTTGCAGCAAAAAGAAAATCCCTCTGACGAAATTAAGCCAGTTATTCGAGTTCTTCCAAATCAAAAGGGCAGTCGTAAGTCAGATCGTTCCGGGAATGCTTTGAAGACGAGTCTTAGTAAAAGTTGCACAAAGCGAAATCGATGTCCAACTGTTGAGGCTGTTGAGAGTGATGAGCCGAGGAAGAAACGAAAGTATTGTCGCAGTCGCAGTCGAAGCCGCATTCGTAATACGAATAGTGAGGGGCTGGCTATATTAGATGCCGAGGGTGAGCGCAGCGGTGTCAGTGTGGGGTTGACCAAATTAGATATATCAGCGCAAATTGGGACTCCAGCGCCAAGAATTGGTGAATCGCTTCAAAATAATGCTACTTGCAAATTGCGTAAAAGCGGAAAAGAGTCGAGGAAGAAACATCAACGATAATGCGCGAAAAGAAGTCTTCGACAAAAGAGCTCCCAACCTAAAAATTCATCGTTGCGAAATTTCTTTGTTGTACTATATCTTTTTTTTTGGAATATACAAATTGATTTGGCTTTTATTCAAGTTCAAATTGGGGGAAGGGATCGTTGATTTGTCTTGGTTTAACTATTGACACTGGCTCAGGGCATGCGCGTAGAAGGTCTTGTCCTTTTCCTCCAGACCACGCTTGATCGTATGTGGAATCTGTTTGGGTTCCATGCTGCAAGGAAATAAGCTGAGTAAAGAAACTTCTCTTAGTTGAGATTGCGGAGAACCTACCGAATGCAATCGATGATGGGGCAGACAGAGACGCACAGAGTGCAACCGGTACAATCATCATTGACATGGGGTAAATGGGTGTCCTTGTCAAATTCAATGGCCTGATATCCGGAGTCGTTGCAGGTCATGTAGCATTTGCCACAATTGATGCACATGTCCTAAAAGGGGGGAAAGTTTGATATGAAAACAGTCTTAAAAAAGAAGTTGGACTTAAAGAAAAACCCACATCATTGATTAGAGCCACCTTCTGCTGCTTGTTGTCCAGTTTATTGTAGGGACCAATGCGGGGCAACGCGATGCCTATGATCTCCGATACACGGGGAGCCGTCTTGGTGGGGTTCGGTTTACCCAGTGCGGGGCCTGCTGAGCTCTGCTGTTCGGCATCCCAGAACGCGCCTTGCTTCAGACGGAAGTCAGCCAACTTAATGTCCCTTTGCCTTTGATATGGGCCAAAGAAGCCCAGTGGGCGGTTGCCTTCGCCTGTTAAATGCACTACGGGCTTGCCCTTCTGATGCACTGGAGTAGGCGGGGACTGACCATCCCAGAAGGCTCCATTAACCGGCGGTGGATTGGCCTTTAGGTATAACAAAGCCTTCAGACTTGTACAGTAATCGTCGATCAATGTGAAGTCCTGATTCTGCACGGAGGAGCAAATCTGCAAGACCGTCGCACCCGCCTGTATGAACTGCAGGGCCACCTCACCCGAATCGATGCCACCGATGCCCAAAATTGGGAAGCCGGGCACTCGTTTGGCGATATCCGAAATGGCATGCAGGGCCATGGGACGTGTGGCATTGCCAGAGACTCCGCCGTAAGTGGTACGCTTCTCCTGTCCAATGGATGGCCAGGCTGTGGCATCCGCCTTGAGGCTCATCAGACCCTGCACTGTATTGATGGCCGATCCACCGTCTGCCCCGCCCCGCTGAGCCGCCGCGGCTATGTCCACAATGTTTGTGATATTGGGGGTCAGCTTGATGAAGAACGGCACCTTGACCACCTCACGTACCCAACGCGAAATCTGTTCCACCAGCTTGGGATCCTGGCCACAGGCCAGGCCCATGCCACGCTCACCCATGCCATGGGGGCACGACAGATTCAGCTCCAGGGCATCGGCACCCGATTGCTCCGCCCGTTGGGCCAATTCCTTCCAGTCCTCCTCATTGAAGCTGCACATAATGCTGGCTATGATGATCTTCTCGGGGAAATCCCGCTTCAGCTCACCTATGGAACGTATCCAGTACTCGGCTCTCTTCTCCGAAATCAATTCAATGTTCAGGAAGCAACCCTGCTGGGGTCCATACTTATAGCCCGAGGTTGTGCCCCTGACAATGCGGGGCGACACATTTGTGACCAGATCCTTATCCAGGCCGAAAGTCTTGGTGACCACAAAGCCCCAACCCTGCTCGAAGGCGCGGCGTATCATGGCCGTGCTGGTGGTGGGTGGCGCCGAGGCCAGACCAAACGGATTCTCGAACTTGAGGCCACACATCTCCACAGAGATGTCCACCTGATCGATGTCCGTGTAGAATAACGGCAAGGCCGAAGGCGTGTCCAAGGGTAGACCCTGCAACTGACAGTGTATGCCCCAGGCAGCCACTTTGCCATCGTTCACCGACTCCACGGTGGTATTGGCCACACCGGCCAGATCACCGCCCAGGAACACTTGACCAACGCTGCTCTGCATCGTTTGCTTATCCACCACCGGCAACTCGCCCTTAAATTCCAACGGAGCCAACGCCTCTCTTACGTCCTGATCCTGCAAGCCCGAACCGAAGGCCGAAATCACAAAATTGGCCTTCAATCGTACAATTTGCTCCTCATCCTCCACCCACTCATCCTGCTCATTTTGCTCGGTGCGACAGAACTCCATGGCCGTAATTAGACCCTCCTTGACGATGACCTTGCGGGGACTTAGGTAGGGCAACAGTTCGCAGCGCTCTTCGCGAGCCAACTCCACCTCCTCGGGTACGGCACGAATGCCTGTCGAACCCTTACGGAAGACCACAAACACACGACGGGCGCCACAACGCAATGCCGAGGTGGCACAATCGAAGGCCGTATCACCGGCTCCCAGGACAATGACATTGCCATGCAGTTTGGGTAGAGCCTGAGACGCCTTGCAGGCGCACAGACCAGGCTTAGAGCCATCCGCCACCAGGGGCAAAAAGTTCTTGGATGTATAGAAACCCGAGTTAACGTCCAGATTAGCAAAAATTGGACTTATTTTGGGTTCGGGCAGACCAATGCCCACAAATACGGCATCATGTCCGGAGGCAAGCAGACCCTGAGAAAGACAGAGAGAGATATTTCATCGATACTTCATCACCCACCCCTTTCTACCCACCTTAACAGTCAAATCCTTTGTGCCAAGCGAACGATTCGTCTCTATGCGTACACCCAAATCCTTGACCAAATCAATCTCAAAGTTAACCACATCAATGGGCAAACGATACTGCGGTATCTCGGCCGCACTCAGACCACCCATATACGAGCGCCGCTCATAGATGGTAATATCCGTATAGCCCAGACGGCCCAAGAATGTGGCACAGGACAGTGAGGCTGGTCCGCCACCCACCAAGGCAATCTTCTTGTTGATAGGCTTTACATTCGGTCCCAAACGCTGATGTACACCCATTTGCTTAAACACCTCGGTGGCAAACTGCTGCAGTCCACCAATATTAATGGGTCCCGCTTCGGATGCCTGCAGATTGCAGCCACCCACGCACAGATCACTGGTGGGACACACCATACCACATGTCAAACCCAACGGATTGTCCGAGAAAATGGCCTTGGCGGCGCCATAGAAATTCTTATTGGCAATGCTGGTGATGAAACTCTTGATGTCCAACTGCGTGGGACAGGACTTTTGGCACGGGGCATCGGCACACTTTAGACAGCGGGCGGCCTCCTCCAGAGCTGCACGCTCCGACAAGGTGGTATGCTTGATATCCTCAAAGTTGTTCGTCAGCGTGGTGCAGGGCAGAGCCGTATGATCGGCATTACGTTTCCAGTGTTTCTTGTTCTCCTTGGTATGCTTGGTGGGCACCACAGTGCACTGGGTCTTGACCCGTGGATTCAGTGACAGCAGATCCTATAAAAGGTGACATTAGCTAGGGGTATATATCAATTGGGTCGATGATAATGACCTACCTCAATATCGGGTGTATCTTTGCTGAGCATTATAGGGGGTACCATCTTGAGTGCAGGTGCTGAAAAGACAGTTTTCTTGAAATAAGTTAAGACCTTAAGCCATATTTCACTAAACACATCTAATCTTAGTTTCTTATCAGACCACAGTTCCCCACTCGAACGATTGGCCCACCACCAACCTCAACAGAACGCTGTATCTGGGCGCTAGTTTCGGTTTGGCCAGCTGCCTGAGGTCTTATCTCATTTATCTGTCAAGGTTATCTGGAAGATTAGGTATAGAGCATAGCGCCACGTCTTGTGAAAAAAAGAGTACACAAAAAAAAGGCCTCTCCTTGAGGGTCATTAAAAGGGGGGCTTGATTTGAAATAATTGAAATAATTAATAGTTATTGACAAACTTGGGAGATAACAAATTTGGAAGGAGCATTTAGTTTAGATCTGAATTGTAAGAGCGATCGATGTAAGTTTCGAAAAAGTTCATCCCCAAGTAGTATAAACTTCGACTGATTGACTCAGAACTCAACGCCCAGACCAAACGGCTAAGTCTGGAGAGCTGATACTTTGTACAAAATTTCATTAATAGAGCTTGGCTTTCACTAAGAAACGATTTCGAAGAAGTTTTCTTACACAACAGAGTTTTAAAGAACTCGAAACTTTGAAAAAACGGGTCACCTTCTGTAGAGCCCTGACTGGGCATCAAACTATCAAAACTAATTTGTGAGGTCATCGATTTCCGACGCCAAAAGTGTCAGTTTAAGCTTTAAGTAAGCTCAGTTTACTTTCTGAGTGACAAAGATTATATTCATACAAGTAAATCGATCGATAATAAACCATAGCTCGTAAATAGCTCTCAACTCATATTTACAGTCCGCTCTGCTTACGTCACAGATCGAAAAAATCTATCAGAGCTGGTCCCGGTCATACCGCAACTAAATTTGTGCTGCTATCGCGCTCACTGTTAAGTGAATATGGTTGCAACCCAATAAGAGGCTCATGCCAGTCAAGCGCTCATAAAATGTGTGCTTTTCGAAGACCAAAATGTAAAACAGCGATCCCCATCCCATAGTCCTTGGGGGCCGAACACACATTTGGCCACAGAAAGCCAGAGAGTCAGTCACATTTTTCGTCCCCTCTTCTTGGGAAACTCTGATGTGTTATATTGAAAAGGTTAAAGACTCTAGCATGCTCTAGAGTCTAGACTTTATATGAGCAGAAAGAGAGAGAGTCAGTGCAAGAGAGCCTGAGCCAAGATATACTTAACAAGGTAGCCGTACTCGCTCTCTCACAACTTCTTAAATAAGAAGCTGAACACAAAAAAATCGTCGGCGAAGAAGCGTCGCTCACAAGGGTTGTTTACAGAGTTACATTTAAGAAGTAAGCAATGAGAGCGAGAGAGCGAGTCCGGCTACCTTGTTAAGTATATCTTGGCCTGAGCCATACACACAGAAGCATACATTCAAAGAAGATCTTTTTAGTTTGCGGGCTTTGTGAAATGGGCCGAAGCAGACATGAGAGAAAAAAATTTATCTTTTCGAAAATGAAATGGATACATATTCTGGCAATACCAAAACGAAACAGTCTTTCGTTTTAAAAACTATCTCTTGAGGGTCGGTGGAGTGAAAAGTAATTGCCAAATAACGCACTCGTACAGTTGATAGATGAATCAAACCGAAACCGTAACCGAAATACATTTTCTTAAGTGACCTTAACCGTAACCGAACCCGAAATTTATTTTATTTTGGTCAACCACTTCCGAAACAAGATATCCGGTTCCATTTCGGCTTTTAAAATATGAGGAGACAAAATATATTTTTAATATTTAATTATCGTCTGTGGAAGTCACGAAAATTCAGTTACACTAATCGTGAATATTCACTCTAATCGCTAAGGAACGTGCCCATCAATAGCAAATCACATGAGCATTAGCTCCACGCCTCATTATAGGTAAAATCTCTTCATCTTCAGAACTTAATAAATACAAATTCCTCCAGAATGCCGCGTCAAAAAAAAAAAAACAAAAATCTAATGTGCGTCGCAAATATTTTACTTATGACAAAATCAAAAAAGTAAGTGTGTGCGCTTTGTGTAAAAAAGAATTTGCATTAACAAAAATGTCTCTCTTTGCTTGTGTAAAAATTATGTGTCTTCATTTTAAACATACATAAACTCATACATACATACATATGGGTATTTCCACAGCTACGAACGTGACAATCGTACGAATTTTTTAGCCTTTAATATGAAGAAAAACAAAGAAAAATTTTACAATAAATTTCCGCATATTGGTGTTTGGATAGCACTTTGGTAGCACTATATTTAATGTAAAAGCTGAGAGTTCAAGACAGTAAGGTCCCAAGATTCAGGCAGACAAAAAGGCATACGCAACGTGACATAATGCGGAAGTGCGTTTTGTCTGCTTTCACAAAAGAGCAAAACTTTGTGGAATGCGTTCGAGTTTTTTAATGCAACTAACTTTAATATGATCTGCAATGATGTAGCTATATATTTATAACTGATTCGATCAAAAATAAATGTTGCTTTTTTTATATTTGACTCATTAGGATACTTAACGTGACATACGTTACGTGACAAGCCTTTCTCTAACGCCGTATATTTTGATGCTATTCATAAATTTGTATATGCATCCTTTTGCGTAATCATAAATAACATACAAATGTTGATTCAGGAACTTATATTGATATACATATGATAAGTTAGCTGCATTTAATGAATAAATGTTTTCGATTTTTGGTTGACCTTGCCCATATGGACATTTCTACTATGTCGAACGTGATGACGTATGAACGACCGTCGTACACAAAAATAAAACAATTTTTAAATTCGTTTTTTACTTTATAATATAGCTCTTCGCAAACACTTTAATTAGTGCTAAAGTGTAAAGTGTATATCAAGTGAAATTCGGTTTTCAAAATAATGACAAAATAAATAGGAAGCGATTCGAACGTGACAAAAACAGAAGTTGATTTCGGGTGCAGCTATATATAGACAAAGTTGAGCGAAACCTGACACAATAACTAAGCCCAAATAGTTTTAATATCTTATGAATGAATAGTTATTTGAAAAGTATTTTATTTGATTTGGAAATCTTCTGTACTTTTTTTTAAATAAATATTTATTTCTGTCGATACGTGACATGTCGAACGTGACAATTTTTCCATCATTATATTTAGGTGATTTCCATTATAATGCGAAGGTAAAACTGAAAGTTTATTGCAATCACATAGTTTTTCATGGTTTTTTGTGCATTCTTTTTTGACCATTTGTACCCTCAGAAAGATTTTAGATAGCAAAAGTAAAAGAAATCTATGGGCACAATGCAAATGCAATATTAATGTTCAAATTGGAAAAATTCCTCTAGCGCGGCAGTAAAACCAAATATTTCGAAATGGGTTATGACTAAATGTGAGATTAGCTTACGTTTGTTCAATTTGACTGCTTCCCCATAAAAATTTGATAAAACATAGTGTTTTTAACCACTTTTATATTTTTGGCTTCGGTGGACCTTTTTTTGGGAAATGCCCATATGTACATAGGTGTTGTGAAATTCGCGGCACAAAGTTGTCAGGCCTGTTCTCGTTCCTAAGTTCGATTTATCGGAATTTACAAAAGTTTCGATTTTCAAGAAATGAAAAGCTTTTTCAAACGAAATCGCCAGCAACTAATTTGCCAATATCAGTTAAGCCAGAAGCATAAAAGCATCCCTTGCTTAAACATTTTGCTATCAAGACATTGGAAGTGGAAACATTTCACAATTCCACGAACCGAATCGAAAACGGTAACAGGACCGTGCAGTTTCTATTGAATTTTTTGTATGTGTGTATGTATGAATGTGTGCTTGTAAAATGTACATACCCAGCAAACAATATGTGCGTTTTCTGACACTTTTCTGACACTTTTTTATGAGCATTCACCGTCATAATGTGCACAAAAAAGAATCCGGAATTTCTATGCAAACTGTCGCACTTAATGTGGAAGTTTTCTGATTCTAATCGGACTCTTTTCTGACACAGATATAAGTGCTTTCACCCTCCCAATGAAGCATATAAAAACCTCATAAATGACACATATAAGTTACTTTTCTAGGCACTTAAAGGGCTTTTGAATCGCCTCCTCAAAGGCTTTTTTCAGACCCATATGGGAGTGCAACTCCGAAAATGCTCAGACATAAGTGATTTTTATGAGCCCGCTCTCTAAGAGCACCGAAAACCCTCAAATTTATGTGTTTACTCCAAAAACGCTCTTAAGCTCGGCTCTTTTCAGAGACATCATTTGGAGCGCTCCGAACTTGGCTTGCTGGGTACATATGTACACGATTTAATTCTTTGGAAATCTTCAAATTGTACATATAAAATTTTCATTTCCGTGGAACCATGGAAGCAACCTTACCCGGCACATAAAAATTATGCACAAAGATATTTTAAAAGAAAACTCCACTCAAGAAAAGCCAAAAGAAGCCCTTAGAGTTTGGATTGACGATCTATTCAGCCCCTCAATTAAAGTGTCATTGACAAAAAGCCGGTCTCAAAGACGCTTGTGTTTTATTGTGTACTGTAGATGGTCGTTAATTAATGAATGAACTTGGGTATAGAAAAATCCCTAATCCCATTCTGCATGGTCTGGGATGTCCGTATTTGATAAATCCTCAAAATGTTCGAGATAAGGTAATTTTGAAGTCAAAGATAACAAGTAATAAAAAAAACTGAACAGTAACCGAAACCGTACCGTTTAATGATCGTAACTGTAACTCAAACAGATATTTGTTTCGGTTTTAGTCCCTGCTAAAAAAACAAATGATCAAAATAAATGCTCCAACTAGTTCAAGGTATTTAGTTCAATTGCCTTCAGCCCTTTAATGAATGAAAAGTCCCCCCCGCCTCCCATGCTCATCATTCATTTCGATTCGTTTGTGGATGTCATATAAAAATAGACGAAAAAAACAAAATTAACAGCACGCGTTGTCGCTTTACTGCCCCTTGGATGGGTCTGACACTGCATCAGCATCATCATCATCATCATTAGCACAGTTTAGTTTAGATGAGATTAGATGTTGTCGTTTGGCATTTCAATGTGTTTTCAAGCAACTTGATACCCACTCGTACATATTTGTATGCTAATGCGGTTATCAAATACGGGTTGGGGTTTCAAAATTGCCAATTGTTTCCTGTGCCAGTTAACAAAAACCAGAATTGAGCTGGTAACAAACCTTTTTCTTTTGTGGATTAGTTTTTTTTTGGAAAATTCACTAAAGGGTTTCCTTCTGTCGAATCGTTAATAAATTGATGTCACGCACTGAATAAACAAACAAATAAAAATGAAAAAAAAATAGTAATCAAATTGGTCTTCACACTGGAAACGCCAAAATTGAAATGAGAATTGAGAATAAAATTTCAAGCAGTTTCTAGCTTTGTGCTGACGCTGGGCATAGTGCGGGGCGCCAATTTTTGTTAAACATTATCGCGCTCATACACACAGAGATACACACGTAAGCACATATGTACATGCGTATATGTATATGCATACATAGAGATATTTGCTTTAGTTTTTGCAATCAATAAGTAACTATTGTGGGAGATACATACGAGAGGGGAACAAGAAGTAACTGAACAACATACTGAATGATGCAACTTTTAGATTTTACTATTATAAACACAAAACGAAGAGGTGAAGCGTACATTACAATTGCCAATCCATAAAATCATCATGTAAATCCAAACTCAATACAAAATTTGGCAAATTTCGCGATTTTGTAGACCTTTTGATCCTCACCGTTTAACTATTCACCCGTGTACATAATACATACTCTAAATTCATACGAAAATTGAGTAATTTTTGCCATTTTTTAGAACTTTCGATCTTTACCATACGTCTATTTACCAGCTTTTATAATAATCAAGTCACATTATAAAATTTTTTAAATTTCGCGTTGGTTTGGACTGTTTGATGTACACATCATATTTACCCATCTGTATAACCGTCTCTACGGCAATCTAAGCTCATATATGAATTTTGCACTTTTCGGCATTTTTTTGGACCCTTCAATGTATACCTTCTATTTACCCGTCTTCATGACAATCTAAACTCATTATAAATTTTTGCAAATTTCGCTATTATTTTGATCGATTGGCTTACACCTTCCCTTTTCCCTTCGACAATTGCCGACTACTAAAGCTTCATGGTTTTCTAAACTCATAATAAAATTTTGGAAATTTTGCGATTTTTTTGACCACTTGATCTACACCTCCTATTTACCCGTCTTTATGACAATTTAAGCCAGGTCTGCAGGTCTGCACTCCGGGGTTCGAACCCGCCAAACTTATTGGGTTTGGGCTCTCGGAGCGGGTTCAAAAGGTCGCTAAACCTAGGTTCGGATTCAAACTGGGGTTCAGGAACGTAAATTTAAACAAACTTAAAGAGACTTGATAAAAAAAACAACATAGAGCTTGGATCATCGAACGTTTTAGCAGGCTCCAGGTGAAAAAGTCATGAAGCCAATGAGTAATAGAGATAACATTTACTTTGCCTCTCAATTTTGAGTGGTGTTGAGCAATAGTCCGCATTGAGATTCTTATTGTCCGCATTGAGATTCTTATTGTCCGCATACGAAATCACAGTGGTTAAAGTCTATATATGCTAGTCTGTGAATAATGTATGTTTGTTCATCACTTTTAAAACGAGACACAAACACACCACAAAGAAGGTTGGTCAGCTGTACAGCTGTTTCAAGAACGTCTCGGCTCTAACATCAGCAGGCTTTGCCTATCTTCAGCAAGTCGGTCGAGGCCATCTCATGCCAGCATTGCTGTGACTGTTTGGAAATTCCAAAGGCAGCACATGTGAAAAAACTGACAACAACAGACAGCGCCAAATTGACAGAAGACGTTGTGTATGTGTGTGCACCAATTTCGGCCCATCTGCATTAGTGGGAGAAGTTAACACACTTAATATAAGTTAATCATTTGCGTGTCTTCCAGCAATCTTTCATTATTACTGATTTGCTGGATAAAACAAATAAATGAGTATAAAAAGTGCGCTAGACTGTTATTTGTGTTGCAGGACTAGGTAATACAACAAATTATTTGACATTGTAATGTTATTTTTAATAATATTTTTCCAAAACTTTAAGGCTTATAGATTGCTTTTCTTCTTCATAAGAAGATAAACATGTTAAGGAATCGGAGTCTCCGGAGCGGTTGAACTCCCAACCGGCTTGCAGCCCTGATCTAAACTCATATATGAATTTTGCAAATTTAGAGATTCAATATGAAGAGATGTGTTTATTCTCGAACCCCCCACAATGTAAGATCCGCTTATAACCCGCAGACTAACGTTCCAAGAGAAGAACAACTTTCTTTCTAGATTTGGGAAAACAAATCTTTTTACTACAAATTTATTTCTAATTGGTAATGTTTTTTACCTTCTGGCTTAGATACACTAGCTTTATAATTTAGAAAAGTTTTCCCAAAATACTTAGAAATAAAAGCAGAAAACTAAAGACAAATTATTCATTTTCAGCCCGGTCAAGCGCGACTGTAGTATAGTGTAACTTACACAACTTGCTTACCCTTCAGGGTGACACTTCCCCCCTGTGTGTAACTGTACTTGTGTAGGTACTTCTATGGGTTGTTAATGTGGCTGCTGTTGCTGGTAGAGCTTTGGTAAAGAACTTTCTTTTGCTTATAACTCCACTAAAGGTCATTTAATCGTAACAAACTTTGCTGATTAATAAATATAGCTAATTACAGCAAATATTGAAAGTGGAAACAATCTATCTTCAATATATGGCGTTTAGAAAAAGTGCACATACACTGAGAAAAAAATCAATCTAAAACCAAGATTATAATCTTGAAACAAGACGAAACGGTGTCAGAATTCGACAGAGACGAAATAATCTTAACCCAAGATTATATTCTCAATTTAAATCTTAATCCAACAATATTGAATTAAGATCGTTTACACTCGACTTTAAGACGAAACAATCTCATTTTTTAATATGAAAAAAAGACAAACAGGCCTGTTCCGGTTTTCACTTTCACTTAATTTGCTCGAATTTGATTTGGTTACATGTTCCGGTTTTCACAATTCGATAGATTTACTCGATTTGAATTCACATTGCTCGGAGTCGATGAATTCAAAAGTGAATTCGTTTTTTTCCTTAATGGTGTCAAAATAATGGTTTAAAATTATTTTTGTAGCAATGTTTAGTGTATTTAGATACTTTCTGCAATCTCACATTTTTATACTCTGTACCGAAGGTACATAGAGTATATTAAGTTTGTGCAAAAGTATGTAACAGGGAGAAGGAATCGTTTCCGAACCTATAAAGTATATATATTCTTGATCAGCATCAACAGCCGAGTCGATATAGCCATGTCCGTCTGTCCGTCCGTCCGTATGAACGAAGAGATCTCAGAGATGGTAAGAGATAGAGGTTTGACATGTATGGGACATATATTTCTTATACTTGCAGGCAGATCAAGTTTATTTTCAATTTTTGCCACGCCCCCTCCCGCCCCCGCAATTTGGAAAAAACTTCATATCTCCTACAGTTTTGGAGATAGATCGTTCGTTCTAGAGAGACCTTGTAAACAAAATTATTTATCGATTTGCTGAAGGAATGATAAGGATCGGATGAACGATACTCAAGTTATGGGCAAAAAACGGCCACTTAACACCACCGTTTCACCATCGCCCAACCAGTTGCAGTATAAGAGCAGAGATTTTCGCAGCCTGAGTTTTTAAACTGCAACTGGCTGCGCTCAACAATTGACCCCCTACGGCAAAATCGACTAATCGGCCGTGCCAATGTGTTATTGAACGAAGAGGTCGTGGTTCGAGTCCCAGGAGAGGGGTGGGTTGCATTGCAACCGAAAATTGTTTATATTTGTTTTTTTAGCATAATAAATCTATATATATCAAAAAAAATTTCAACTGAAGCTTTACAGAAAACTGTAGGATGGTTAATAAGTAGCGAGATGATAAATCTTGTTTTTAAGATTTCTAAGCTCATTTCAAGGTTTTTCAATCTTGTTTTTATAAAATTGCAAGGTTCTTGAAAACGAGATTTTCAATCAAGATTTTAGATTGATTTTTATTTTCTCAGTGTACCAAATTTGTTAGCAACTCTGAGATGATAGGAACAGACATGTTTAAATCGACTTGGTTGTCTTGATATGTTCAATTTTAGTTTAAGCCCGATTACTTATTGATACACCCTCGCTCAAATGTATGTTTATAAGAAAATCTTTGTAAGTATGTAGTCAGACATCAACAAAGCATAGTGACATACATATGTACATGCACACACACTTAGAAATAAATGATTGCATGTTTGAATGTATGTAAGGTGTTTTCGTAAAGCTTATCTCGCACTTGTTTTGCAAACTTTACAGTTAAATGGTTAATTTATAAAAGCTCATCGATCAGGTTTATAAACACTTTTCTCAAATCGCGAGTCAATGTATTCACAACGAAAAACGAGCCTCTGTTTTCAGCTTTGATAAATATTCACCCACGTTCTTTAAAACGGACGGAATAAATCGAGCTTTAACAAAAAACTTATTTTGACACAAGAATCGAACGATACCAGTAACAAAATTTTTGACATTATGTCAGAAGTATAGGAATGCACATAAGTACGTAAGGCAGCTGATTAGTAATCGCAATCATATTAACATTTGTTTGATAAGCAACCCTGTGCAATGTTGAAGGTGTATACTGTAGATATATTCTTTAACTTTGCTTGATCATCGCGATTCAACCTCGATATAATTGCATAAGAACCATGGATGACAGCAAAATAATTATTTGGACCCAATTTTCTTATAATTCCTATCCAACGAGGTAAAATATTTTCCTAATTTTTGAGAAGAAAAGCTAATAAAATTACAAAATAAACTAATAACGACACCCCTAACCCCTATTCACAGCCAATTGTAGTCGGAGATGTTATTAGAGTTAGCAAAAATTTTGATAATATAGAGATCGAGAAGAGGGGGGGAAAAAAAACCAAAACCTATAGTTATGTAGGAAAAAATAAAAATAAACTAAAATAATAATAATATAAAATAATAAAGAACTTTTTAGCGGGCTCTAGGTCTACGAATTATGATTTTCATGAAAACATTTCTAAAACAAGACACGCACAACACTACAAAGGAGGCTGGTTGATCGTATAGCTATTTCATAAACTTCCACAGTTTAATCATCAGCGATCTTTTGCCCAATTTCAATGAGTTGACAGACGCTACCTCATGCCAGAACTGCTAAGATCGCTTGGGAATCCCAAGTCAGACTTGTAGCAAAAATTCGGACAGTTGTAGCAAACGCCAAGTCAGAAGCTTTGTATATGTGTGTGCGTGACCCTAGAGCCCGCTAAAAAGTTCTATGATTGATAATCTTAAGGTCGCTAAAACAGTCACATTGTATACGTAAAACTTAAAATTAAATAACCGGAAAATCTCTGACCCGGTGGGGAAGATTTTTCAGCCAGTCCGGCAAGCTATGCCCCTACTCACAGCCGGAAGTGGTCAGAGATTTCGACGGAGATAATTATAGAGAGACGTTTTTTGTGAGAAGTGAGAGTGATCTGTTGAGAGCAGGTGTTAGAGATCATTGTAATTTTGACATAAGACCCGAAAACGTTTGTGCTGGGCTTAATCAGTTCTGCATCTAGGTAAGATTATAGGTAGATAGTTTTTAGTTGGCCTAGAAGGAACGGAGAAGTTAAGGCGACCTAAGAGTTCGGTAGAGTCTACATCACCAATAATTATCTAATGAAGTAAAAAAAACTCCTAGGACTGTTCTACGATTAGCTAACGAAGGGAGGTCAATAAGCAAGAGTCTGTTGGAGTACGTTGGTAAACGAAAGTTAGCGTCCCCATTTAAGCCACGTAGGGCAAAAATCAAGAATTGCTTCTGAGCTGATTGAATGCGATCAACATGTTTTTTATACTGCGGACACCAGCTGTCCCATTTTCATCAAACTTGGTGGAATTATGTAAAAGTATAGAAAACTTATAAATACGAGGCTTGGGAAAGTTTGCGTTAAAGACAAAAAAGTTTTTCTCACTAAAACAACATTTTCGACCGATGGTTCCTATGGCAGCTATATGCTATAGTCATCCGACTTGAATCAAACTTAGCAGAATTATGAGGAAGAATATAACAAGAATTGTTGACCATTTAAAAATCATAATTCAGACAACTGAAAAAAAAGTGGGTGAAATGACTGTCACTCGACAAATGTTGATGTTCGAATGTGGATAAGGGAGAGAGTTCAGTTTAATTTCAACATCAGAGCTAAGAACACATACATTGAAAGTGTTAGTTCATTGAATCGACTAAAACTGTAGGCCAGAAAGAATGCGCGTTAAGGTAAGCTACATTGGTCCTTAAAGTTGTAATTCAATCCATTCGATTTCCAGATGACGGTGGTGATGCGGGCGTGGATCCGTTTAACATGCTGGCTAAGTTGCACAAAAATTTCTCCAGCAAATTGGAGGACCACATCTTGTCTTTAGATAAGCTGCTCATAGAACATCCCAATCTGAAAGGTGGCGAGGGCGAGTATGGAGCCATACCAGGGACTCGAACAAAATGTTGATGGCTGCGGCAAGCTGGCCAAAGGATCGGGCAAGCGTTGCTCCAACTATGCCACGGTGAGTATGAAAACCTTGGCTTTATTATACCCTTGCAGAGAAAATATTAAAATTGTTCAGAAGGAAGCATCTCCAACCACATAAAGTATATATATACTGGAATTGCATGACGAGCTGAGTTGATATAGTCATGCCCGTCTGTCCGTCCGTCTGTTTCTATGCTATCTCCTCCGTCAGCTGACTAAACTTTGGACAAGGTCTTCAAGTACAAATAAGCTGGACATCTGTCGAAACCGGCAGGATTGGAAGACTAAATCATATTGCTGTCTGGGATGAATGTTTGTAATTCTTGTTGTGATGCATTTTGATGGTATTGCAGTTGAGTTGACGAACTGTTTCCGTTAAGGCCGTTGCTTCCATTGGAGGACGATAAGCAAGTTAGCCCGAGCAGGGCTGTGAGGTAGTTTTTTTGCCTCTAGTTGAAGACTTTGTCCTTCCAGTGTTAACATTCCCCTATTTTATTAAACTAATTTTCCTTTCTCATTTAGGTTTGTGTGAGGGCTCTGCTAATCGATGTGGATCCAGTGAAGATGATGAAGCTTATGGAGTGTCTTGATAAAGCGAAGTTGGAGATTAAAGTGATGGCCACAGCTTGTCGGGCAAGTTTTACACCCGAGGAAGTGCAGCATAAGGTGTTGTCTGACAATTTACTTAGAGGCCTAGTTGACTTCATGTTGGCAATCGCTTCGCTGCTGTGGAGGCAATGTCATCATCATTGAAGCCAAATCTGGATCACAGGAAGTTAGGTGAAACCGGATATCGGAAGACCGGAATGCAGAGTACCCATGCCACAGTGCGTGGAGTTGCCATACTGCTGCTTGGTAAAATGGCCATATACCTATACCACATGGGTAATGAACTAAAGTCTCAGATTCGAGGTCAGATTCTCACATTCTCTTCTCAGATGGTTTAACGGAAGCTGCACCCAACAAGCCGCTCACCAAGGGCAATCAGCAGTCCCCCATTTCGGTGGAAATGAAGAAGACAGCGAGGGTTGCAAGTGGATCAGCTCCCTCAGTTGCTGGCTGTAAACAATACCAAAATTGTTCAACTTATTGATGAGCTCATCAATAAGTCGTTTATTTTTGGTATTGCTGTAGAAATTTTTGTGTAACTTTGCCAGTATGTTAGCTGTATCAACGCCCGCATCACTATTGTCATGTGGAAATCGAATGGATTTTTAGCCTACACTTTTAGTTGATTCAATGAGTTAATGTGTGTGTTCTTAGCTCTGATGTTAAAATTAAACTGAAATAAATAAAAAAAATATATAACTTAAAATATTCACAAATATTCAAGTCGCCTTCAATATTTTTGTCAGTGTGAAACCTTGTTATTGACCGTATCGAAATCGGTAAAAACCTGAGAGATTTTACCAATGGGCCTGTTCAAAACTCCGATATTCTTACCAGCTATGATGTATTGCGATCGTCAAAGATCAATAGATTTCTTTACCTTTATTTTCTTCGAAAAAGTGCGATTCTTAAGAAGAAAAAATAATAGTTTTTTTTATTTTTTAATACTTCTTCTAGATAACCTCAAAACGACAAAATGAAAAAAAGTAGACATACATATACAAGTGAAAAGTGTGATTGAAGTAGTCTTAATCGCTAAACCTATCTTTACGAATTTTTCACTGTATATTCATGTCCATCAGAATAAAAGTCTGGGAACCGATTGGATTGGATTGGATTCTGTTAAAAAGTGGTTCAGACCCATAACACAGAAATTGAGCAACGAACTGGAAAACTATACTTTTCCCAAATCAAAACTGGTTTCGAATAAGTTTGGACGAGTTTAAATGTTAATAGCCAGTGTTTGGAAGTACCTAGGTACATACCTAGATACAAATTTGGGGACCTTTTACCTTACCTCGGTATTTTCAAATTCGAGTACATTTTACCTTACCTAGGTCTTAATTTCCATTTACCTTGTCAATAGATAAGGGTCTAGATACTTTTCGTACGAGTTTTTTTCGCGCCGATTATATTATAGCCAAGATGTTGACGCTCTGCCATGTTGAAGAAAAAAGTTTCAGGGACCTGTTCACTGGACGTGCAGTAAACATTCCCTGTTCAAAACTATACGATCCTAGCTAGATAAGAGGAAGGAGGACTATTAGCCGTGCTCCCATTTTCACTTTCCCAAAAATTTTGCGATTTAACGACCAATTTTGTACTGAAACCCGGTTTAAAATCGAGAAATTTTTACGAAAGTGAAAATAGAATCGTTTAAGAATAATATCGCTGGTATTTTTCAAAATACTCATTTTTTTTGTACGACTGCCGATATCTGGAGTTGCAATAACAAAAGCTACTTTGGTGTAACTGACTGCTATGAATATATATAGTAATCTACATCGTTATTCTCTCGTGGTTGCATATAAACGTGTGCGATTTTCCCACACACATGAAATACTTGCTGCTATATTAGCTGAAGTTCATAGCAAATACGGACTTAGAAATACCAATATATGTGGAACAGTTACAGATAATTCATCCAACTTCTGTAAAGCATTAATAGTGTACAGTTTTAAGAAGAGTCTGATTTAAAAGTAATAGACCTGGATAGTTCAGCTGTTGCTGAGATTATTTTGCCAGGTACTTTAGATGCGCGTCACACACTTTTAACTAAGTTGTCACGAAAGATGCAGAACAGGCTTTAGAATTCTTCCTTAGACTTTGTTTTTGTCCACTATGATACTTCCAAAATTTAAATTGACATGAATTCCATATCACCATATGTGAAGTGATTTGAAGATTGACTTGTTGAAGAAATTACGGAAAATTTGGAAACTGTTGTCAATGAGAGTTCAAATATAAAGGATTCTGAAGTCTTTTCAGATACCAGTTATGGAAGATTAGATGAAGCTGAGAATTGTGATAAAAATTCCAATATTAAAATGGAAGCCTTAACTTATCTTGCCGATTATAGCAATTCTTTTGAATCTTTACATAAGTATAAAAATATTTGAAATGTTCTATTGAAAGAATTTTTAGCTGTGAAGGCCAAATACACAAAAACAAAACAGACAAGGTGACGGAATTTTCGAAGTTTTTTCCGATAAAAAATCGAGATAGTATATAAGACAATAAGCACAATAACCCATTTTTTAACCATTCTTTTAAATTTAAAAGTACCTTTTTTATACCTTTACCTTTACCTAGGTACTGGAAATTTCGTATACTTTTTACCTTACCTAGGTACATTTTTTGACATTTACCTTGTACCTTACCTATTTAAGACAAATTGAGTACCTTTTCAATCACTGTTAAAAGCGAAGAAACACATCCACACAAAACAATAGACCCGAGCAACGCCGGGTATGCAGTTGGTATTTCTCTAACAAAACTTCTATTTTCCTGGACAGCCTGAAAGAATGCTTTAGTTTTTGTTACAGTTGGCTGAAATAGTGAATACATTTTGTGCATTTTTCCAGCATATCGTCAGCATTGACATTGTAGGGGCCATTATCAAGCCAAAATGGAATCATCAAAATTGACACAAACTGGTGGCGGATGCGGAATGCGCCTGCAGTTGCTGCTGCAGATGTTCTAAAATTTATGGCCATTTGTTCATTAAAATCGCATAAATTATCGACGAGATGCCTGCTGCTGCCGAGGCAAGTAAATCAAATCGTTTAATTATTAAGTATACAATGCAGACGGAGAATAGGCAGCAGCGGCACGCGAAACGAGTGCTCAAATAAGCAAAATGAACACAAATCAGCAACAATTTCACTTTCAATTTGGAACGAAACGAACGAAAGAATTTATCAAGACAGGCATTGGGCATAGCCGGGCATAGCCCATTAGGAATGGCCACACGAGGACGGAGGGCCAAATGAAAAGTGACGGGCATTGGAACAATTAAGAGCCTATCACTTAAAAAGGCAACTGACATACACACCGACAAAGAGAGAGAGAGAGAGAGAGAGAGAGACAGGGAGCGAGGCGAATCGACTGTGCGAGTACCCTGTGAATATGCGGGAAGCCTGACTGCAATATAATCTATAACTGCCCAAAAGTGAAATCCGCGAACTTTTTTTTGCTCATATCTTGACTATCTTTCTTCCGATCTTCAGCGAAATAATGCTGATTAACCATCTAACTACAAGACTGGGATATACGAGGTTTTTTTTACCAAATGGCTGGGGATCAAGCAGGCAGATCAAGTTAAAAAAGTTTATTTCCCATAAAAGAAAATTACGCAACAAGGTCCAGTACGTATATTGAAGGCTTAGCGGTGATTCTAGATGATTGTGCTGAACACGAATCTGTTTTCAGAAATGATCCATCACGTGGAGATTTTTAGTAATTTGAGCTTAAAGTTTCAAAAGTGCCTATTTGACCCTTTTTTGTTGGAAAACTTAATTTTGTTTTGACTCTTTGATATTATTGTAAATTACCATTTCTTAATTTTAAAAACAAACTATTTCGATATACTGGAAAAACTCTAATTTTGTTGCCTTGTGTAATTTGTAAACACAATATAATCAACTGTTCAAAAACCAATAGTGAATAGCTTTAAATGAATTGTGGTTTCCAAAACGGCTTTTTAACCCCGCAAAATCCTTGCTGCATAGTCACTACAGTCGTTTTCTGTTCTTGTTGATGAGATTGCCAAGAGGTTACCGACGGAATGAGATGAGAAAAAATTCTAATTACAATAAAAACAGAGAACCCCCCAGTCCCCAAAAGTAAACACACACTTTAAAGGCATCGCATGCGCAGAGTCTGCCGCTTTTCCGCTGTATTATAATTTCTCTGCAATTTTCATTAATTTTTGTTGTTTTTTTGTCTGCCTAAGTTCTGGCATCAGGATCACCATAGCCATCATGTGATCCATTGGAGTTTTCCGCTTCCTCATACTTATTTCGCAATTCCCGAATATCAGCCACAATTTCATTTACTCTCATCATCCGTTGTTCCACTCTTTCGCGAGTTTCAGCCGTGGCATTCTTATTCCGTTTGAGTTTTGCCATTAGGCGCTCGCAGTTTTCGACTATTTGGTCCACAGCCATTTTCATAGGATTCTGCAGCTCTGTCTCTGTATTACTGATGGACTGCTCTTCGCTGTGCTCCATTTGGGCCACATCCATTTTGGTAGTATTCTGCAGCTGTTTCTCTGAATTACTGATCAACTGCTTTTCGCTGTGCTCCATTTTGCTTAAAGGACGGACACATACGAAATATTTGTATTTCAGGTTTCCAAAATTTAAATGTAAAGGGCAAATTTGAAATGAAAGCAAGTAATGCTCAGCTGTAGCAGAGCTGTAGCAGGGTTTGACAAATATAGTAAAGAAACTTGATTAGAAAACTTGAAGTTTTTTGATATCAAAGAAAGTCAAAACAAAAAGTATAGGTTCCCCACAAAACGCGTCTAAAAAGGGTCAAAATATGAATTTCTTGCAACTGTAAGCTCAAATTACTAAAAATCTCGACGTGATGGATCATTTCTGAAAGCAGATTCATGCTCAGCACACGAAAATCGTCTAGAATCTCCACCAACCTTTCAATATACTGGAAAAAGTCTAATTTTGTTGTGTTGTGTTATTTTTAGGAAAAACTTATAAATATTTATATTTTTTACTTCACCTCGTTTCGGATTCAAAATCAGGACCTCGGGAACTGAACACTAACGACATGACGTCTTAACGTTGACAGTGCATCAAGTCACGTGTGTATCATGCAAAAAGCCCGGTGGTGCTGGTAAGAGATAAAGACATGTGTGGGGCATAAACTTTTCATACTTCCAGGCAAATCAAGGTGTTTTTTACTATATTTGTAAAACCTCATCTGCTACAGCTGAGCATTACTTACTTTCATTTCAAATTTGCCCTTTTACATTACATTTAAATTTTGGAAACTTGAAATACAAATATTTCGTCTGTGTCGTGAGCAAAATTGAGCACAGCGAAGAGAAGTCGATCAGATCGCATGATGAGAGTAGATCAAATTGTGGCTGATATTCCGGAATTGCGAAAAAGGTCTAAGGAAGCGCAAAACTCCAATGGATCACATGATGGATATGGTGATCCTGATGCCAGAGCTTAGGCAGACAAAAAAGCAACAATAACACTAGTTTACAGCCAAAAAGACTCATTTCTACTGAAACTGTTTTTTAGTGTAGTTTGGACTGGTGATCTTTAAAATCGATTACAAAATTTTTTTCATGGCAACGTTTTTTAAATATGAATTTTTTATTATTTTTTCGGTAGGTGCACTTGCATTTTGAGCCATATCTCACTTCATAATCGGCAGATGGAGTCAAGCAAGATATGAATCGAAAGGTAATTGAATGGTCAATTATAGCACAAAACAATATTTTCGAATCGATTAAGAAATTTGAATACAATAATAAAAATATTTAAAAAAAATAGATTTTTTGCTCGAAAACGCAATAAATTTCGTTTCCAAACGCCTAGGAAAAATATTTAAAAATTCTAAACAACTATTTTGATTTTTTCTACATGAGAACCGGACTTATTATTTTTGAGATTTTTTAAAAATAAATTTTCTTATTATCTTCGACTTTTGTTCTGTTCTGGAATTTTTTATCTGATCTGGCTATTCGCAAACTTCCAATATTGACCAAAAGACGAAGAAAAGAGAAAAAAAAATTTTCTAAACACTTTAGATACTCAAATTTTACTTTTAGGTCCTTCACTTAAATTGATCCAGCTACAACATTTATTCATAGATTTATTTCATCAATACCTTATTATCTTTGTAGAAGTACGATTCTTAAGTCGAATGAATAAAAATAATTTTTATGGCTTTTTTTATATTTTTCCTAAGCGATTAAAAAGGAAATTTCATGCATTTTCGAGCAAAAAATTTTATTTTTTTAAATATTTTTGGTCATTGTATTAAAAATTCTAAACCGATTTGAAAACAATCGATTCATATCTTGCTTGATACCATCTGACGATTATGAATTGAGATATGGCATAAAATGTAAGTGCACCTACTGAAAAAAATTCATATTTAAAAAACGTTGCCATGAAAAAATTTTTGAAATGCATTTTTGAGATCACCAATCCAAACTACACATAAAAATAGTTTTAGCAGAAATGGGTCATTAAATTTTTTTTTTTATTGTAAACTAGAGTAATTAATGAAAATTGCAGAGAAACTATAATACAGCGGGAAAGCGGCAGACTGCGATACCTTTAAAATGTGTGTTTACGTTTGGTGCTGGGGGGGGTCCTCTGTTTCTATTGTAATTAGAATTTTTTTCTCATCTCATTCTGTCGGTAACCTTTTGGCAATCTCATCAACAAGAACAGAAAACGACTGTAGTGAATATGCAGCAAGGGTTTTGTGGGGTTAGGAAGTCGTTTTGGAAACCACAATTCATTTAAAGCTATTCACTATTAGTTTTTGAACAGCTGTTGGTATTTTCTTTACAAATTATGCTAGGAGTAGAGAGAGAGAGTAGGAGTAATTCATTAATTATGATCAGATTTATCACATCAAACATAAGAAGCAGTTCGTAGACGTACTGCTATGGGTTCAGCATCATCTATTCGTCAAAAGATGCGTATTTTTACGGTTACAAATGTCAAATGACAAGAACGGAAGCCTTCGGACCGTGGGAAGTGATTTTGGAAAATATACCACACTAAGTCGAAAAATGATAGGAAAACTGTTGCATGAAACTCTTGGCTTTCATCGGATCAGGTTCAAACTCATTTTCCAATTTCTGTATGAAAATTTAACAAAGATTTCCTGAAAATTCACCCCCTGGGTGGAAAATGGGAGGACAAGTGTTTAAAAAACTGCAATAAGTTTAATTTCGTCTGCTTTTGCTTCTGCTTTTGATAAAAACAGACGTCCACGTTAGTGCAAGCGCGACAGAAGTCACTTACATCTCTTTTCTGCTTTTGCATTTTGAACGGCACGTTATTTCTCTCAACACACACAACCGTTATTTGTCTCGACTCGGTTGAAGGTAACAACAACAGCGCGCTAAAAAAAACAAATGTTGTTGTTGCGTTGCGGTAAATTTTGGTGGTCTTGTTAATTCCAAGAAAATATCGTGGCTACAGCGCTGCCGTCGACTGGTAGAAGCGAACACATGCTGCTGCTTCGACTTACAGCACTGAACCAAAAACATCAGCAAAATCAAAATCATAAAGTGACGTCTGCTGCTGCTGCTTTTTTATTTTTTTTTCTCAATAATTGTGTTTTGCTTTTGATTTTACTGCGGCTTCCGTTTTCATCAAAAGCAGAAGCAGAAGCAAGAGCTCTTATTGATGAGTTGAAACGAGAGCGTAAGTTAAAGTCGGCTCTAACCGACTTCGATATACCCGTTACTCATGGAAACAAATGTTTAATAGCCTTCCTGTATGCCTGAGGTGGGTCAGCCGAAAAGTATGCAACATTTTTTAACTCGTCTCTCTCTCTCTCTCTCACTAAGATTGCTGCTGAACGCATTGCTTAGGTTATGAGTGGGGTGGGTGGTGGGTGTTAACTGATCGTTTTTTGCTCATAACTTGAGTATCGTTCATCCGATCTTTATCATTCCTTCAGCAAATCGATAAATAATTTTAAGTACTAGATATCTTTAGAAAGTACGAACCATCTATCATCAAAACTGTAGGAGATATGACGTTTTTTCCAAATTTCGGGGGCGTGGCAAAAATTGAAAATAAACTTGATCTGCGTGCAGACAATAGGAGTCTACATTTCAAATTTGGTTGCTCTAGCTCTTCTAGTCTCTGAGATCTAGGTGTTCATACAGACGGACGGACGGACGGACAGACGGACAGACGGACAGACGGACATGGCTATATCGACTCGGCTGTTGATGCTGATCAAGAATATATATACTTTATATGGTCGGAAATGATTCCTTCTGCCTGTTACATACATTTGCACGACTTTAGTAAAGACTTTAGTAAAAAGCGGAAGCTGTGAAAAGGAAAAATTTTGTAACTTTTGCAACTTTGACAGATGCAATTTAAACACTGCTCCAAAATTTGACAAAATCTCTCCGAAAGTCAGAAAATGAGCAAAAAACCGTTGTATAAAACTATTTTGGTTTTCATACGATCAGGTTCGGTGGAAAATGGATGGTTAAGGTTATTGGAGCAAGAGTTTAGTTTCCGAGCTTAATTTTGAAGCTAAGTATGGAATATGTGAGTTTCTAATTTGGAAATCTACACCCCAAGACGAAAAATGAGCTCAAAACTGTATGAAACCCTTATGTTTTTCATCCAATTATCTCCAATTATCATTTCAAAGCTTCACTTCTATAAGAGCTGGTAACAAATCATCGCTACCCCATTTGTTTTTGCCCTCTTTTACAGGGTATAATGAAAAATATTAGAACAAATGTCAAAAATGCGCAGAAAATGCGTGCAATTAATCAACAGCGCCCGGTTGCAGGCCCATGATGTACCACCTGCTTTGTCCGCTCTATACACCGCCCACCCTCGCTATTCCCTCCCCAGCCACCCCAGGCACCTTCTAAAAGCAATTTGTGATTAAGCGGCAAATGCGACAAGCTTTCGCTACATTTTTACCCGTTTGGCAACGGAGTGGGCGGCAGCATCGACACACTTGCCTCAAAAATCCGCCAGATACACAACGATAGAAGGGGGATCAGTTGAGATAGAAAGATACAATACATACTCGTACATATTTATTTGTATAGATGGACTTTCAAGTAGCCATCATCTGATCTTCGATGGCAAAATATATGCAGCATAATTTATTGAAATTTTTATTATAATTTTATTTATGATTTCTGAGTTTTCAAATTTGTATGATTGTTGCGCTTTTATTTGTTGTTATGGCAAATATTTATGTGCAATTCAGTCAGTTGATCGTCAAGCATATATCTGTTCACACTTTGGCCACCAAAAACCAAATCCATTTGTGCAAATGCAAATTCAAAAAATGTGGGGGGGTAGAGGAGAAACGAACAGAATAATTGTATGTTGAGAAATTTATAGCAGGGATGTCAACCAGTTTTCAGTAAAAAGCCAAACAGAAAGCCACAATAGAAATCGGTTCACATAATGTTTAGGTGGGAAAAATTATACATCAGTCCAGGCTAACTCTTTAATTCAACTGTTAAAATTATATCAAAAGTGTTGGTATATAATGTCAATAGCTAAAATCTGGTAGTACCAAAAAAAAGTTTGAAATTTATAAGCATAAACGATCTTACAACGTTTTCATGTACGAGCGCTATTTGTGTTGTTTACAGTAAGTTGAAAAAATCAATTTTACCATACCATTTTTGAGCGATTGACAAATTATGAGGAATCCAACATGAACAAACCCTTTTTTACGGCAAGATGTTCATGCAAAATCTTACATATGCTGGTAAAACTAATGTTTAGGGATCCCTCAATCTTACGGTATGTCGCATGACGATCTTGCATTATCAGTTCACTTGGCACAACAACCGATTTTGGACGACCTTCACGGAATTCGTCGCTGAGCGAACTACGACCACGATTGAATTCACTATACCAGCGATATACAGTGGTTTTTGATGATGCTTTTTCGCCATACAAAGAACTGAGTTTATCGTTTATCGTATGGTTGACATAATCCACGTCGAAAGTTTGTAATTTGTAATTTCCGTAGCTTTAGAGTTAAGCGCTAAATAGATAAAAATCCTTATTACTCCCTCATTTCATCTGTCGTTCAATCGTTTCAATCGCTTGTCGCGCTCCTCCGAAATGCTCAGCTTAACACCCTTCCACTTAGGCAATGAGATGTAGGGCTTATTACCCTTGCCAATGATAAACACATTGATTAAACGGGTGGCAATCACATGACCCTGGGAGTCCTTAATGTGAACAATATCGAAAGGGATGACGTTCACGGTTGACAGTGCCGACACGTCCCAAAATTCCTGCTTCCGGTGATAATGCAGAGGTTGCCCGAATCGAACTTGATGTAGTCGGTGATCTTGCCAGTGGCAATATCCACCTGCACGGTGTCGTTGGCATGGATCAGTGGATCGGGATAACGGATGGTACGACCATCGTGTGTCCCTTGAGTACCTTGCACAGCTTGTACTTGGCCTCCTCAGCGGAAATGCGATGGATGGTGATGCGTCCCTTTACAACACCAGACGGAAATACTCGCCGGTCTTCTTCAGGATGATCACATCCATGTAGATATAGCTCCCATACAAAGCTAAAATTTTTTAATACATTTTCAAGAAAAATTTAAAAATGAATATATTCGCTATGCAGCATATATGTAATGACGATTACACAGAGCGGACGAGTCGTTAGCGGTTCTTCCCTTGCGAAATTGTTTCGTATACCTCTCGAACATCACGTTGCACACGTTACAATGACGATACGAGCCGTGTGCGAACTGCCTAAGGCGTACACAAACAAACCTTGACTGTTTTCACATCTGTCACTTTTTCTCGAGTTGGGTCTCGATCGGTGTCGGCTAATGATATTTCCCTTAAAGAGGAAATATTAGACTGTAAAATGAAGCAATACATTTTTTAAAAGACTTTTGAAGACAACTTTTGCCAGCCTCGGAAAGTTTAAGAATTGGTGTAAAATAGGTACCTGCGGCAAAAGCAATTGTTGACAAACTACAACTTCGATTTTAAAATGTTATATATTTATGAAAAGAGAAAGAGTACACATATTCAACAAAATTTTAACAACTTAAAAAGGGTTACTATAGCAGAAGATATGAAAAGTCAAACTTAGTTAATAAACCAAAATTTGTGGATTTTTCGGAATGCGAAAAATTGACTAAGCTTAGGCGGCTGTAACATTTATATTCGTTAACATATCAACGCAATTTTTTGGCTACCTTAATTTGTGTATTTAAACTGTCGATTTATACAAAAAAAGTTTAACTTTTCAACAGATATGAAATTATTGTTTTGTCCAAGGCGGGGCCACTGTGCAACGGTCAAAAAATGGGCCTTAGTGAGAAAAAACTTTTTTGTTTTCCATGTTAGCGTCTATAAACTTGGCCATTATTAATATTATATGCCTTCAAACAGATTTTCTAATTTTGGTCAAGATCGGATGACTATATCTTATAGCTCAAATTGGAACCTTTGGTCGGAAAATGGGTCTTACTGAGAAAAACTTCTTTGTTTTCACTGTTAGCGTCCGCAAACTCATCCATTATTAATATTAAATGCTTTCAAACAGATTTGCAAACTTTGGTCGAAATCGGATGACTATATCTTATAGCTGCCATACGACTGATCGGTCAGAAAATGGGTATTAGTGAAAAAAACATTTTTGTTTTCAATTAAATCGTTCTTAAGGTCGGTGATTCTTAATATTAAACGCTTTCAAACTAATTTGAAAAAGTTGATCGACATCGGGTGACTATATCTTATGGTTGCCATAGGACAGAACGGTCGAAAATGGTTTTTTGTAAGTAATTTTTTTTATTTTTAATGTAAGCTTCCTTAAACTCACTGATTACTAATTATATATGCTTTCAAATATATTCGCAAATTTTGCTCGAAATCGGATGACTATATCTTAAGGCTGCCATAGGACCGATCGTTCGGAAAATGAGTCTTAGTGAGAAAAACCTTTTTAATTTTAAATTTTATCTTTCTTAAACTCGACGATTGTTAGTTTGATATGTTTTCAAAAAGATTCTCGAAATTTGGTCGAAATCAGATGTTTATCTGTCGGAAAATGGGTTTTAGTTATAAAAATTTTTGATTTTGATGTAAGCGTTCTTAAACTCTGACATTTCAAAAACAGCACTTGCAAGGGTATAAGAACTTCGGCACAGACGAAGTTATCTTGACCTTCTCGTTTCGTGCCGACCGCTGCTTTATATGATTGAGAACTTTGTTAAAAAAAATTGTAATAAAGATTCAAAATCTTTACTCTTTGGGATATTCCATGGCAAATTTATGTTTTCCAAAAATTGTATTAAATTATTTTGTTTGTTTTATTTGCCATAAAAAGTTGCAGGCAGTCACCAAGGAGGCGAATAATTTTTTTTTTTTTGTTCTGGGCGGCCGTTAAAGTTGGCGGCCGCATCTATTTTGGGAAGCCAGCACAAGTCCGCCCCGTTTTACGATTATATTTATGTATACGAGATACCCACAATGTGTGTGCACACAGTATATCCATCCCCATTAGTCGTAGTATTCGGCGCGGTTCCACTAATAAAAATTTGTTTTGCCATCTTCGCATGAGCAAATTGCCCATTAAATACAAATTCAACACAAATATTGTTCATTATGATCAAATTAAAGTCTAATTCAAGTGATTAGCTCTGGGCTAATCATATTCAGCTCGTCTGCGTATTGGGTCGTTTTCACAATGTCCGGTTAAGTTTAATGTTGAGATGGAGAAGTACATAGAGTGAAGCATCGTGGACTGTTGAAAGCTAGAAAGCCATGCCCGATATTCTGTTTATCATAAAATAAGATACAGAATTGAATTTATGTGTTGAAAATTCTGAAGTATTATCCCGTCTATTTATTTGTAAATGTATACGAAACTTCAACCCACCAGAGACTTCGGAACAATCGAAAAACTGGAAATAGTGGCCTAAGGGCTAATATAAGTCTGGATACAGTTTATTAGGTTCTTATTAAGAGATACAGACCATAGCCACCGGGGGCCGAAGTTATTTGTCTTTTCACGCAAACGCGAGTCGAACTCATGATTGTGTGAATCGGTGCACACCGAATTGCAAGTAAGCGACTGTAGTCTGGAGAAAGCTCTCTTGCTCACCAACACAAGAACACTTTTCTGTGCTGTGGAATCGCATGTAGAACAGTTTTCATTACAGTATTCAACGGATTTTGAAACTTTTTGCTGAACACAGAGGCTAAACAAAATTTGAAAACTGTTGGCATTGTTTTAACTGTCAACCACATAAGTCATCTGATCTGTACATATTGTTGAATTCATTCTACTCAGAACACTGAACTAACTAACAACTCTTCTGAAAAATTATATATATATTCTGATAAAAATGGTTTTCAACATCATCAAAAATTGGTGGAACTCCTATACAAGATATTTAAACCCCACGCATAATGTAACAATTTCGGAGACCACATTAACCACGGAGCGGGAGCGTACGTTGCGCCACATTGCTTCACCGGATCCTTACCAAAACTTTTTGAATAATTTACGATTGATAAAAGTGCAAGAGTCAGGGAAGGACCGCTTGTCTTTGCGTGAATCTGGTGAGATTCGAAGACTTGCTCCAAGGCTTTGGAATGAGCTACCGGAGGAGGAAATGGACAAATACTTCACGATTGCAGAAAACTCCGAGTGTACACGCAGTGAATTTATGCGTATTATGAAATCCAGAAACAATCTTCAGGAGTTGCTGCAAAATGAGAATTCCGATGATGCAACTATGCCAGCTCCAAGGGGTAGACGTAAGTCACGTCGTCCCAGGAATGCTTTGCAAACGACTCGTAGTAAGAGTTGTACAAAGAAAAAGCGAAAGCAAGAAGAGAATTCCCGGGACGCGACTGTGCCAAAGATACGTATTTGTCTAACTCCAAAGGGTAGACGTATGTTACAACGTTCCAGGAATGCTTTGCGTTGCCGAACGGATTCTGTTGAGGTTGAGCCCACGACACAAAGACGGTGTAGTCCTATGAGAAAGACGCGCGGTCGCAGTGGAGTAAGGAAGACGCGAAGTCGCAGTGGCGTAAGGAAGACGCGCAGTCGCAGTGGCGTAAGGAAGACTCGAAGTCGCAGTGGCCTAAGGAAGACGCGCAGTCGCAGTGGCGTAAGGAAGACGCGAAGTCGCAGTGGAGTAAGGAAGACGCGCAGTCGCAGTGGCGTTAGGAAGACGCGCAATCGCTGTGGCGTAAGGACAAACAATCTTCAAGACTTGCAGCAAAATGAAAATCCCTCTGACGAAATTAAGCCAGTTATTCGAGTTCTTCCAAATCAAAAGGGCAGTCGTAAGTCAGATCGTTCTGGGAATGCTTTGAAGACGAGTCTTAGTAAAAGTTGCACAAAGCGAAATCGGTGTCCAACTGTTGAGGCTGTTGAGGGTGATGAGCCGAGGAAGAAACGAAAGTATTGTCGCAGTCGCAGTCGCATTCGTATAACGAATAGTGAGGGGCTGGCTAATTTGGATGCCGAGGGTGAGCGTAGCGGTGTCAATGTGGGGTTGACCAAATTAGATATATCAGCGCAAATTGGGACTCCAGCGCCAAAAATCGATGAATCGGATCACGAAAATGCTACTTACAAATTGCCTAAAAATGGAAAGAAGACGAAGAACAAGCATCAACAATAATGCGCATCTAGACCTTTAAAAATTTTCAATGTTAAAACCATGTTAAATTCCAATTTTCAATCATCTTTTTTGGAATCATTAGAAATTGTATTATGTATAATTTGATTTCAGTAATGAAAACCGGAACTGTATTGAACCGAACCTCTAATAAGTGACCGTTAAATGAATCAAACCGAATTAAATTTGTTCTATTTATTTCTTCGATGAGTTTAATGAAATTTGGAAACTTTTTAAGGGTGGTAATAGTGATTGGGAATCCAATTGAAAAGCTATAGAAAATAGAGGAAAACTAACCGAGGCTCGGACAAAGTAAAATGTGTGTACGTGGGATACTATTTAAAATCAATTGTTGAAAAATCAATTTGGCTTTAAAATGGAAACTTCAAGAAAAGGTTTTCGTTGGACTATTTTTGACATCTTTCGACCAGGATCATCTTATGGTGCAATGAAGCACCATCAAAAACCACTGTACCTAGGTATATCTATCTGCGATATACCTAGGTACAGTGAATTCAAGCGTGGTCGTAGTTTGCTCAGCGACGAATTCCGTAAAGGTCGTCCAAAATCTGTTATTGTGCCAGAAATCATGCATCATACATGCATTGCGCCGCACTTTTGCTAAAGGGCACTAAGGAAAGAGAACGAAACTGAAAAAAAGAGTGTAGCTAACCAAAATCCTAACCTTCCTTATCTTTCCTTATAAATATGTGACATTACACTGTCAATTTGTTCAGATGCTGCTTTTTGTTACACGAGTTAGAATTTAGAGCAGACCCGGCCAGCCACAGCCAGTTGTATTTTTACGCAAATGCGAGCCGAACTCATGATTGTGTGAATCGGTGAACATTGAATTGCAAGTAAAACGGCTGTAGTCTCGAGAGAGCTCTCTTGCTCATCAACACAAGCTCACTTTTTTGTTCTCTCCATTTGGTCGACACTGATTTAGAGAGCCTAGTCTGTTCGAGAATGATGTTTACCTTCATATGTGGAATATTTCTTGATCAAAGATATGTTTTTATACTCTGTACCGAAGGTACATAGAGTATATTAAGTTTGTGCAAAAGTATGTAACAGGGAGAACGAATCGTTTCCGACCCTATAAAGTATATATATTCTTGATCAGCATCAACAGCCGATTCGATATAGCCATGTCCGTCTGTCCGTCTGTCCGTCCGTCCGTCCGTCCGTCCGTCCGTCCGTCCGTCTGTCTGTCCGTATGAACGAAGAGATCTCAGAGATGGTAAGAGATAGAGGTTTGACATGTATGGGACATATATTTCTTATACTTGCAGGCAGATCAAGTTTATTTTCAATTTTTGCCACGCCCCCTCCCGCCCCCGCAATTTGGAAAAACGTCATATCTCCTACAGTTTTGAAGATAGATCGTTCGTACCTTCTAGAGATACCTTGTAAACAAAATTTTATTTATTTATCTATTTGCTGAAGGAATGATAAAGATCGGATGAACGATACTCAAGTTATGAGCAAAAAACGGCTAGTAAACACCCAACACCACCCCACCCACCATCGCAGCATTATATTGAATGGCAATCTTAGTGAGAGAAAGAGAGAGAGAGAGTGAAACTTAGAGATGAGCGAGTATAACTCGTGAGCAAGTGCGAGCTGCGACGTTAAGGGTACAGAGTATGTTATAGTCGGGCTTGACCGACTTTCTTTCTTGTTTTTGTCTGTAGAGCAGAAAAACGAGAAGGCCAAGCTAACTTCGTCTGTGCCGAAGTTTTTATACCCTTGCAAACGCTGTTTTTGAAATGACAGAGTTTAGAACGCTTAGATAAAAATCAAAAACTTTTGTAACTAAAATCCATTTTCCGTCAGATGAACGTCTGATTTCGACCACATTTCGCGAATCTTTTTGAAAACATATCAAATTAACAATCGCCAAGTTTAAGAACGACAAAATTTAAAACAAAAAAGTTTATCTCACTAAGACTCATTTTCCGACCGATAAGTCCTATGGCAGCCTGAAGATATAGTCATCTGATTTCGACCAAATTTTTCAAATTAGTTTGAAAGCGTTTAATATTAATAATCACCGACCTTAAGAACGATTTACTTGAAAAAAAATATTTTTTTTTCACTAAGACCCATTTTCCGACCGATCGGTCCTATGGAAGCTATAAGATATAGTCATCCGATTTTGACCAAAGTTTGCAAATCTGTTTGAAAGCATATAATATTATTAAGGGACGAGTTTGAGGACGCTAACAGTGAAACCAAAAAAGTTTTTCTCAGTAAGACCCATTTTCCGACCGATCGGTCCTATGGCAGCTATAAGATATGGTCATCCGATATTGACCAAAGTTTGCAAATCTCTTTGAAAACATATAATATTAATAATGACCGTGTTTGGGAACGCTAACATTAAGAACAAAAAAGTTTTTCTCACTAAGACCCATTTTTTGACCGATGGTTCCTATGGCAGCTATAAGATATAGTCATCCGATCCGGTCGGTTCCGACATATTAGCAGCGTGCAGTAAAAAGAAGACTCTGTGCAAAATTTCAGCTCGATAGCTTTAAAACTGAGAGACTAGTTTGCGTAGAAACAGACGGACAGACAGACGGACAGACAGACGGACAGACAGACGGACAGACAGACGGACAGACAGACAGACAGACAGACAGACAGACGGACGGACGAAGCTCAATCGACTCAGCTCGTCGCCCTGATCAAGAATATATATAGTTTATGGGGTCGGAAATGAATATTTCTATGCGTTGCAAACTTCTGGGCAAAATTATAATACCCTTTGCAAGGGTATAATAACTGTATTAAATTGTTATCCAATCTGCACTATTACTAACTATTAGGGGGAAACAGTCCTTATTCAAGTTTGTCGGAAATGTGCAGTGATGTTGACGCTTATATGATGTCACGTGCAAGAAAAATACGAAATTTAAACAGTTTATTTACCGTCTAATTAACAAAAATCTAACTAATGTATGCTGATCAAGAATATATATACCTAATAGGCTCGGAAATGATTCCTTCTCCCTGTTACATACTTTTGCACAATCTTAATAACTTGGGTACGGAATCCGGAAACCTTTATTCGTGAAACCAAATCTTTATAAAGTGTTGGGAGCCGATTCCTTTAGCTAGATCTGTAAATGAACGTATTAAATCTAACACTAGTGAAAAAATTATTTTTTTTATTCTTTAAAGCCGTCAAATGTTTTTGAAAAAAAGATTTATCTAGTCTGGTTGCGATCTGCCATCCCTGATACACTCGATTCCCATGAAAATATGTAAACCTGAAAGCGCCTCAATGGGTAATATATTTCAAAAATTATGTCTGACATTGAGAGGATTAGAAAACGTTTTGACAAATCGCTGCTAAAGCCCCACCCCGTCAGATCTCTGCGATTTTTCAAAGAAACGGAAAAAATAAAATAGTGGCCAAGCGAAACTCATCGCGTATAGATTTTAATTTATTATAAATAAATAAGTACAAATACAATTAAGTTTAGTACACACAGAGCCAAAAGAAACGACAATTTCTAAAGGGGTTTTACAGCGGAGGGAGTGGGGGGAAGAGGTGGGAATTGGCTAACATATGGTCAAGTAAGACTTCCGTTTAGGAAGCTGGAGTGGGCGCTACTGCACCCTCCTCCTCCCCGTTATTGGCCGTCAGGGCAGCCAGCAATTTATCCACCTCGGCTGCCTTCGACTCCAATTCGGCCAGTTTACGTTGCTTCTCGGCCTCATCGGCCAGCTTTTTGGCCCGGCGTTCCTCCTCTTTGCGCGCCTTCTCCTCCAGTTGGCTGCGCAGCAGCGAATCACCCAATCCCAGTTGGTCCATAACCTGCATAATGTCACGACTGTAGCGTAGTCGTGTGCACGATCTCAATTCCTCGCTGCAATCCTCACGTCCCTGTTCCAGACGCTGGAGCACCGACATCTTGGCATCGATAACCACATAATTGCTGCTGGGTATGAAGCTATCGCTCTTCTCGTTCAAATACTGGATGAGAGTGCGCAGCGAATTCGAATTGGATTTGGCATTGATGGCGCCACTGGCAAAGTCCTGGGATTTCATCATTTGGGCATGGGTGGACTTTTGCTTGCACTCGAGACAATTCCAATTGGGATGGGGCAGACCGGTAATTTCGGGTACAACCAGGCCAGTGCAATTCGTGTCGCGGCAATAGAGACCCGAAATGAAGGCGCCCTTCTCCTGCAAAAGAAAAGAGATGGAAATTTTAAATTGTAATTGGTTATAGATAAATCCATATAGAATTTGTATGTAATGGGTTAAACTTCTAATGTAATGTTTCAAAGTTTTGTAAAATTCAAAAAAAATTTAACTAAACAAGACCACAAATCATAAGGGAATCAGATACTAGGGGCTTCTTTCGCCTGAGTCCTACATAACGTGAAAAACCTAGAACATTGAGCTCCAGATAAGCACAAACAGTGTCAATGACAGCGTAAGAAAGGGTTTTCGCATTTAGAGTATATTTTTTGTCTCATTTTTGTTTCGTTTTCAATATCATTTTATACTTAAACGGGGAACAAAACATGCTTGAGTCATGAAAAAAAAAGTCATAAGCAAAATAAAATTCGCGTTCAAAGCGCTACCTGCAGCCGCCACATTAACAACACAATCAAGTAGGTTTGAAACAGAGATAGGACGCCTTGATTTGAAGGCAAAACAAGCGGTGGCAATTATAGGGCCCACTTTCTTGCAATTGAAAAACAAATGTCCCAAATTCACCCTGAAAACTAAAGCCGCCTTGGAATTCCCAAGCGGTTATAGCAGGTGTTGGCATGAGGAGGCAGCTACTGTCTTACAGTCGATGGACAAAGACTACTGAAGATAGAACCGGGAGGTTCTTGAAACAGCTGTATAGTCGACCAGCCTTCTTTTGTGGTGTTGTGTGTTCCTGTTTAAAGTAATAGCATGACCTCGAGCCAACTAAAAATTGATCAAATCAGCTACAAATTCAGCTAAAATTTTAGGAAAAACATTTAAAAATGTTGTGGGAAAAGTTTTCTGAAATGTAATGCAAGTGTTTTGTAACCAAAAAGCAAAAAATCTTCAACATTAGAAGAGAAATTGTTAAATTTGGAATTTTGTATACCCTTGTAGAGAATATATTAAAATTGTCCAGATGTTTGTAACGCATAGAAGGAAGCATCCCCGATCATATAAATATATAATATATACTTGATCATTATGATGAGCTGTTTCTATGCTATCTCCTCCGTCAGTTGTAAAGCTATCTTAACCAAACTTTGCACGAAGTCTTTTAGCTGTCATAGGAACCATTGGTCGAAAAAGTAGTTTTAGTGAGAAAAACTTTTTTGTCTTTTAATCAAACGTCACCAAACCTCGTATTTACTAGTTTTCTATGCTTTCACATAATTCCACCAGGTTTGCTGAAAATCGGACAACTAAATAGTTTAGCCGCCATAGAAAAGATAGTTCTGAAAAAAGTTTTCTGTTCAATGCTATTGCTGCCAAACTTGTTACTGATCAATATTAAAAGCTACCACACAGTTCTGCCAAGTTTAAACCAAATCGGATGACTATTGAATATAGCTGCCATAGGAACGATCGGTCGAAAAAGAAGTACTAGTGAGAAAAACTTTTTTGTTTTCAATGTTAACGTCTTTTTACTTTCCAGTTATGAATATTATCAGTTTCCACACAATTTTGGGGAGTTTAGTCAAAATTTGATAAATATATTGTATAGCTGCCATATAACAAACTGGTAGTGACGCTATCTATTGCTGATTTTGCTCTGCTAAGAATGTTCGACAAAAATCATTTAAAATCCTTATTTATATAAACTATACAAGCCGCAAGGGTATATAAACTTTGGTCGAGCCGAAGTTAGCTCTCCTCTTTACATACGTTAAAGGCCTGGAATACGCACCAAAGTTGGCACACCGGCCATTGATATATTGATAAATTCTGCACAGATATTCTATATAATTTAACGAATTGCAACACTCAGAAAATAATTTTTTTTTATATTTAAGAAAATCGCCCTAGAATCGAAATCGCCTTAAAATTTAGAAAAAATTTATATTTTTAAAAAAAAATTTCTGCATTTTAGAAAGGACACGCTAAAAATTAATTAGAAAAAACTTTCTAAAATTTGGAAAAATATATTTTTTTTCTAAATTTAATAATTAAAAAATATAAATTTGTTTCTAAATTTTAGGGTGAATTTGCTTTATTGCCTTTTCTAATTTTTTAGAAAATATTTGTTACATATTTAGGGTATTTTGTCCTTAAATTAATAAAATAAACCCTAGTTTTAAGAAAGTTTTTCTAAAAAAATAGAAAAAAAAAGAAAAAATGCTGCTACGTTGACTTGATCCCAGGCCTCGCCCAACTGCGTACCTTCTTAACTATGGTTTTGTCGCTACGTCTTGCTAAAGGCTTATAGCCGAGTGGGCTAATGCGTCCATGCGCGTGTTTCAGCACTGAGAAAGGTCCCGGGGTTAAATCACAGTAAAGCAAAAAACCAAAAAAAAAAAATTGTTATTGCATATAAAAAGGTGGGTGAGGTGGGGGTAATGGCAGGATGATATGTGGATTTTGGTCCACGTTCGTGTTCACCTTCGGTGGTCGTCTCTTATTATGGATTAAGTGTCCTCAGCGAAGGGTGATGGCTTCTGAATTTGACTAGTGTAGTCAATTATGTAATCGCGGATCCACCACCCTTACCATATCTACTTGTTTATTGTAACATACAAATGTATTTAAACATTACTGACGAACGAGCCACTTTATTGAGCTCACTAAGACGGATTTAGGACCGTTGAATTACCGTTGATTATATTGCAAAAATCGCTGAAAATTAAGAAAATGTATGTTGATTTCAAATACAATTTAATCAACCATTATTTCTTTGCTAAGACAAGCTGACCAAAAAGGGTTTTCCATGATTTGAAAGTGCTATGTACCACTATGTTTGGGTAAAGGATGAAATGAGCAAAAATAAGCGTACGAAAGTAACGTACATAACGCAGGAAATGCCCATATATGTGACCAAAAACATATTAAAGTCCAACAATTCAGTTCGGTTTGGTCACAGCAACAAGACTCAAACGTAAAATGTACACTTAAGTTCTTGTGTAAAAGTTATTCAAGTTAATAAAATACTATTTAAGACATTTCACCTCGTTGCCTCTATCTCATTATTACACGTATATTCGGAGTCGAAATCTTCGGGTCCAAACTAATCTTAAGTCGGGACAAATTCATTGTTACTGTCTGAACCTCCACAGAAGCAAAAGGAAAACAAAAAGCGATCAATTAAAAATCACTATTTTGTATGTTGAGATGCTCAACAATTCCTTTCACATACAAAAGTATTTGTTGTAGCCCCTTTCTAGATGGTTTTCGTATGAGAAAGTGACAATCAGCCACATTATTTATGATCAAAATTTCGAGATTAAATTTTGCATCTGTATATTCAAAAACGGATCCGCTGATCTGATGAACAATTCAAAAAAAAATTCCGCATACATTTTTGACATTCTTATTCCAGCTAAAAATACGTTCGAAGAAAGTTGACAAAATGGAATCAATGTTTATACGTACAATATATACCACCGGTAGATACACAGATCACAGATTTGATATATGTATAGTATAGAAACGGATCATAAATAAATTGACACATAAAAAAAGTTGTCGTTTTTAATATGCGCTCGTGCGATCGATAAATATGCCATGAGGGCGAAAGGTGGAGGAGGCACAGGCACAGGGGCAGGCATTTGGCTAATTTGATGGCCATAAATTACAGAGTTTTTGGAAAGTTCATTCTCCTTATCATTCCGCCTTGCATTTTGTTGAGAGCGTTTTCAAAATAGTTTTGGATGATTGGCCTCCAATATTCGAATGTCAAACGGAAAATTACGATGCGTGGCCCTGGCCAAGAAATATCTGCATATACTCGCGCACACATTCGCACATATCCAAATCAAAATCAAATCAAAAATACCAGAAAATATATATAGTACATCATTAGATGTGTATATGCATATATATCAGCAAATTAAAAGCTTTTTTGGAATCCATCTATTTATTTGTGATTTAATTGCATTGTTTTCGGGCCGTTAAAAATAAACAGAGAAGCGCGTTTTTTTTCTGTTTCTGTTTTTGTTTATTTTCTTGCCGCCACTTGTTGCGCTGCCTGGAAAAATAAATTGAAAGTCGAATTGGCGAAAAACATTTCGTTGTAATAATAAAAACATTTGCGCGAAATTGTTTTCGGATGAATTTTGATGTGCACAGGAAATCCTTAATGAAAGTTTGTTGATGGGGGAAATGGGGGAATTCTTATGGCCCAAACATACCACATTGTTTTAAGATTTGGGTCTTCCTTTTTGGTTGTCTTTGATGGATCATGTAGCGCACACACATAATGTGGCAAGTTTATTCCACTTTGATTTTCCATTTGGGGGAAAAACAATCTCACAACTTGGATTATTTAGGAATAGTTGCATAGTTTAAACAGCTGCCTCTTGGCTCATCAGTGAAGATGAAGGGGGGGAATTGTATTTGGGAGCAACAACAATTTAGGAATCGAAAAAGTTAGATTCTTAAGATTCTAATAAGCCCACCAAAGTTGAAGTTTTGAAGAAGACGCATGGAAGAATTGCACGCAGTACAAATGGGTGTAAGAGGACATGGACCTCGGAGGTACCATTCCCAAATGGAGCATTCAAATTTGAAATATACCTAGTAGTCGCAATTGTTTTGGTACACGCGCTCTCGAGAACCATTGAACGCATCCACTCCAACTTGACGGCTATTTGACAAGTGACATTTATGCTATATTACTGCATCAAAAGTTTTTGGCGTCAGTTATTTGCAATCATAGAATGGGGCTCGATCGAAAAATATGTCGTAATTGGCCTGCATAAATACGGCTAAGAAAAAGAAAAGGTGAAATCTTTCGGATGTTGCGCTCACTGGAAATCCCCGCGAAACTTTGTGTATCGTACCGTGAAGTTATTTGAGGATACTGATGAAATAAAAGATGCGAGATCGAAAGATCGAATTCGTAGAAATCCACTGCGCAAGCAGAAAATCATATCTCGTGAGATGAATATCAGCAAGGACAGCATGTCGCGCATCATAAAACGTGACTTGGAACTCAGTGCATACAACAGACACACCGGCCACTTGCTCACAACAGCATTGAAACAAAAACGCCACACAAAATCGAATGCATTGTGTCGCCAGTGCGCGAACAAAGCCCACAGACGAATTCTGTTTAATGACGAGAAAATTTTCACCATATAGGAATCGTTCAATAAACAGAACGATAGTGTTTGCTGTGTCATCAAAACAAGCATCCGAACTCATTCAGAGAGTTTAGAGAGGTCACCATCCGGATTATGTGATGGTTTGGTAAGGAGTCGCCTATGAAGGGGTCACCAAGCTCCATTTTTATAAAACGTAGTCAAAACTTCGGCGAAAGCTTATCAATGCGACATTTTGGAAAAGGTTGCGAAGCCTCGCAACACGACATTATTTACAAACAAGCCGTGGACCTTTCAACAAGACTGCGCTCCAGCTCACAAGGCAAAAACGACTCAAACATGGCTACAAAACAATGTACCGAACTTCATTTCTACGGATGATTGGTCTGCTGGTAGCCCTGACCTGAATCCATTGGACTACACTTAGAAAAAAAATCAATCTAAGATCTAGATTGAAAATCTCGATTTCAAGAACCTTGCCAGCTTAAAAAAACAAGATTAAAAAACCTTGAAATGAGCTTAGAAATCTTAAAAACAAGATTTATAATCTAGCAACTTATCTGTTGCCTGTAAAGCTTCAGTTGAAAATTTTTTTTATATATATAGATTTATTATGCTAAAAAAATACAAAAATAAACAATTTTCTGTTGCAATGCAACCCACCCCTCCTGGGACTCGAACCACGACCTCTTCGTTCAATAACACATTGGCACGATTTTGCCGTAATTGTTAAGCGCAGCCAGTTGCAGTATAAGTACTCAGGCTGCGAAAATCTCTGCTCTTATACTCTAACTGGTTGGACCTAACAGTTGACGCTCGATGGTAAAGTAGTGGTGTTAGTGTTTCAGTGCGCAGAAGGTACTGAGCTCACGTCCCAGTATCGGTGGATTAATAATTTACAATTTATATAAGTTTTTCAGAAAGAAGAAAATGTTAATAACTAAAACAACTAACTAAACTCACCAATCACACCACCACCCCTTTCCCACCCAACACCTAAAAATAAAAAATGCTTAATTTATTTTTGTCTTTTTTTTTCATATTAAAAAATGAGATTGTTTCATCTTAGAGTCGAGTATAAACGATCTTAATTCAATATTGTTGGATTAAGATTTAAAATGAGAATATAATCTTGGGTTAAGATTATCTCGTCTCTGTCGAATTCTGACACCGTTTCGTCTCGTTTCAAGATTATAATCTTGGTTTTGCATTGATTTTTTTCTTAGTGTTCCGTTCTCGAGGCTATAGCTTGCTCTACTCGATACCCTTGTTCAAGCTGTGGACAATTTCTCAGTGCATGAAGTGCGCACTGCGATCGATGAGTGGCCAGAGAGACTTTGGCGTTGCTGGAAGGCACAAGGCGGCCTTTTCGAATAATGGCAGAAGCAGCGCTGATGCTGCACTGCGGCAGCGAACTTTCTTTTGGTCATAACTTGACCAATAGATGAAGCCACTACTTGATTTTCAAAACTGACCAATAGATGGCACCACTACTGTGACAATTTTTTAAACTTACAATTAGATGGCCCCACTACTGTAAGCATTTCAAAACTGACCTTTGATTGCAACTGACTTTTGGTCATAACTTCAGTACCGTTCATCCCATCTTTATCATTTCGGCGTGGGAAAAATTTAAAATAAACTTGATCTGCAAGTATAAGAAGTATATGTCCCATGCATGTCAAACCTCTATCTCTTACCATCTCTAAGATCTGTGCGTTCATACAGACGGACAGACAAACGGACATGGCTATATCGACTTGGCTGTTGATGGTGATCAAGAATATGTATACTTTATAGGCTCGGAATTGATTCCTTTAAACTTACATTTGCTGACAAAGCTAATCAAGGGTGTATATTAATTTTCAGTTGGGGCAAAGTACATTAGCAAAAAGTGTAAATTCACAAAAACACTGAACTTTTCCAAACATTCCATTGATAGACTTAAACAATCATTGCGTATACTATTCAGTCAAATATTTATAAAATTTGGTTTCAAGTTATCGCACACGAAGTGATATGGTGTTAATGTTATCAGTCGAAAAAATAAACTTAGTTCAAAACAGCTCTCGGCTCTGAACTGGAAACCAGAGCTCAAGAGCTGGATGCAGCAATCGGTTCACAGCTAATTTGGAACATAAATGCCCGGGCTATAAGAATCATAAAGGTCGAAATATTTGTCACTTTTTTTGAAAGTTTCTGGTACACCACACCCGGGTCTTATTTTAGTACCTTTTTAAACTAAAAGTTTCTTAAAAAAGCACACATATTTAGTGATTTAAGCAAAGCTCTTAAATCAAGAATTTCGTACTTAAATTAAGAATTTCCTTGCTTATTGAAGTTTTGAAACGAAAAATTTATGTTGCAAGTACGAAATTTGTTGATTTTTTTGGCGAGTAATACAAATTTATATAAACTCCGAGTTTTCAGTTTCGTTTCGAACTTTACAAAAATTCTGAATACTTCGATTTTCATCAAGCTAATCATTATCAAGCTAAACAGAAAGTGTTAAGCCTAGAGAATGGGAGAGGCCTTTCATAGCCATAACCAAATGGATATCAAAACTGAATTGTCTGCTAAACTGCAGCACAATACGATTTCGAATCTAAGCCTTAGTCAAAAAGTTTATCTCCATTTCCATTTTTATTTCTCAATACATTTCATTACACATTTATCTATTCCTGTTTACTCCTCTGCTCATTCCACAAGGAATGAATAGTTTATTTTTTCGCTATTCACACCGACACGAGCCGAACGCATGCCTAGGTTTGTGTCAAGAGAGCAAGCAGCTTTTCAATCGCTGGCCAACGGTCGATGAAGCAGGTCAGAGCTGGTTTGAGTCGACTTTTTTTCGCTCACTTTTAAGACTCGTTGACAAAAGCTGCTCTATTTATCTATCTCTATCCATTCATTCCAATATAATAGAAGAAAAAAACCGAGTACATTGGACTCAAGATGAGCACAAATTTTACGATCGTTCGGAAACTGGGACTTGGTGAGAAAAACTTTTTTGTTTTAAATCTTATCGATGTTTAGCTCGACGATTGTTAATTTTATGTTATTTTTTGTTTGGTCGAAACATTTTGTTAGTGGTTGGTTTTGTTAGTTTGAAACATTTTTGATTTTAACTCTGACATTTCAAAAACAGCATTTGCCATGGTATAGGAACTTCGGCACAGACGAAGTTAGTTTGGCCTTCTCGTTTAACATATCATTATAACATTTTAGTATCATTCTGATAGTATTTAATATCAATTCAATTATATGATATTATTTTGGATCGAAAGGTATTATTTTCTTGCCAATTGAAATGAAAAAATTGATATTTTTGAAAAGTTCTTTTTAATCGGGTGAATATCAAAAGGAAATTTGAGATTTTTTTTCTCTGTGTAGTATAAAAAGTTGTTCCTGACGGAATTTTGTGATTTCCCTCATACAAAATAGGAATCAATCAAAAATTTATCACCCTTCTCGTCTCTCACTTACCGTCGGATCCGAACACCTGGGACACTTGCACGTAAATCCCTTCTTCATCTTCAGAAACAAATGACGCGCTATATTCCCCGTAAATAGTTTCGTATACGTTGTGGTTATCTCCTCGCCCTCAACTATATCAACGGAAGCGCGCACAATCATGTTGTTGGTCTTCTCCTCGAAGGTGTAATACGAGTTGGGTATGCAATCATGGTTCATGACACCAAACAGCGGATACAGGGCACGATAGTTGAACTCCTGGTTGTCGTTGGTGCGATCCGTGGTCTTGTCAAACCCATTTGTGCGCAATACCGCCACCGTGCGATTCATAATCTCGATGAGCTTCTTGTCGGTGGGGAATTGTTTGAAGCATTTGGCCGCGTTGCGCACTTCGGTGCGGTGATTGTTATCGAGATTCGCCTGGAGGCAATAGACCAGATCCCGCTGGTCTTTGGTCAAATTGATGGCACGGGCCACGCACAGCAGCCGAATGATCACCGAATTGGCCACATCCGGCTCGTTGGGGCCCCACGACTTCAACAGATCGCAATCCGTCTTGTGCGATTTCTTCTTGGCGCACAGACTGCACACGGGCAGGCCACAGCCCTGGCGACACATAAATCTGGTGTCGGGCAACATCTTGAGGCACACACTGCACGCATTCAGCGAATCCTCCTCGTGGGCAGCCAGCCCAATGAGCAGGGGGCTGTCGCGGAAAATGATTTCGCCACGCTTCAAATTTCGGGTGGCCATCACACCACGTCCAGCTATCTTCGAGACGCCAATCTCCCAGGCGGGATCCTTATCCTTGAACGGAGCCAGATGCAGATCCAACAGCTCCGAGGTGCGTTTCGGGCAAATCATTGCGTTGCAGATAAAACAGAGAGAACACGCAAAAACAAAACAAAAAAAAATATAAACAAGGGTTAGCGGGGTGGCGGGGGCCTATCGAACTCGATCTACGCTGATGATCTTTAGCTTCTCGCACGCGATCTCTAATCTCGCTCGATCTTTTTTCACTTTGTAGACGCGTTTTTCGCGACTGCCGTGGGCAAACTGTCGCCGTTTTCCAGCCTTACATGACTTTTTATGTGAAAAGTCGCGCGAAAATTGGGGAAAATTCGTTTCGGCCGTTCGCAAAGATCACGAACAGCCAAACAAGCGAGCACAGTGGTGCGAAAATCAATTTCAAAGTTGCGAGCAATTTTGTGTCTCATTAAACAAAAATGCAATTCCAAAAGAATATTCTAAAAATAAAAGAAAACTGACTTTGGTATACACTGCCTAATTCTTGAGCATTATTGGCAATTGCTCTTAATAATTAATATACCTTCCGGTTTTTTACAATCAATTCAGCCGGTTCCGAGCCTAGAAAAGGAAGGATAGTTTTTTCCTGATAACCCCTAAACTAAGAAAGAAATTAGAATAAATACGTTAAAATTCCCTCTAGATTCTAGATTCCGGGGTGCCCAAGCCCATTCCGCAAGCAGCGCATTCGTTGTTGTTTTACGCAAAGGAATAGCTGGCAGCGATGGTCACCATTACCCCCTGGGGGGCAAAGACATTTCGCTATTTACACATATACGAGCCGAACGCATGCCGAAGCTGTGGAGAAGAGAGCAATGAACGAAGATGAACGAAGCTTACAATGAGCAAGAACGATTAAGATGAAGAGAAGCTCAAGAAGCAACAAGTTCTCCAAATTCGAATCAAAAATTCAAATTCAAATTCTTGAATATTAAACGCTCTCAAAGGAAACATATTCACACAATTCAAAGGACCCGGGTCACGATGGGGCTATACAGCTATCTATACTTATAAATCTGTAGGCCCGACTGACTGAATGACTGACAGATTATCAACTCACAGCCAATACCGCTTACCCTAGAGATCTAAGATTTGGCATAGACCTTCATTTAGTTATACAGGAGCGCACTATCAAGAAAACTTGAAAAATTTGACAGCGAAGTGGGTGAAAATGCCAAAAAAAAATGTTTGTATATAATACAACTCTCCATTTTCTCAGGAACTGTTGTCTATTGTCTTCATACATCAGGGACTGCAAAACACACATGCTCATTTTGGCGTTGCGTGTGTGTGTGTTTCAGTGTTGCCATTTTAGCTATTTAGTTGCTAGATCTAGCAATTTTAAAAGTGGAAATGCTATTAAATTTTTGAAAATGCTATTAGCAACAAATCTGGCAATTTTAAATTTATGTTTAGCTATTTTTAGCTATTCGCTACTTTCGAGTCGTAGTGCAAAATAATGACTAAAAAATCATTTTGAAAGCCGAGCACCTATGCTATTAAACAGCCCATTAGTAAAACGCCTTAGATGTAAATAAATCAGTAATGAATTAGGGCATAATCATTAGAAATAGCTCCAGTTCATGAGAGTTTTCTCTTAATTTTGATGCCTAATAAAGAACGCCCTGCCAGTCTCAAATTCATTACGAAAAATCCCGTAAGGAAAGCCATGTTTTTAGTACCATCTCTTTCAAATCTAAGACCACCTAACACTACTGTGGACCATTCAAAATGTTGAATCTGAAGACGTTAAATGAGATTTTAAGCACTCAGAAAAAAAACTGATACCCTAATATCTATTTGGAATAGATATGGTCATATACTTTCAAAATTGATATTATAATCCTTTTTTTCTTATCCTTTTGACGATTTTCAGCTGCATTAGATGAAAATTCTAAGATGAATTTAACATTAAATGGATAGTTGTTGGATTTAGCACACAAAATATACACGACCTTGAGCCGGCTAAGAACTATTTCTTAAATTAAATGTATATTTTACTACCCAAAATCAAATATTAATAATATCCAGGACTCTGAATTTATCCAATGGCTCATCAATAAATATTCTTTTTAGTCTGTGCATTAGGATGGTTTTAAAAACTTATATTATTTAATATTATTTTGATCAAATGGTCTACACAGATATAGCAAATGTTGTCCCCTCTTTGATTTGTAGGCAAAATATTTAGGTTCAATTTTAACTAGCCGAAAATTCACTGAAGATGTTTTGGCTGCTTACGGAGAAATCACAACCTCCCCGTTTAGCTCAATACTGAAAGTAACCAATAGAGATTCTGTCTCCAGGCTGTTTGCAGACCACATTTTAATTATTATTGTAGTCTTAACTCCTTGAATAGTATGTTTGTGTAATTTTTGTTAGATTGTAGTTCTAAAATGAATATTTTTTTAAGTTTTGACTTTTAGCATCTTTTTTAGCCATTTTTTTTTTTAATTTTAGCTATTTCTAGCAATTATTTTTTGCACATTTAGCAACTTTCGCTCCTCATATTCTGGCAGCACTGGTGTGTTTAGCCAAGCGAGAGCGCGCTCATTTAGCACATATTTGGTGTTGCAAAAGGGAGCAGTATAAGCTCGTATATTGTCGGTGTGTCGACGTCGCTGCCGCAGAGCGCTGTTGTATACACTTCAAATAGCGAGGCGCCAGACTCTGCCACACATAAATGAAACCAACAACAGTGGCAAAGGGATAACAGTTACGCTCTTAAATGCTCTTACGACATTTCTGCTCTCATGATCAAAATCCGCGGGAGTGCACTGCGAGTAGCACCAACAACGACAGCAACAATTACATACATGTGTACATCTTTGTGGGTGCCCAGTCGGACTTGGCGTAACGTGGTGCCCATAAAGATGCCATCTGGCACTATTCTTTTTACAAGGGAGATTGCACTACCAATTATTTCAGTATAAAAGACGGCATACAATCTGCGTGAAAACGAATGCACGTTCCTTTTTGCAGTGGGTTAGAAGCGAAAAAGTCTGCATAACATGCAAACGTCGAAATGGGTGAGACTCGAAAATTCGATTGAAAGATTAAACGACTAAATGAAGGTTTCAAACCCGGAGTCACACAATGCAAGGACGAAAATGGAAATCTGGTCACAGATCCGCAAGTGGCGCTAGACAAATGGAGAAGCTATTTCGCCAACCTGCTGGGAGGCGACCACGAACACAATACCGCGCCTGGAGAAGTAGCGACGCCACCAATCGACAACATAGAGATAGACCCACCGGACCATCACGAATTCTGTGTAGCCATTAAAAGGCTTAAGAACAACAAATCAGCAGGAGCAGATGACCTCCCAGCTGAACTGTTTAAGGCTGGAGGCGAGGAGTTGGTAAGCTGCATGCACCAACTCCTCAGCAGCAGAATATGGTCCGACGAGAGAATGCCCGAAGATTGGAGTCTAAGTGTAATTTGCCCACTTTTGAAAAAAGGAGACCCTACAGTTTGCGCCAACTACCGTGTGATCAGTCTCCTTCACATTCGTGCATTATTTGTGAACGTCTAAAGCCGCTTATTAGCACACTGATCGGACCTTATCAGTGTGGTTTCAGACCTGGTAAATCCACCACAGACCAGATATTCACATTGGAGAAGACCTATGAGAGAAATATCAAAACCAACGATCTTTTTGTTGATTATAAATCAGCCTTTGACACACCGATAAGGTCAAGGTTCTATGACGCCCTGTCTACATTTGGTATACCAGCAAAGTACGTTAGACTTTGCATGATGACGTTGAGAAGCACTCGAAGCTCCGTCAAAATAGGAAAGAACCTCTCCGAACCATTTCATACCAAGAGAGGTTTTAGGCAGGGTGATACCCTATCGTGTGACGTTTTTAATCTACTGATGGAGTATATACTGCGCCAGTGCCCAAATGCCAACAGATCGGGCTCAGCAGCGGATGAGGAGGCGATTGGCGTGTTCGAGCGAAAAATCCTTTGGTGGATCTATGGACCTTCAAAATTTGGCGATGGATACCGCATTCGAAAGAGTTACGAACTGTATGAGCTCTATAAGGACATCAGTCTAGTCAATCGCATAACAGCGGCTGCGCTGGTTAGGACATGTAATCCGGATGGATTAAGAAGCTCCAGTAAAAAAGACGTACAAAGCGAAGTCGGCTGACTTTGGAGGACAAGGCAGTAGGGGTCGCCCACCACTAAGATGGGATGATCAAGTGCGGAAAGACAATTCCAACCTTGGTGTAAACAACTGGTGCCAGCTCGCACAATGCAGAAGCGAGTGGAGGGCATTCATTGCAGAGGCCAAGACCGTCAAGCGGTTGCTAGCAGCTAAATATTTGAATTTACATTTTTTCCCTGTTGTACTTTTTGTGTATTTTATTAGTCTAGGGGAAAGATCGAGGCAACCACTTTGTAATGCGTAAACAAAGTAAGTATGTATTTCTAAGACTGCTAGACTGGCCCGACGCAGAGACTTTTACCCGAAGACGAATCCCAAGGGAACTCAAAATAAAAATGTATGTATGTATGTAGCGCCAATATTGATTTATATTAAATATAAGATATAACAAAATATTATGAATTTAATAAAAACGATGAGTTTGTATTTTACTATGTATTTAAAATCATTTTTTTTATTGGGGTTGCGGGTACTTTCCTTTGGAACTGCTTTGGCATGCGATGCTGCACACGCTCTAATAGCACTGGTGCAGGATGCCATGCTAATTACGTTCTAGTAGCACTCGTTCTGCATGCGTTCTTTTGGGAAACCATACCAGCATGCGTGCAAACACCACTGCCAAGAGAACGCCATCTGACAGCGTGCAAATGGAAACTAAAGTTGGAAGGGAGAGCCGACCGTTTTTACAAAGTTGAACCTACAACAACAACCCATGCAAACGTCCCTTCTATTAGAACAGTACCTGCTGCGTACCGCCTCTGTACAAAAGCGAATGGAAGATCGCATATCTTTGGAACTACTTCTTAGTGACAAAAGAACTATACCAGATGTGCTTCTGGCATTTAGTCAAGTCCAACTGGGAACTCCCTTCGTTTGATTCAATGGAAGTCAAATTATTATTACAAAGGGCGGTGATCGAAGAGTGGGAATTCTATTTGAATCTCAATAAGATCGAACTAAAAACACGAAAGTAGGGGAATGCTTTGTTAAGATTTCTTTGTAGAAATTTTTATTTCTATATTTTTATGCACTTGAAAAGTATATTATAATTTTGCCCAGAAGTTTGCAACGCATAGAAGGAATCATCTAGGACTACAAAAAGTATATAAATTCTTGATCAGCATGACGAGCTGAGTCGATTGAGCTTTGTCCGTCCGTCTGTCCGTCCCTATCGCTCAGTTTTGAAGCTATCGATCTGAAATTTGGCACAGAGTCTTCTTTTCACTGCACGCTGCTAATATGTCGGAACCGACCAGATCGGATGACTACTTCTTGAAGCTGCCATAGAAATGTTATGTCTGAAAATGGGTTTTAGTTAGACAAACTTTTTTGTTTTCAATATTAGCGCTCTTGAACTCGGTCATTGTTAATATCATATGTTTTTAAGCTGATCTGCAAAGTTTGGTCGACATCGTTAACCGTCGAAGCGAACTTTTTCAAGTGTATTAAAACTTCGGCACGACGAAATTAGCTTTGCTTTCTCGTTTTTTAATAAATTAAAGTTTTGAACTCATAGTTTGTTTTCTTTTTGTTAAGTTTTTTGATACAATTTTATAAATTCCTTCCACTGTGCGTGGCCACTCAACGAAAACGAAGGCGGCGATGCTCGAAATAAACAAGTGCGAACCGCTTTCAAAGGGTTGGGGGGGGGGATGTATGAATAATGTGGGTGGATGGGGGAGGCATGCAGGCCAACACCTACACTCTCCATCCCTCTCTCTCGAGTACTTGCATACCCCATGCCCATTCACAATCCTAAATCCCATTTGCAACATTTCATTCGTCCAGGTTGAATGGACGGACGGTTGGTTGCTTGGCTAAATGGATGGATGGATGACTGGCGCATGTTCATCCCGATCATGGCATGGATTTTTGTGCATTTCTGACAGCCAGCTGGAGTTGCGCCAAGAATGCGTCTCGTTCAACGAATGATGAACGAGTTTTAGGAGGGGTTGGGGCGGTGATTGCCCAACAAGTTGCCAGTTTCAATCCTCTCGACATTGTTGATAACAAATACACGGAATTACGTTTGCGACAGAATTTAGGAAACGATGACCCCAAATGCTGATCCCACATAAGCAACACACAAAAAGTATTATTATTTTTATTCAAATTTGAATGTTATTTCATTTGGATGAGTAGATAGAACAGATACTGAGTCTGGGGCTTGTTATATGGGACTATAACAAGGTCATATCCTAAGTAAAGCTGAAATCACGAATACCTGTTGAATATGTTTTAGAAAGATAGAAAAATTGATCCATATCAATACTTATTACAACATCAGAGAGCAACCTTTTCAACACATTTATCAGTGCCGGAACCGATGATGTATATGTTTTGAAAACCGAAAGGTACACAGAGAATATTAAGTTGGTGCAAAAGTATGTAACAGGGAGAAGGAATCATTTCCGGCCCCATAAAGTAAATACATTTTAAATCAACTTATTTTTTCTGTATAGTTGGTACAATTTAAATAATATTTTATAAGTGCTTATTTTCGTTTGTTTTTTGTTTTTGTTAATGTGCAAAAGGTCAGCTCTAATTAAGCTGCCTAGATTGCTGCTAATGCCGCTGCTGCTGGTAAAAGGTCTCCACTTACCATATAAATTCCATCAAGTTTTGAGAATATTGTATCAGTTATTGTTAAAACCTCAAGCAAAATGTTTCTCGTCCAGCTGTTGTTTGTTTCGTTGGCCGTCGTATTGGTCAGTGGCCAGCCTCAAGGATTCGGTGCTGTGGGTGCACAACGTCAGCTCTCGGAAGCAGAATTAGTCAAGAGTCAGGAGAAATTGCAGTTTTCACTAAACAAATTGGCGGCTGGTGATGGACCACACTATCTACCGCGTCCACTCTACCGCCCAAGTGCTTTATCGCGATTAAGCGAAAAATGGACATGGCGCTTCATGAAATAGAATGCATCGATGCACAGTGTAAGATTTTGGATATCTGGGGAGACTTAAATCAAAAAAAAAAAGTGCACCAAATTGAATGATTTTTTTTTTAAATGTTAGAAAAATATAATATATAATTATATAATTTTTTTCTAGACACCTAAAAACTAGTCAAATGGGAAAAAATCTTGTTGCTTTTATGGACTCAAACTTGTAGGTTCTATCGAGTTCGCTGATGCCACCACATGGAGGACAAGCGGATGGATTCCCAGACAAACAAAAAAACCGTCCGCATGATTCCGCCATTTTGAGATTTTCATTTTATTGTAAGACCAATTTTGTAACAAAATCCTACCTACGCCGTCAGTTTTAAATCTATCTTTACCAAACTTTGCACGAAGTCTTCAAATACATGTACACTAAGAAAAAACTAGAACGAATAATTTGAGTACGAACGCTCTTGAAAAAAAATTAGTCGTTCTTGAATTTTCAAGAATTTCGCTCTTGGAATCGAGATAAATTCGTTCTAAGCGTTCTCAATTTGGTTTTTTATAGGCAAGGGGAGTGAGGGCAACTTAACTTTGAGAGAATAGCGTTTGACTCGCTCTCGCAGAGAGAGAGCGCATGCGCAGTTTGTCGTTGTCCGATGCGTACGAAAGTCGCACGACACTTTATTTATAAGTGTGTTTTCGTCGGCTTGTTTAGCTAATGGCTGATAGCCGAGGGGATAAGCTGCCCGCCGCCTGTGTGTGTTTCAGTCTTTCGAGGTACCTTTTGTAAGTCGTATTTAGAGCTAAAAATAAAAGTACAAACCGAATTTCAGCTTAATAGCATAAAATTCCACAAAGTTAAAGCAAATCAGACAGATCAGTTAAATGGCAGCTATATGAAATAGTATACCGAATCGAACCATTTTCGATAAGACGCTAGAAAAGCTTAAAATACGTGTTCAAACCGAATTTCAGATCAATATCTTTAAAACCAACTAAGTTGATACAAATCGGCCAGATCGGTTATATGGCAGCTATATGAAATAGTGTGCCGAATTGAACAAAGTTCAATAAGTCGCTTAAAATTCTGTTCAACAGCGTAAAAACCAACAAAATTATCTGAAATCGGACAGATCGGCTATATGAAGTAATGGCCCAAGTCCAACCCGATTTTGTAAGTCGTATTAGAAGCTTAAAATACGAATACAAACCAAAATTCAGTGCAGTAGCATAAGAAACAACAAGGTTGGAGCAAATCCGCCAGATCGGTTATATGGCAACTATATAAAATATTGGTCAAAATTGAGTGAATCTTTGCAAGTCGTCTTTGGGGTCCAAAATATGCGTACAAACCAAATTTGGAAACAATATCTCAACAACTAGAGTTTATGCCAAAAAAAAAGGCAAAAAAAAAACCAGTGTGCATTGAAATCAAAAAAGTTTTTCCGGCTAAAACTTTTTTCAGACCTATATATAGTTGGCCGATTTTCATAAAACTTGGTGGAATTATGTGAAAGCATAGAAAACTAGTAAATACGAGGTTTGGGGACGTTTGCGTTGAAGACAAAAAGGTTGTTCTCACTAAAACTACTTTTTCGACCGATCGTTCCTATGGCAGCTATATGCTATAGCCGTCCGATACGGCCAATTCCGACGAATGAGCAGCGTATTGGTACCAAAAGACTTCCTGCAAAGTTTGGTTAAGATAGCTTTAAAACTGACGAAAAAGGTAGCATAGAAACACACGGACATCGGGACAGACGGGCATGAGGTACCATTTTTTCACAGCCCACACTCCAAATCCCTCCATAACGAGAGGTTTCAAAAAAGTCTTAACAAATTCTATACCTATACCTTCCTCTTTATAACACTTCTCTACGCTAGGGATCATTTCAAAATTAATTTTTGTTCCAAATTTAATTTACCAAACGAAACTCAAATAATGTTTGGCAACACATTTAATCATTAATTGTCAGTCAGTTGGCCCACAACAACAACAAATTTAACACCTTAGCGGCTTATCTGAAAATCTTTATGCTTTCGCTTCTGATGATCACAGGTTGAGCAGGTTGGCCAGGTAAAAATGATGATGATGCCGCCTCCCCCAGTTCATTCAACGCCAAATTTGCCGCCATTTCTGAACCTCCCCCCCTTTGGCCATGTCAACCATTTCGATATGACAAAGTCGCGCAAAAATTTTAATTGCAAATTTCGTTGATTTTTCTCTCTCGCGTTTCGTTCGTCGCATTGCATTTTTCCCCATCTTAGAAATTATAAGTAAAATTAAGAATTTTTAATTGACTCTGAAAATTAGAGGGGAAAATAACAACAACAACAAAATGTAGCAATGGGCAAGCATTCTGATATTTTTCAGCAAATTTTCATAGATATTTTGTGTAATGTGGAATATGCTAGAGAGAGAGGGTAGCAGCTAACTAGAGGGTATGATGGGAGTACTTTTAGGCTGATTTGGAATAAGCTAAGGAAAATTTATGATAAGAAAGAAGCCAAGAAGCCAGCCAAGCTCTTTACATATTGTTATGAAATTTTGGGTCCATTTATAGCAACATGGCATAACAAATAAAATATTTTTGATTTTTCTGTTTGGCCATTAAGTTCGCTACCTAACAGGGCTTTTACCAGACACTTCGTTTCGATAAAGTAAGTTAAAATAATGGATTTTGTGAAAAATGCTCAGAGAAAATTGTTCTTTGCCTGTTTAGACCCTTTTTAGCAGCGTTTTGTATGAGAACTATTCTTTTATTTTGTGGCCGGTGTGGCGCAGCGGTTAGTGTGTCGGCCTGCTGTGCGGGAGGCGTGGGTTTAATCCCGAATCTAACCATCTAAAAGCGCCGTGAAATTGCCTCGACATGACAGCATTAAAGGCTAGCCAGCGACTGAAAGGCTTTTTGCTCTCTTCTCCTCAGCTTCGGCATGCGTTCGGCTCGTATATGTATTAATAGCGAAATGTCTTAGCCCCCCAGGGGGTACTGGTGACCATCGCTGGTCTAGATGCGTTCCAAGGTAAGTCATGCGGAATTGGAATATTGTTGAGCTTCAATGCCGGGCAGTCCTTAGTATTTTAAGTAAAGGTAATGTATTTGCATTTCGTTTCGTTGACTTACATTCGCCAGTTTGTATTTAGTATCCAGACTTCCAATTGTTCAAGATGATTTTATAAAATGTGCGTTGCTCGCACAGGGCAGCGGGAGCGACATAATATAGCAGTGTTGTCTGCGAAGGTAGAGGTGGATAGGAAATTGCTTTCATTTCATCATCTCCGACCTCATAAAGTATATATATTCTTGATCAGCATGACGAGCTGAGTCAATTGAGCTTTGTCCGTCCTCTGTCTGTCCGTCTGTCTGTCCGATCTACTATTATTTTTATAAGATCTACTGCCTAGCCTCAAACGAGAAGGTGCTAGTCCTGGAGGGAGCCATAATGCAGGCCATTCACGATGCCATAAAAAGAAGAAACAATCTTTTCTCAGCTTTGTTTAATGGCATCAACTGATAAACGGGAGCTAATGTCGTAGTTTAAACCATCGAGGATTACCTGAGCTTTCTCACCGACACAACTTTTAAAATTCTGAAAGAATTACAGAAATTGTATCTTGGAATGAGTATTGTAAAATGTAAAAAACGAAAAAGGAACCTCAACTAGAAGTCTTAAATAAAAAGTGTTAAAAATTTCGCGGAATTTTGTATTTTGTTTTCTGGGGAAGAGTATTAATGCCAGCTCTAACCAAAAAAAAATGTGGAATTTGTCAATGGATAGATGGCCCACAAAAGACTTGTGATTGAAATAATAAAAATCGCTGTTAAAAATGCAGGGTTGGTACTAGAAGTATAAAAAAAAATCGCAAAATGTCTTTCTGTTGATGTACTTTAAAACTGCATGCTTAAAAAATTAATAGCATTGGGGGCCACAAAAAATTCAATGGAGTTTTTGCTCCACTTGAATAGAACATGCATTTTATTTGGTCGGTATCGTTGTCACGTGCACACAAATTTTGGTTTACTTAAACTTTTTGCTTTAATTGAAGTGTATATAAAATTAAAAAAAAATTAAAATGGGGCGTGGCACTTCATTATCTGAGTCGGAGAAAGGAAAAATCCAAGCTTACAAGGATTCTGGCCTTTCTATTGCCAAAATAGCAAAAAAAAGTTGACAGGAGCCGTCACGCCATAACAAATTTTTTAAATAATGAGGCTAATTATGGTAAAAACATGAAGGGCCGCACCCACAGTGTGCTTACCATCGCGGACAAGCGACTTATATTAAGAGAAGCTTCCAATTCGCACGACTCTTTGGCCAAGATAAGGGAAAAATGCAACGTTAAAGCAAGTTTGACAACCATGCGTCGTGTTATTAATAATGCTACACACCTGAAGAGACTAAAAATCAAGAAGAAGCCACCTCTTAACCCGGCTCGGAAGTTACAACGCCTTGATTTCACGCGCGCACATGTCACCTGGACTTCGGAGTGGCAACGTGTTGTCTTTTCGGACGAAAAAAAGATTTAATTTGGAGGGCACCGATGGCTACAGTTACTATTTTCATGATCTTCGAAAAGAACCACACCATCTTGATAAGTTGCACAGCAGTGCTGGAGGTATTATGGTATGGGGGGCCATTTCCTATTATGGCACCTGTGAGCTTAAATTTATTCCAACCACCATAAATGCGTTGTGTTATAATAGTATATTGAAAGAGGCCTTTCCACACTTCCAAACTCTTTTTGCAAATCTAAAATGGATTTATCAACATGATAATGCCCCTATACATACGGCCCGGATTGTTAAATCGTATATAGCGAGCCAAAACGTGGAGTTATTAAACTGGCCACCCTATTCACCGGACTTGAATATCATTGAGAATGTGTGGGGATGGCTAACACGTGAAGTATATGGATCAGGTCAGCAATATTCGAGCGTTCCCGAACTAATTGCAGCTATCAAATTAGCATGGGGCTCGATATCGTTGAATTATTTGGGAAAATTGTATGCATCCCTTCCAGACCGAATGTGTGAGGTTTTGGAGAAAAAAGGAGGCTCAACACACTATTAAAAACTTTTTTTGGTTTAAAAACATGTTAGTAATTTCTTATTTAAGTAATATTGTTATTTGAATAGGATTGAAATATTCTTAAATGGTTTTTAGATAAAGTGTCCTATTCAAGTGGTGCAAAATGAAGACTCCAAAATTTGTTACTTATTGGTTAACAATGTTTTTTGTATACTCACAACTTTTGAATAATTTTGAAATTTTCGTCTAATTACTACATTTAAATGAACTTTATAAGAAAACAAAAATTATTTTCCTAGATGGCTTGGTTTAGCAGCAATTAACTATAGAAAATCGACTTTAGAGGTGTCCTATTCAAGTGGCGAGCAGTGTAAATCTAACTGAAAATATCGTTTACAAATGCGCCAACCCACAAAATTAGTAATAACAGTACAGTGAATTTTACCATAAAAATAGTAATTTAACAGCTGTTACTCAACTGAAGAAAAGTAGGGTTGGATACTATTTTCGCTGTCACAAGTTGCCAATCTACTTGAGCTCATCATCATCCCAGCCCAGAAGAGGCAACCTTAATACCCTACCCATCCACCAATATTGGTTCTGAAACAATTGTTTGAATTAAACACATTTTTATTTTATTTGAAAAATGTTTACTTACTTGGGGGGGGATTCGAACTCTGGTCCCTTGGACTGAACACGATTGGACGGACGTCTTTACCAGTTACGCTACGGCGCGCGGTAATAGAAACGCGTCTAACATATTACTTGTATTGAATCTGCCTAACCACATGCACGAAAAATTTCTTAAATGTCGCATAAATGAGACCACTAGTAATTCTCAAGTTCAAATTCAGTGAAAGTACAATATAAATATAAGGGCCAAACTGAAATTTTCTCAATCAACAATTTTCGCGGTTAGATTTACTGTCGGTAGAGTTAATCCGTAAAGCAACAAAATTCATTTAAAAAGTTATACTATTTGTGCGGTAAGATTTACTTGTGGGTATAGTAAATTGCTGCAAAAACAAAGTATGAGATGAAAAAATCACGTCAGAGTAACTATTTGTATGGTAAAGTTACTGTAGTTAGCAGTAACTTATTAAAACAACAAAATATGTGAAAAAATATTTGTGGTTGAATTTTTACTCAGCGTACAGTTGTTAAATGCAACAACAAAATACGAGCTAAAATAAATACGTGAACTTTACAATTTCTTCTTCTGTAGATTTTACTGTTAGCACAGTTACCAAGCAACAACAAAACCACATGCATAAAAAATTTCGAAAAAAGTTACTGTCAGCGTAGTTAATTTTACCCACCAGATTTTTTTGTGTGTATGATGAAGTTGTACAATTGAAATTGGAAAGGGCAACGTTTATACCAAAATCTCTAGTGATTTCTGTATCACCCCCGTATATAAATTTGAATTATAATTTAAAAATGCATCAAACAACATATAACACAATCAATAAATATCACTTGAACATCCAAGTACCCCTTAACTAAAACAAGAAAGAAAGTCGGTCAAGCCCGACTATAACATACTCTGTACCCTTACACTCGCATTTGCTCAGTAGTCAAACGGCCAGTTAACACCCCGCGCACAACGCGGTGCGCTCTCTAAGTTTCTCTCTCTCTTTCTCTCTCGCACTAAGATTGCCTGTGTTGAACGGTTAGGGTATGTTGCTGTGGTTATTGGTGGGGGGCGGGTTGGGTTAAGTGGCCGTTTTTTGCCCATAACTTGAGTATCGTTCATCCGATCTTTATCATTCCTTCAGCAAATCGATAAATAATAATATTGTTTACAAGGTATCTCTAGAAGGAACGAACGATCTATCTTCAAAACTGTAGGAGATATGACGTTTTTTCCAAATTGCGGGGGCGCGAGGGGGCGTGGCAAAAATTGAAAATAAACTTGATCTGCCTGCAAGTATAACAAATATATGCCCCATACATGCCAAACCTCTAACTCTTACCATCTCTGAAATCTCTTCGTTCATACGGACGGACAGACAGACAGACAGACAGACGGACAGACGGACGGACGGACAGACGGACAGACGGACATGGCTATATCGACTCGGCTGTTGATGCTGATCAAGAATATATATACTTTATAGGGTCGGAAACGATTCCTTCTCCCTGTTACATACTTTTGCACAAACTTAATATACTCTATGTACCTTCGGTACAGAGTATAAAAAGGGAATTTTTTTTGCGACAGATGCAGCCCTGCTTTAAGAGATGATAGTTCAATTGGAACAGCTTCTGTTCTAACTAGATTTTCAAATAAGAAAATTAAATCTCTTGAAGTTCTGTGACACCGACGAAGATGAAATCTCGAGAGATTTCTGTGACACCGCTGATTGCGTCGCTGCAAACAATATTTCTCTCGCTTTCCAATTATGCGGTTGCAATAAATGCATTGTGCATAATGTGTAATATTTAATGAAAAAAAATCTGTTTTCCACGCTAGGTCCCACATTTTTCTCTAACGTTTATTAAAAACTGCAATCAATGGAAATAAAACGCATACGTATCGAAGCAATCGCAAATCATAAATTTTTATCGACTTTGCAATCAAAAATAAATAACTTTTTCGCTCAGTGTACAATGCAAACAAAGCGTCGAGAATAATCTTCGACCTGTTCGCTTCGAACTTTGGCGAGTGTATGTACTTATACATCTTTATCGAGCACGCTTGTTGCAGGTTTCAATTGTACTAACCTGCTCAGTCTGAGCAAGGTACCTTTTATTCATAAATTCTCATCCCTTATTTCTAATCTTAACTAAGGCAGTATTTGTAAGATAGCTGCGCGTGTATAAATATAGAAATGCATTCGTGGAAGGACTACACATTGCCTTCCACGATGCATGTTAAGTGCACAGGATGCCCTTTTCAAGTGGTTCCCATGGTTGATCCTTTTCAAGTGCTGTGTCTGCTGGGCTGGGCTGATCCTCGTCACTGCGGCTATTAATATTTAATACTATTACATAAGGTGGCATGTTTATGACACATAGGCTACATATTTAAATATGAGATTAACACTACGTGTGGGCCGAGTTGAGTATCATGTTCAAGTTTGAACATTCTCGGGGGGCCTAAAATGCGACAGCCAGTCATCCAGTTTGTGTCTTACTCTTCCGTAAGATCCATAGACTTTAATTAAATATCTAAATAGGCGCTGCAGTTCCTTTGTCTTGTCCAAAGCGGACCCAGTTGGTGTTGGTTTAAGTGATCTGACTTCGTCTGCCTCTTTGCTCGTGCGGATAGAGTTCCTTGCCTGCAAAATAGGAAAGAAGTTTGGGAAATAAACGGCCCTAAAGGCCCCAATGGGTTTGACACGTTCATTTTGCATCTTCTTCTCATTGCGTTGCTCGATGCTCGAGCTTATAGTCCAGGCGTTCTGTCTTGTACCCTCCAGCGTGATATTAGGCAATTCCTTTTTGTCGTCAGCCAGGATATTGTTGGCGATTTGATCTTCCAATTGCAAGTCCAATTGAGAATCTCCCGCCTTACCAAACGACTCCATATTAGCAGGCGACTCCAGTTTAAGATGACTGCTTGCTTGCTTCAAATGATTCTTCTTGCGTTTGGATGGGTTGGGTTTCTTTGTAGTCGCTTTGGGTATTATTTCATTTTTACCATGTTGAGCTCCCACTTCTCTTTGGCTGCTTGTCTTCGTCCTTGTCGGCGTGCTCCACTTGTAGCCCATAATCGACCGCCAGCTCTTCACGGGCCTGAAAAACGTCCTTGTCGACGTGCTCCACCTGTAGCCCATAATTTACTGCCAGCTCTTCACGGGGCTGAAAGACATCCTTGTCCTTCTTCTCCATTGTGGGTCCGGTTTCCTGCTGAGTGTGACCCACCTCCATTACTTGCCCTTTGAGCTGCTCAGCATGTTCTTCTTCTTGGAGTTGTTGATCCAGTTTTTGGAATTCGGTGGCTGGACTCATGGACTCGTCGGCAGGCTTCGATTCAGCCAAAATTGTTGAAGGTGCCTTGTGGGCATTACTAGCAGCATCTTCTACCAGCTTATCTTTTTTATTTACCCGCCTCGGGGTGCCTTTGAATAACAGGAAAGTTGGTTTCTTGGGAGTTGCAGGTGTCTCTCTAACTGAAGTACATGCTGGTTCCAGATGTGGCTTACTGACTTTCAGCTGTTCTGGAAATCTGTTCCAGCTTTCTTCATTTTTCTTACATATACGATCCCATGCTGTTGTATAGTAAGAAGGTTCTTGCATAAGGGAGGAAGTAAGGGAACTTCTTGCTTCCCCTTTAAGACACGCGTTCAGGTAATACATCTTGATGCCATCCCCGAAGTCTGCTCTCTCGTGGATTGCCTGCTTAAACCAGCCATGGAATGTTGGCCAATCTTTGGGGTTTCCACTAAATGTGGGCATTTGTATTGCCGGTGCAGCTGATAGAGGCAATACTGGCTTCACCACACTTGACTTTTTTAGACGCTGCTTTCTGACATCCAGAATTTCCATCATCGTAATGGCCTCTATTCTCAGATCGAGAATCTTGTCAAAATGGCTGAGATTATTCATAGTCCTCAGCTTGTTCTGCGTTTCTTCCAACTCCCCAAGCATAACTTCAATCTTGGAATTGTGCTTAAATATGTTATCAGTGTGCAATTCCATGAAGCATTTGCTAGCTTCTTCAATAGCTTGACTTAGTTTTCCTGCAAGTGAATCCAATAGTTTTGCCAATTCGTCTATTGGGTTTGCAGAGCCAAAGCTGTCCGCTTCGGTAGCATGTGTGGGCGTCGTGTACCGCTGCACATCATTTCGTTGTGATGGCCCGGCGTCCTGCATGGCGTGGTCACTCATATTGACCTTTAATCTCGCCTCCTCATAAGGTTTGATATGCGCCATGGTTATGTCGAATATACCCATATTCGCACCCACTTCACGGATTTCGATCAACCAAAAAATGTGTAGCGCTTACAACAATTTTGAAAATCGAACATCCGGCTCGAAGGACCAAAAAATGTATTTACTTATTTGTTTCGCGTTTGATTATTGTTTTTAATTAGGTCACCAAGTAGACCCTGTTGTATTAATTTACAGTTTTTAATTAAAAACCACCGAATCCGTTGTCCTAAGCCACGGAAAACGCTTAACACTGCACGGATCTACCAATCCTTCAAGTAGATCCGGCTCGAAGGACCAAAAAATGTATTTACTTATACACCTTTATCGAGCACGCTTGTTGCAGGTTTCAATTGTACTAACCTGCTCAGTCTGAGCAAGGTACCTTTTATTCATAAATTCTCATCCCTTATTTCTAATCTTAACTAAGGCAGTATTTGTAAGATAGCTGCGCGTGTATAAATATAGAAATGCATTCGTGGAAGGACTACACATTGCCTTCCACGATGCATGTTAAGTGCACAGGATGCCCTTTTCAAGTGGTTCCCATGGTTGATCCTTTTCAAGTGCTGTGTCTGCTGGGCTGGGCTGATCCTCGTCACTGCGGCTATTAATATTTAATACTATTACATAAGGTGGCATGTTTATGACACATAGGCTACATATTTAAATATGAGATTAACACTACGTGTGGGCCGAGTTGAGTATCATGTTCAAGTTTGAACAGCGAGCGACTGAAGGCCTGTATACTCTCTTGGCCTCAGCTTCGGCATGCGGGCCGAAGCCCGAGGCCCGCTTCGGCCAGTGGGTTCTTGTGACAATCGGTGCTTTAAAATCGGTAACTCGAACATTTTTACCCATTTTAAAGGATTTTCCCTTAATCTCATTTGCGATCTTTCACAAGTTCTTACACAGAGAAAACAAAATTGGCTGCACAATGCCAGGAAGATACACGTTACGTGCAGAAAGACTGCATGCAACATGTAGAAATAAAACAAGTAAACGACGCATGTATAAAAGTTTAACGTTGCGTGGGCAAAGGCAAAGTCTACACGAAATTAGACAATCAGCTTATTTCCAATTAACTTTTACATTTTTCATGCAGCAATCTGAATACCACACGAACGCTTTAGATTTTCCACATTAACGTTTATATATTGAAGTTTTACATGCGCGTGTGGAATTCGTACATTTTTCATTTAGAAAACTGCTTGTCACGCGTAGCATGTAGGTTTTAACGTTAAGATTTACAAATGCTGAACGCAACTCAGTTACTACAGATCGTTTTATTCTAGTCATGTCATTTAACTTTAATTACAAGTTCGATTCAGTTGTTTGCAGGGCTTAGTCCCGAAACGAATTTCGGTTCCGGTACCGGTTCAGGTACGTCCCGAAATGAATGTTTCGGTTAAAAGTTATATTTCAGTTTTCGGTTTCGATACGGTACCCGGACCGGTACGTACTACCTTATTTTTAAATTGGAAAAATTTAATTCTGAGATAAATCTAAATCATTAATTTTTATTAACGCAGAATCTTATTGTCAGAAAATGGGAATTTGAGACTCGCAATGGGCAGAATAGTCAATTTAGATTTGTGTAACCATTTTTCAAAATGATGCCTAGAATCTGCTAAAAATATAGGGAATACACTGTAATTGTTAGGTAGTGTTGCACCTAGCGCCATGGGAGTATTTTAATTGCTACATTTGACTTAAAAACAGTCGGTAGTTGCGGTTCACAGAAAAAAAGGGTTTCGGATCATATGTAAACCTCCATCCATGGTCCTCCAATTCGCGTTTTTATTAGACGTTGGTTATGCTTATAAAAATTTTCTCTATGGTGAGATATTCGCGTTTTTTTAGCCAATATAAGATGGAAAATCACTAAATGACAACTAAACTTAAGCCTCAGTCTTTTGTTACATTCTCTACGTGGTAATTTTTTTTGTTGTTAAATAATTCAAATCCAAATACGGACTTAACGCCCAGGGGCTGTAAGTCCGGGCCTTAGGCCCAGGAAAGTTCTGAGTTATATCTCAAAGTTGTGATCGTGGGCTTTAGTTTAGTTTATTTAGTTTTTTTATCCCAGTGCATCAAGAATATATCTTTTAAATTACAGCACTAGTCACGACAATATGTTACAATATTTTTCTTTTATACTTATAATACCTTAAGATTGTTTTGACTAATAAATATCTAGAAACATAAATCACACGAGAAAAGTGGTTATAAATACATTTAAAAATTGATAAACAGTAGTAAAAAAAAAAAAAATTAAATAAAATAGTAGGTATGGTAAAGTTGGTATTATATGTTTTGTCTCTGAAGATGGTCTTTAAGTTTAATTTTAAATTGCGTAGCGCTTTTTATGGATTTTACAGAATTTGGTAGTGTGTTCCAGTAGCGTGCAGCATATATGAAGAACTGTTTCTCAGAACTAGCCAGTTTAATTTTAGGGCATATTAAATTATTAGTTCTAGAGGATATGGCAAATCTAAGCTTCTCATACAAGTAAATTGGTTCTCTGCGAGTGATAATGTTGTGTAAAAAGATTAGGGCCCTGAACTTTATCCATTGGCTAAGGCAAAGATCAAAAATTTTATTTGCAAAAAACGTTATGTGTTCAGTCCTATTTCTATTGAATATATAGCGAGCTATAGAATTAAAGGAATAAAGGCTATAGAATTTAGGTCATGTCACATTTTAATGCCCTTGTAGAGGGTATATTAATATTGTCCGGATGTTTGTAACGCATAGAAGGAAGCATCTCCGACCACATAAAGTATATATGTATATTCTTGATCAGCATGACGAGCTGAGTTGATATAGCCATGTCCGTCTGTCCGTCCGTCTGTTTCTATGCTATCTCCTTCGTCAGTTTTTAAGTTATCGTAACCAAACTTTGCTCTAAGTTTTTTGGTACAAATACGCTGCACATTTGTCGGAACCGGCTGGATCGGATGACTATAGCATACAGCTGCCATAGGAACGATCGGTCGAAAAATTAGTTCTAGTGAGAAAAACTTTTTTGTTTGCAATGGTAACGTCTTTTTACTTTTCAAAATTGGGGCAAATGTTGAAAATGTCTTCCGATGCAAATATTTTAGCATCCTGTAGGTTGAGCTACAACTCGTGACCAAATCTACGATGCGCTCTGCAAAGGTAAAAAAACCGAAACTGTACCGGTACCAACGTTTCGGTTTCGTTCCGGTGCTATCGGATCCATAAATAACGGTAGACGGTTTTCGGTTCTCAAAAAAAAATTTGTGTAGGTTCCGGTTCCGGTTCCGGTACTTGATTTGAAACGGTTTATTTCGGTTAATAGTTCCGGTACCGGTACCGGTTCCGGTATTAAGCCCTGGTTGTTTGTAAAAGTTTCGAATTCAGATTTGTTTTATAATTTTCCGCGTCCAAGTTATCAGTAGGCTTTTGCCCCATTTCCAGGGGATTCAACAAGTCGTTGCTTGAATTGAATACATACGCTCATTGTACATACATATGTAAGTATTCTTCTCACACTTATTTGTTGTTCTATATATTTTGTGTAATAAATGGCAAAATATTATTCTAGTTGCTCACTGTCCGTCCCCACCAACCAACCAACCAACCACCCACACCCACCCAGCGGAAGTAGCAGCACATGCTCGTAAGCCGCCTGGAGCTGAGCCGCTCAACCGCCAGTCATCTTCATCTTCCTTGTGACATGGACGACGACATGGCCATGGCGATGGCGCCAAATTCTTCATTGCCACCGGAGCGCAGCAAAACCGCGTCAAAGCGCCAACAAAAATTGTTGCTGTGGCCGCAGTTGCATATAATTTTTTTGCCAGCGATTTGCACATATTGAGTTTTTAATGTATTATTTTTTTGTAAATTGTATTTCTTATTCGTTTTTGCTTGATTTGTTTGGCATTATTTTCTATATCATTAAATTAAAGTTGTTGTTGCACTTTTGGCTGCCGAATGCACGTGAGCTGTCGTCGATGCCAAAGAGCAGGAGGCGAAGAAGTATCAGACGGAAGATGAGGCCCCCATAGGCGATGGCCAATTTACAAGTTGTCTTATGCATTAGGATTTGTTTGTCTTTTTTTCGAGATAATTTTCTTTTTTTTTTTGTTTTGTTTGTTTTTAATTGTAAACAGCTGGTAGACAGAATTAAATATAGGAAAAGGTACAGCTACCATATAGATCTGGCTTTGTCAGTTTGGGGTATCGTATAACAAATGACAAAGAATTCTTAAATTCACTTCAATTTCACTTTTAGAAATTGACGATCTCGAAAGTTATCTCCCCGGTGTTGACGCTCACTGAAGCTTTATTATCTGAGTCTTTGTTAAGGAGCAGTTCAACAACAACTCCTCTAGTCTAGTAGCGATCCAGACACTGCCTGTATTTTATTATTGGATCCGTCTGCTTGTGTGCCAAGCGAGTCTCGGTCGTAATCACTGAGTGAGTTTTGTTGTTGTGCCATTTGCTAGAGCGCCAGTACGTATGGATTTTGTTGCCTCAGAGTGACGCCATTTGCCAAAAAATAACTCTCGATTGCTTAGGAAATCTTTAGCTTTTCAAATCTTACATAAAACACTTATAAAGCTTATGCATTGCCATTGATTACATCCGACATATGCCGGCGAAACCAGTCCCCCACTGGTGTTTCCAGCACACAGGCAAACGCTCGATAGCACCAATCCGAGCGCGGGGAACCTCGTCTGCCCTTGACATTGCACTCATTGATGGCGGGCAAAGCCTGTTCAACATTTAGACGTCGTGGACCACCAAAGCTCTGAACAATGCGAGCGGCATCGAAACCTCTGTCATTATGCCAGAGCTGTAATCTCGTCCAAAAACAGTGAACATAGCGACGTACATGGGGTAGATTATCATATTGCATGTGATCCAAGCGTAGACGTTGCGTGGCATTCAGATGCTCCAAGCCGTAGCATATATCGCGAGCCTGAAGCAGTGCCTGCGTTTGGGCGGAGGGGGTGGGTCTGCCTGGTGAACGGACCACTGACAGCAGTAGGAACTGAAAACCAAACAGAAATGATGAGAAATGGAAGTGCACTTTTATCTCTGGCTAATTTACAACTTGTTTTACCTAACCAGTTTGCTAAGTGTTCTTTTATTGCACCAGATACACGTACACAGAGAGAACGACTTTGATATACCTTATGTTAATTAACAGAGACTTAACATTAATTTTTATATGTTAACGTTATGTTAGCAGACAGCGCATGCTGTACCCAAATAAATGACAAAAGTTGTGTTCCTTAATGCAACGTTTTACGTTGAAAATGGGTGAAAGTGGACCATGAAGTTGTGCAAAAGTATGTAACGAGGAGAAGGAAACATTTCCGACCCTATTAAGTATACACATTCTTGATCAGCGTCAACAGCCGAGTCGATATAGACATGTTAGTCTGTCCGACTGCCCGTCTGTTTGTATGAACGCTTCGATCTCAGAGACTTTCAGGCCAGTTCCCAATTCTGACAACGAGTGGAATTGACGCAAATCGAGCTGATTACTCTTCTGAATTCCGCAAATCGACAAAATTTGTCGTTTTCAAAAGTTGTACTGAAGACCCTATGGCAGCTATAGTCTATAGTCTTCCAATTTGGATCAAGGTTGGCAGAATTGTGTGGCAGCATATAATATTGATCAGTAATAAGTTTGGGAGCGATAGCATTGAAAACAAAAAAGTTTTTCCTACTAAGCCTTTTTTTTAGACCTATCTTCTCTATGGCAGTTATACTATATAGTTGTCCGATTTTCATAAAACTTGGTAGAATTATGTGAAAGCCTATAAATACGAGGTTTGGGGACGTTTGCGCTAAAGACAACAAAGTTTTTTTCACTAGAACTACTTTTTCGACCGATCGTTCCTATGGCAGCCATATGCTATAGTCATGCGACTTGGATCAAACTTGGCAGAATTGTGTGGTAGCATATAATATTACTCAATAACAAGTTTGGCAGCAATAGTATTTAAAACAAAAAAGTTTTTTCTTCTAAGACTTTTGTCTGACCTATCTTTTCTATGGCAGCTATACCATATAGTTGTCCGATTTTAATAAAACTTAGTAGAATAATGTTAAATCATAGAAAACATAAATATACAAGGTTTGGGAACGTTTGCGTTGAAGACATAAAAGTTTTTCTTACTAAAACTACTATTTCGATTGATCGTTCCTATGGCAGTTATATGCTATAGTCATCCGATCTGGCCGGTTCCGACAAATGTGCAGCGTCTTTGTACCAAAATGCTTCGTGCGTAACCAAATCGTTCGGTTTTCGGAACAGCAAAATGAAAAACGTTCGTTTTCGTTTCGTTTTTACTTTTTGAAAACAGGCCGGAATTCGAAAAAGGCATGTATAAGAGATTCAGACATGTTCTCAATTTCACTACTTTCTAAAAAGTAAATCGAACGCAATTCCGCTTCGGTTTCGTTTTCGTGTTCTCAATTCCGAATGAAACTACTCTCTTTTTACTTTTTGCAAGTCCTAGCGAGAATGGCACTAGATAAGCGATGGACACCGATTGTCCCCAGAGGCCGAAGACATTTCGCTATTTACACATACACGAGCCGAACGCATGCCGAAGCTGAGGCTAAGAGAACAAACAGCCCTTCAGTCGCTGGCTAGCTTTCAAAGAAGCTGGTTCGCGACGCTTTATTTTCGCACACCAATACACTCTCACTTTTTGGCCTCGCTGACCAACGCTGCACTAGATATTCAAGAGAAAAGCCACAAGAGTCTGATTTTTAGGTTTCACTCTTTGTTTTCGTTTGCACTGCCAAAATCTGGACACATTAAACAAAACAATTCTTTATTAATCAATTAAAGACGAAAATGCAAGTTACATTTCACTAACAATTTTAAATTGATCACATAATTAATGAATCTTCACTTTATGTACATCTAGCAACTGTAAGAGTGCGTAATTTGGCAATTACTTTTCATTCCACCGACCAACAAGCATTACTTTTCAAAAAAAAAATTTTTTCCTTTTGGTATTGCTAGAACATGAATCAATTCCACTTTCGAAAAGTTGTCGTGGAAGTGGAATTGAGTGGAACATGCCTGATAGAGTCACAAGTTCGTTACATCATCTTCAAGAGCGCAGCCACGCTGTGCGTACAGCTGTTAGTTTCTCAACAGGGTACAGGGTATTTTGGAGTCGGGTTACTCGACTACAGTGCTCTAAATTGTTTATAACTCCGCTATTAAAAGTATTGGAAGGAGTTTTTAGTGGCGCTTTTGTCTGTCAGAATTATGTCGTTAATTTACCGTATTTTGACGCCTCAAATAGCGACATACTTCCGACGACATAGTTTCGCCCAGTACATTTTGAATCGAAGTTATGTCGCTCATTTTCTGGCAAAATAATGTCGTTTCAAAAACACACAATTTCGATCCATATTATGTCGCCGGAATTATGTCGTCCCCGAGAAATGATATAGTTTTCTCCAGGGTTCATAGTCCAACTCTCTCACAGAGCCAAGAGTTGAAGATAAAGAGCCGGGTACACCGAATAGCTCAGAGCCCAAAGAACCAAAAGTTGTCTCCTAGCCTCAGCTTTCAGGTCAGAGTTTCATCGCAGACTTGGTCGTCCCCTGCTAACTGCTTTCCCAAAGTCAGCGCGAACCTTCTAGTAACAGAGCTAACGTTAGCGGCAAATTTTCTAAAATCTTGAGCAATGAATATTGCGACTGTAGTACCTCGGACATAAATAATAATAATACCATCTTTATAGTTTGTAGAATTGTTTCCTAAAACTTATTTTCAACTTATCTTCATTTGATTGTCTTCATTTCGATCGATTCTTTGAAATGAGAATATTTACCAGCTTCGCTCGATCGAATTTGGAAACGAAAACAGGTCTGAACAAGATCATTCTGATGTTTCCCAAAACAATATTGGGGTTTTTCAAAGATGAACACTGGTTTGTTTACCAAATCGTTTCTCTCTGTGTAGTTGCAGTTGTAGTTACTTACCAGGAGCACTAAAGACCGCACCATTGTTCAGTTTGCCGTGCACTGAGGCAACTGGGGAAATTAACTGGGGGACAACAATAGCTTATCAAGCTGTTGATTATTCAAATCTCAGCTAGCTGGCCAACCCCCCAAACATTGACGTCAGTCATCTTCCCCTTCCAATCAGAGCAGGCAAATTGGCAGTCGCAGCTGCCGTTCGTCATCTGGTTTATGTTAAGTCGTGGCATACTAGAGTCCATACGTACATACATGGCCATATAGATCATTTCTACCAGATCATGTGCAACAGAATTTTCGTAACATTCCACACTCACATCCACAGCATTTTTTTTTGGGGGGGGGGGGGCTGTAAACAAGTTTTTTTTTTCTCGTTTTTCCTTCGCCTTTCATATTTTGAAATTTCTTTGGTTTTTGGTCGAGGAGACACGGAACGAGGGAATCGCAAAATCCAAAAAACATCGCACATCCAAAAGCAAATCAAATTGAATTCGATTCGACAGGCAAACCGCAACGAGAGTCATAAAATTGATTGCGTTTAAGTGTATTAAAATCAAATAAGAAATTCCCCAATTCCCAACCAAAAACAAACAAAAAATAAATGTGTCCCTGGGATTTGACATTGAGGCAAATGAAGTTGGACAGATTTTTTGATTAAAGAATTTCGCCAAGTATCCTATTCAGAGAGGGAGGTGATGAGGGTATTTCTAATAAATAAATGGAAATTTCATAATGATCAGATAAGTAAGTTTAAAAATAAAAAGTGCATCGTAATTAAATTTTAAAAATTATCTTAAATATTTGATTCTGATAAAAGTTCTTGTGTAGCTTATTAAAAAATTAGTTGTAGAATTCATGAATTATGAATATTTGCATATCTAAAGTGAACTCTTGACCCTAATGCTCCGAGACTTATAGGACGCATTCAAGATATTCGGCCCTGTTCCGAATTCCGAGTCGGTTTTCGTGTTTGCGTGTAGAATTTTTAAATAGGTTTGTTAAAACACTTGAAACCAGAGGTCGCAAAAATCGGTCCCCCCTTTTGCCTTTGTCAGAAAACGACAGCTTTCGTGCGACCACATTGAAAAGAGGTACCGGTACAACCTTTAACTACGCTCTCTGCTTCTATTTGGTTGTGAGAGGAGAGAAACACATTTTTTTTTATTTTTTTTCCTCTTAGGTCTTTTTCGGACCGTTTGGCCTTGTTCCCGAATTCAAAAGGTCTTCTTCGTATGTATGCATCGGTGTGTAAGGCTCGGCTAACGATATGAATGTATGCGACGAACTATACGCGCTCTCTCGTTCTCTCTCGCATTGACTCTCTCTCTCTGCTTATGTTAAACTCTGGCGCAACTTTTGAGTCTGCAACCTTTTCAAATAACATTTTGAGAGTTTGGTCTTCGAGAAGCACGCAATTTAAGACCAATTGACTGAGTTGGGCCTGTTATTCGGTTGCTGTCAGACCAGTGCTGTGTGGTCAACCACAGCCACTTGCGGGAAGCCCAGGCACCTTTTATATTTGGTTTTTCGGTCAGTGACGTGAGCAGAGCGAACCGAGCTATGCTTGAAACCGATTGCTACTGGATTCAATTCGGCAAAATGAGACGACCTAATCAAGTTAACACTTTCCTTAACCTTTCCATATACATTTGTTAGTCTAACATTAGAAAAACCAACGTTTACACGGAAACCGTCTCGGAATTCGGCCATTTTAGTAGTACAGTACACATATAAAAATTTTGACGCACTGTCTTTGATCCAAAAGTTCAGAGACTTTTGTTTTCAACGTGCTAAGACCAACAAATTGAGCTTTAGATTTCACAACGATTTATTATACCCGTTACTCGTAGAGTAAAAGGGTATACTAAAGTCGTGCAAATGTATGTAACAGGCAGAAGGAATCATTTCCGACCATATAAAGTATATATATTCTTGATCAGCATCAACAGTCGAGTCGATATATCCATTTCCGTCTGTCTGTATGAACACCTAGATCTCAGAGACTAGAAGAGCTAGAGCAACCAATTTTGAAATGTAGACTCCTATGGTCTGCACGCAGATCAAGTTTATTTCAAATTTTTGCCACGCCCACCCCCGCCCCCACAATAAAAAATGTTGAATAACTCCCATAATTGAGATATCGATCTCAAATTTAAAACTTAAGTTTATATTCGCAACATCTATAAGCCCACCAATTTCAATCAAGATCGGATGATAAATAGCCGAGTTAAAAAATGTTGCATACTTTTCGGCTGTCTCACCTCAGGCACACAGGATGGCTATTAAACATTTCTATGCATGAGTAACGGGTATATCGAAGTCGGTTATAGCCGACTTTAACTTACGCTCTCGTTTTGTTTCAGCGAATTTTAGTTGCCCCTTTTACATCGACCATGCACAGAACTCCATCTTGAAAGTTACAAGTGATCTCATTAATGCGATATGCAAGAAATTATCGTTAACGAACGTTCGACTGGGGGACTAAAACTAGAAAAATTTTGTCTATGCGACAGATTATACGCCTTTGTTTTTGCATGTTGTATTTGCAAAGTCAGCCGCTTTTACCATTTACCGCAGCAGGTGGGTTGTGTATGGAGTGGAATAGTGTGAGAGTGAAGTGGGGGTGGGAAGGGTGTCTGCTATGAGGTCAAGTTGTGAATTCATAAATAATGTTAGTTTGACAGTAACTTGACAGTGACTTGACAGTGACTTGACAGGGCCTTGACAGCGACTCTACAGTGATTTGACAGTGACTTGACAGTGACTTGACAGGGCCTTGACAGCGACTCTACAGTGATTTGACAGTGACTTGACAGTGACTTGACAGTGACTTGACAGTGACTTGACAGGGCCTTGACAGCGACTCTACAGTGATTTGACAGTGACTTGACAGGGACTTTACAGTGATTTGACAGTGACTTGACAGAGACTTGACAGTGTTTTGGCATTGGCTCGGCATTGGATCGGCATTGGATCGGCATTGGCTCGGCATTGGATCGGCATTGGCTCGGCATTGGATCGGCATTGGCTCGGCATTGGCTCGGCATTGGATCGGCATTGGCTCGGCATTGGCTCGGCATTGGCTCGGCATTGGATCGGCATTTTTTTAAAGTCCAAACTAAACAGGAACTTCGCAATACTGTGAATAGAATTGTGAGAATACAAAAAAGGTTCGGTTCAGGCAATCACTTAAGTCAATTTCTTAAGATCTTTTATAACTTTCTCAACATTATGACTGGAAAAAATTATTGTATGGTACAGATAATAAAAGATGCTTTTTATAAATTATTCGAGAGCAATATGATGAGAAATAAAAGGCGAAAAATTCTAAATGACTTGTGCCAGTTTGGTGCATGAACGGTTAAGTAGAGGAGATCCGGTTCGGGTTAAAGGTTTTCTGTTAGATGTGTTCAAGTTAGCAAGGCATTGGGTCGGCATTGGCCTAGCCGAACGAAATAATGTCGTTTTGCTTTGTCGGAATAATGTCGTTTTGAAACGACATAGTTTCGATCGAAATTGTGTCGCTTTTTTTTATCGAAATTATGTCGTTTTAGAAGGACATAATTTCGACGTTATTTTTTGAAACGACATAATTTCTACGCTACGTTTCGCCAATAAAATCAAATTATGCCAAAAGAAAATTTTTATTTTCCGCCTCTTAACACAGTAAGATAATCTTTCAACATTAAATTTCGTAAATGAAGTTTCTTATTGTCTGAAAAATAATAGTACATAAATCCATTATGTAGTTTCTGAACATTTTAGAAATTTTTTAAGCTCTAATGATAACACAAGTTTACAAAAAAGGCCAGCTTTTGCAATAGAGAAGATAGCCAACTTTCCATATGTATTATTGGTCGCTGAATTCAAATCAATTGTCCATTTATTTTAATTAATTATTACCACATCTTCAGTATTTTGATATAATAGCTCTTTTTAAAGTTATGGACCAAATACTATAAAAATTTACGACTCTTTTTTACATTTTTAAAATTTTTAAATCTTTAAATTAACAAAAATTAATTTCAAAAATTTTTTAAAAGCCACTCTTTTGTTTTCCAATAACTTGTCCAACCTTGTTATTATCAAACTACAAGAAATTTCAAAATCATGCAAAAAAAAAATTGAACATTTTTATAGTTTTTGGGCTATAACTTTAAAAAGAGCTAAAAAAAAATCAAAAAACTGAAGATGAAACGGACAATTGATTTGAATTCAGCGACTAGAAAGTTTGCATATATGGAAAGTTTGCTATCTTCTCTATTTCAAAAGCTGGCCTTTTTTGTAACCAATTGTAATGTTTACTATGTGTAAATATAAACATTTTTTAGGACTTCGTTTACAATTTGATTGCAAATCGGACACTTTGCTTTTTGTTCTTCATAAAATTCGCCATCGAATTCAGCAATACGCCTGGAATTTTCGTTTTTCAAAAGATTTTCCTCAACTACTCTATCCCAACACTATTAACACACATTAATGTTTTTTTTTTTTTTTTTTTAGCTTTTTTTTAAGTATTTATAGAATCTTCTCTTAATGAGACTAACTATAATTTTCCAAATCCCCTATTGGAGCTAGTTTATGTTCTGCGGCCCTTTAATTCAGTCGCTGGGTTGGTAGGTCTTTTCATCGGAGGCGAGAATGCGTTGCTTGCAGGGTGAGAGATTGTGCAAGTTCATTAGGGTGGGCTAGAAGCTTTTCAGAATATTTGCGCTTTAGTTGCTGTATTTCAGTTTCGACCAATGGGATCCTCAGGTCGTTGTGGATACACTCGTTGCGAATGTACCATGGCGCTCCAGTGAGTGTTCTAAGAATTCTTGATTGTGATCTTTGAAGGATGTCCACACTGCTCGCACAAGCATTTCCCCATAGCTATGAGCCATAAGTCCAGACAGGCTTTATGATGCTTTTATACAGTAAGACTTTATATTCCAGTTTTAGAGGGGAACGGGAGCTAATTAGCCAGTGAAGGCTGTTGGCCTTTAGCCTTATTTGAAGTTTTTTCGTGTCTATGTGTTTGCGCCAAGTGAGCCTTCTGTCGACGTGGACACCAAGGTAAACAACATTGTTTGATTGTGGTATCATAGTCGCGTTTAGGGATATCTGGGGACAGGTGCTTCTGTTGAGTGTGAACGTCACGTGCAGCCACTCCTCCACGTGTGCTAGGTGGCTTGCCAAAAGTCTTGATGCGGTAACTGGACATCGTGATCTGCTTAGAATTGCCGTATCATCCGCAAAAGTGGATATTGTTAGTCGGGGGTCTATTGGGATGGGATTCTCGGTCCTTTTCTGTATGTATTGTACACATTAATGTGATTGCAAGGCCTCAAAAGGACAGATTTTGGGTTCACGAAACAAATGTGCGCTTAAATTTGAATGAGTCGAGGTCAGGGATGATGCTGATATGCTTAACCATGCCATATCCTCCAAATTTGTTAGTTCCTCAACATCGTCTTTGTTATCGACACAGGTAAATAAATCTTGTTTATTGAAGCAATCATTCAGTGCAACAGTGCGAGACAAAACCCCTTTCTTTTATTATAAAATTTATTTTGATTTTCATGACAGCGTCTTAAAATTTTGTAATTGGTCGATCGAAATTATGTCGTTTTAGAACGACATTATGTCGTTTTAGAACGACATAGTTTCGACGTTCCAATTAGAGTTTTTAGTCGAAATAATGTCGTTTCGTTTTGTCAGAACAATGTCGTTTTAAAACGACATAATTTCGATCGAAAACGACATAATTTCGATTCCAAATGTACTTATTATGTCGCTATGCCGAGTCATTTTTTAGCCTTCCTTAAATCGCACATGAAACTAATCTCTTTTTAATCATCGAATGGGCTCGAAAAAGACTCACCAAGGTGATTCTTGTTAAAATTATCTTCCAGATGCTAGGTGGTCGCACAGATCTCAGAGATGGTTAGAGATACAGGTTTCATATGTGTGGGACATTTATTTCTTATACTTTCAGGCAGATCAAGTGTTTTTTTCAATTTTTGCCACGCCCCCGTCGCCCCCGCAATTTGGAAAAAACGTTATATCTCCCACAGTTTTGTATATATGTAGATGGTTCGTTCCTTCTAGAGATATTTAGTAATCAAATTTATTTATCGATTTGCGGAAGGAATGATAAAGATCGCATGAAGTGTACTTAAGTTATGACCAAAAGTCAGTTCCCATCAAATATCTGTTTTCATTTGGTTACAGTAGTGGCGCCATCTATATGTGAGTGTTAAAAATCAAGTAGTGGCGCCATCTATTAGTCAAATTAAGACCAAAAGAAAGTTCGCTGCCGCAGCAGCGCTGCTAATGCAGGTACAGAGTGTATTACAGTCGGGCTTGACTGACTTTCTTACTTGTTTTAAATGTTTTAAGTGTTTTTAACATTGTCTATATTTTAAACAATTCTTATCTGAAATTCTGCCTACACCTCCGCTGCCATTTTCATTCGCTGGTTTAGACCATATTTCGGACTATTTGCAGATCTTCATACTGTTAAAAATCCAGTATGAAGTACTTGTGTCAAGTTGTTTCCTACTGAAGTACAATTGAGACCTCGATGAAGAAACAGGTTTTTGCTCCACCTACCTCACCTAGTATTATTCCACTCGTTCTCGAAACTGAGTTTAAGTAGGCCTGGAAATTAATTTCCTACGGGGTCGCTGCAAAATTCAAAAATATGTTGCATTAGAACAATTCACACGAACGTCTTTGGATGAAGATTCGGCATATCACGAAAAAATGAAAAACCGAAAAATTCGCAACATTACTCAGACTGAGGACAACACCGAAACCGATGGGACCAAGAGCAGCAACACCAGCAGGCCGTTTACTTTTACCAGCTGCCAGGAGCAGCCGCAGAAGCAACAAAAGGAGCCAGTGGCTGGCGGATCCGAGCCGGTAGCGGTGGACGAGGAGAGCCAGCAACAGCAGCAGCAGCAGCCAGAAAGTGATCCGGCCCCGGAGCAGGAACAACAGCCCAAGAAACGCTGTGACAAATGCAAAAAGAAGCTGGGACTGACCGGGGGTTTCCCCTGTCGCTGTGGCGGCACTTTTTGTGCTCTCCATCGCTACAGCGATCGACACGAGTGCAATTTCGACTATCGTGAGATGGGGGCCAGCGAGATACGTCGCGACAATCCGGTGATTGTGGCCAGCAAGCTGCGCAAGCTCTGAAGCGAGCCCAGTGGGATTGTCCGTTATTTGTTTGTTCTCAACATATATATATATAATTGGCTTGCAGCTACAATAACAACACCAACACTTAAAAAAAATTAGTTTAACAAAAAAACAAATAAAAACTAGAATATTTAATTGATTTTAAATTGGTATTTTGAATTGAGCGGTATTTATTTACCCACACTCACCTGCAGTGCTACCAATTTAGCTTTTTTCCCACCAGATCTAGATATTTTGCAATGTCGATAGCAGGAAACCATTCAGTTTTTCTGAAACCTGCAATTCTAAGCCATTCCATTTTCTAGCTATTTCGAAAGTGCAAAAATTCTGATAAAACAGACTGGAATTGTATGTCTTTTGAAAATTAATTTTCTATTATTTAGCTATTTTGAACGTGCAACAACATTTAGCTATTTAGACTGATGAAAATACCCATTGAAAACTATACCATCAGCATTTTTCAAAAATCGATATGAAATTTTGACATAATATCATAGCTTTCTTTGTAGATCTTAACTTATTCAGACCTGCTTTCGAATTTAATCAACCGAAATTGGCAAAAAGATCTGAATTAAAAAAAACATTTTGCTAACAAAAAAGTCGAAGATAAAGGAAAATTTGAAGTTAAATGCCAAATTACACAATCGGTCTTCGGAAATGGATCATTTATCAATACCGATTCCGCATAAGCTTGAAAACGACTACAGGATGAATTGTGCATTTGATGTAAACAGCTGTTAAAAATTCTTATAGCACAAAAATAACGCTATGCTTTGAGGAACATTCTATATAGGTAGTTTAAGGAGCAATTTTTACTTGTTTAGCAACAGAGAACGTCTCTGAAGGAGGCTCTTTGTGTCTGTTTGTTGCACAACATTGTCCAGTTAGCCATGTAGATCACCTGACCAATCCCTTCTGAAGGAATAAAAATAAACCAATATTTAAGCATACATATTTTAGCTATCTTTTATAGCTTTGCCCTTTTTAGTGATTTAGCTATTTTTGGACTTCAACAGTTGGCAGCCCTGGTGACTCACCTGCTGCTGGCCAAAACAAGAACATGAAAACTGGCCACACTTGAAGCTGAGCACATTTTGAAACAATGTACAAATCAAAACAAAATCCATAAATAATGTCAGACAACAAGGAAGAACCCAGCGACGATGAAATGGATTTGGCCAACTTCAAGGCTCCGTCTCTTGCGCCGGCCAAGAAGCGCAAACGGGGCATCATTTACATATCAAACATACCCAAGCACATGAATGTGACGCGACTCAGAGAAATCCTGGGCGAATTTGGCAAAATCGGACGTGTTTACTTGCAGCCCGAAAAGCAGCCAGGTAAGCAAACAGTAGCAGCTTTGTCGCGTCAATTCCTTATCCTCTCTCTCTCTCTACCTTTGCAACAGGCGACGCCAAAAAGAAAAACAAACGCAAGAAGTACAACATTCACTTTACCGAGGGATGGGTAGAATTCGAATCCAAGCGTGTGGCCAAACAGATTGTCCCACTGCTGAATAACAAGCAGATATCCACACGCAAGAAATCCCATTTCTTTGACTCGCTGTGGAGCATGAAATACCTGCCGCGATTTAAATGGGTTCATCTGACCGAACGCATGAACTATGAGCAAGCGGTGCATAAGCAGCGACTCCAAACGGAAGTCTCGCAGGCCCGCAAGGAGACGACATTCTTCCAAAATAATCTGGACAAGAGCGAGTACCTGAAGAAGCAGGCCAAAAAGCAAAAGAAAGAGACTGTCGAGAGTTGAAATGTGAATAAACATAGGTAATAAATTAAAAATGCTGAAAAATTAAGATTCTTCCACTGGTATTTCGACATTCGTCATTTTCTGGATGTCCATACTGCTGTTCATCAGCGACGCACTGTGGTTTAGAATCGTTTGCCTTGGACGAATTTCTGTAACTTTTGCAGCGCACAATTAGGAATTGACCAAGGTTTCATATAGTCAAAAGTTTCTAAAAATTGGTTGAGTGGTTCCGGAATTATAGAGCGTCAAAGTCAAGCACCTTTAAGCCATATTAATAAAGCTAAGGTGCTGATTTTTGGTCATAATTTATATAAAATAATGCTCAGCTGGGTTTTTAAAATAAGAATTTAACCGGTCATGCTGTAGGTACATTTCTTATATATAATTGAAATTTTTCACACCTCGTGGTACCATTATTGCGCCTAAAATCCACAAAAATTAGTGTAGGGTGCCAAATTTTCATCAAACTGATTTTTTTAGTTGTTTCCGGATTTCTACCTAATTTCCGCTTCGCTTCTTAGGCGTTGCTTTAGGACGACCGACTACAATGTTCTGAACACTTCTTAATAAAATTCATTGTGTTGAAACTGCCACCAAACTGTTTTATACTAAACTGTACGAGCTATTTGATATCTCCATTCCTTAGGGGAGATTGTAAGAATCGCTCATAAACATGTTCCATGGAGTTGTGCAAGCCTGAGACACTTGAAAAATGGGAAGTCTCGCCTACACAAAATTTTCAAAAGATCTGGAAAAGCAACGGACTTCTCCAAATACTCGACTGCTAGGGCAAAATTTCAAGCCCAAAATCGTATTTGCTATAAAAACTACCTGTCCCGAGTACAGAGTAACTTTTGTAACGATCCTAAGAGCATCTACCAATTCGTGAACACCAAACGTCGTTCCAATGCCTTACCTTCTCTTTACTTCAAACATGAAAAGGCCACGTCTGACATTGCAAATCTTTTCGCAAAATTTTTTCAATTAACTTACTCGTCCTCCGATGCCAACAAAGGCTATTCTTATCCATTTCTTTTTCTTCTGTCGTGAATGGTTTACTTTCGCTAAAATATAACCTTTTTCCTGGCCCAGATAATGTGCCATTGTGCCTATCCTATCCACATCTTGTTTTCGAAATCACTTGAGCAGTCTAGGTTCCAACTACATGGAAAGAATCTTTCATTATTTCCTTACATAAAAAGGGTTCTCGTTTTGACATTTTAAACTACAGGGCGCATTGCGAAACTCTCTGCAATACCTAAACACTTTGAACAAATTATAACATTTCAGTTACAACACTCATTTTCTCCTTTTATATCGCCGAACCAGCATGGATTTGTTAAAAACAGATCCATTACTACAAACCTACTGGAATTTACTTTCATGGTTCATGGTTTCACTCAAGGTAAACAAACAGATGTTATCTTTACTGATTTTTCTCATTGCGTTCAGACTTTGAAATTGCGTCTGCTGGGATTTCCACTGGTGCTTCTTAATTGGATAAAATCTTATCTCCAGTTTAAAACTCAGAAAGTATTCTTTAATAGTAGCACTTCTTATCCGGCATTTGTGATCTCTAAAGTTCCCCAGGGTAGCCATCTTGGACCTCTTCTCTTCGTGTTATTTATTAATGACCTGCCTAATGTAATTAAGCATTCTCGTGCACTGATATACGCAGATGATATTAAGATAAGATATTCCTGAGCCACAACTCGCCCAACGATTCTGCTTTGCTTCAGGTTGATTTGAATCCCATATTTATGTAGTGCTCTTACAATTTGTTGCATTTAAACAGGGTCAAGTGTAAATCTATGACTTTTTATCGTAGAACTATTTATTGGATAAGTGGCGCTTGACAAATGGAGAAGCTATTTCGCCAACCTGCTGGGAGGCGACCACAAACACAATATCGCCTCTGGAGAAGTAGCGACGCCACCAATCGACAACATAGAGATAGACCCACCGGACCATCACGAAGTCTGTGTAGCCATACAAAGGCTTAAGAACAACAAATCAGCAGGAGCAGATGACCTGCCAGCTGAACTGTTTAAGGCTGGAGGCGAGGAGTTGGTAAGGTGCATGCACCAACTCCTCAGCAGCAGAATATGGTCCGACGAGAGCATGCCCGAAGATTGGAGTCTAAGTGTAATTTGACCACTATTCGCATACGCCGATGATATTGACATTATCGGCAAAAACGAACGGGCGGTAAGCAGGGCGTTTTCAGAGATTGAGAAGCAGTCTAAACTGATGGGCTTAGTGGTAAACGAGGACAAGACAAAGTACCTAGTATCCACGGACAAGAAGTCTACGCGTCTTGGACCATTTTTTACTATGGGGGAGTACAACTTTGAGGTTGTAGAGGATTTTGTCTACCTCGGGACGATGATTACCGGCGACAACAACATCAGCCTGGAGATCCGAAGAAGAATTACTCTTGGAAACCGATGCTACTACGGGCTCAGTAGGGATTTCAAGAGCAGAGCCTTTTCTCGAAGAACAAAAAATAGCGCTATACAAGTCGCTCATCATCCCAGTCCTGCAATACGGCGCAGAAGCATGGACAATGACAGCAGCGGATGAGGAGGCGATTGGCGTGCTCGAGCGAAAAATCCTGCGGAGGATCTATGGACCTTTAAAAGTTGGCGATGGATACCGCATTCGAATGAATCACGAACTGTATGAACTCTATAAGGACATCAGTCTAGTCAAGCGCATAACAGCGGCTGCGCTGGTTAGGACATGTAATCCGGATGGATTAAGAAGCTCCAGTAAAAAAGACGTACAAAGCGAAGACGGCTGACTTTGAAGGACAAGGCAGGAGGGGTCGCCCACCACTAAGATGGGATGATCAAGTGAGGAAAGACAATTCCAACCTTGGTGTGAACAACTGGTGCCAGCTCGCACAGTGCAGTAGCGAGTGGAGGGCATTCATTGCAGAGGCCAAGACCGTCAAGCGGTTGCTAGCAGCTAAATATTTGAATTTACATTTTTTCCATGTTGTACTTTTTGTGTATTTCATTAGTCTAGGGGAAAGATCGAGGCAACCACTTTGTAATGTGTAAACAAAGTAAGTATGTATTTCTAAGACTGCTAGACTGGCCCGACGCAGAGACTTTTACCCGAAGACGAATCCCAAGGGAACTCAAAATAAAAATGTATGAATGTATGTAGCGCCAATATTGATTTATATTAAATATAAGATATAAAAACATATTATGAATTTAATAAAAACGATGAGTTTGTATTTTACTATGTATTTAAAATCATTTTTTTTATTGGGGTTGCGGGTACTTTCCTTTGGAACTGCTTTGGCATGCGATGCTGCACACGTTCTAATAAAACTGATGCAGGATGCCATGCTAATTACGTTCTAGTAGCACTCGTTCTGCATGCGTTCTTTTGGGAAACCATACCAGCATGCGTGCAAACACCACGCCACCTGACAGCGTGCAAATGGAAGGGAGAGCCGACCGTTTTTACAAAGTTGAACCTACAACAACAACCCATGCAAACGTCCCTTCTATTAGAACAGTACCTGCTGCGTACCGCCTCTGTACAAAAGCGAATGGAAGATCGCATATCTTTGGAACTACTTCTTAGTGACAAAAGAACTATACCAGATGTGCTTCTGGCATATAGTCAAGTCCAACTGGGAACTCCCTTCGTTTGATTCAATGGAAGTCAAATTATTATTACAAGGGGCGGTGATCGAAGAGTGGGAATTCTATTTAAATCCCAATAAGATCGAACTAAAAACACGAAAGTAAGGGAATGCTTTGTTAAGATTTCTTTGTAGAAATTTTTATTTCTATATTTTTATGCACTTGAAAAGTATTTTATAATTTTGCACAGAAGTTTGCAACGCATAGAAGGAATCATCTAGGACTAAAAAAAGTATATAAATTCTTGATCAGCATGACGAGCTGAGTCGATTGACCTTTGTCCGTCCGTCTGTCCGTCCCTATAGCTCAGTTTTGAAGCTATCGATCTGAAATTTGGCACAGAGTCTTCTTTTCACTGCACGCTGCTAATATGTCGGAACCGACCAGATCGGATGACTACTTCTTGAAGCTGCCATAGAAATGTTATGTCTGAAAATGGGTTTTAGTTAGACAAACTTTTTTGTTTTCAATATTAGCGCTCTTGAACTCGGTCATTGTATATATTATATGTTTTTAAGCTGATCTGCAAAGTTTGGTCGACATCGTTAACCGCCGAAGCGAACTTTTTCAAGTGTATTAAAACTTCGGCACGACGAAATTAGCTTTGCTTTCTCGTTTTTTAATAAATTAAAGTTTTCAACTCATAGTTTGTTTTCTTTTTGTTAAGTTTTTTGGGTACAATTCTATATAAATTCCTTCCACTGTGCGTGGCCACTCAACGAAAACGAAGGCGGCGATGCTCGAAATAAACAAGTGCGAACCGCTTTCAAAGGGTTGGGGGGGGGGGGATGTATGAATAATGTGGGTGGATGGGGGAGGCATGCAGGCCAACACCTACACTCTCCTTCCCTCTCTCTCGAGTACTTGCATACCCCATGCCCATTCACAATCCTAAATCCCATTTGCAACATTTCATTCGTCCAGGTTGAATGGACGGACGGTTGGTTGCTTGGCTAAATGGATGGATGGATGACTGGCGCATGTTCATCCCGATCATGGCATGGATTTTTGTGCATTTCTGACAGCCAGCTGGAGTTGCGCCAAGAATGCGTCTCGTTCAACGAATGATGAACGAGTTTTAGGAGGGGTTGGGGTGGTGATTGCCCAACAAGTTGCCAGTTTCAATCCTCTCGACATTGTTGATAACAAATACACGGAATTACGTTTGCGACAGAATTTAGGAAACGATGACCCCAAATGCTGATCCCACATAAGCTAACACAAAAAGTATTATTATTTTTATTCAAATTTGAATGTTATTTCATTTGGATGAGTAGATAGAACAGATACTGAGTCTGGGGCTTGTTATATGGGACTATAACAAGGTCATATCCTAAGTAAAGCTGAAATCAGGAATACCTGTTGAATATTTTTTAGAAAGAAAGAAAAATGGATCCATATCAATACTTATTACAACATCAGAGAGCAACCTTTTCAACACATTTATCAGTGCCGGAACCGATGATGTATATGTTTTGAAAACCGAAAGGTACACAGAGAATATTAAGTTGGTGCAAAAGTATGTAACAGGGAGAAGGAATCATTTCCGGCCCCATAAAGTAAATACATTTTAAATCAACTCATTTTTTCTGTGTAGTTGGTACAATTAAAATAATATTTTATAAGTGCTTATTTTCGTTTGTTTTGTGTTTTTGCTAATGTGCAAAAGGTCAGCTCTAATTAAGCTGCCTAGATTGCTGCTAATGCCGCTGCTGCTGATAACAATGGTCTCCGCTTACCATATAAATTCCATCAAGTTTTGAGAATATTGTATCAGTTATTGTTAAAAACTCAAGCAAAATGTTTCTCGCCCAGCTGTTGTTTGTTTCGTTGGCCGTCGTATTGGTCAGTGGCCAGCCTCAAGGATTCGGTGCTGTGGGTGCACCACGTCAGCTCTCGGAAGCAGAATTAGTCAAGAGTCAGGAGACATTGCAGTTTTCACTAAACAAATTGGCGGCTGGTGATGGACCACACTATCGGTAAGGACGCGACATTTACATACGAGCAACCACTGACTATTCACTTCCTTTAGCATTCACCGTATCATCTCAGCTACCACCCAAGTGGTCGCTGGCAGTTCGGATAAGTACCAAGTGGAGCTAATCGATTCAAATAACGTTACCAAGGAGTGCCAGGTTACCATCTGGTCACGCAGCTGGGTGCCCAATGGCATTGAAGTGACCTTCAATTGTCCCAACGAGCCTGAAGTGGTGAAGCATCATAGTGCTTGAATTGTTCATTTATGGTTTAACTTTGATCAATAAACAAAATTCGATTGGAAATGATATGAAAATCAAAAAATTTTTCCAGAACTCCAACTTGCGGGTTCGAACCGGATTGTAACAATGGTTTATCAATTGGTTAATGGTTAATTTTAGATTCTAGGTTTACTTGAGAGTCAAGGCTTAATAAGTGAATGTAAAAAAGAATGTGAAAATTGTCAGGACAAAGTGTACAACAAGCATTGATTAAGCGAAAAATGGACATGGCGCTTCATGAAATAGAATGCATCGATGCACAGTGTAAGATTTTGGCTATCTGGGGGGACTTAAATCAAAAAAAAAAAAGTCCACCAAATTGAATGATTCTTTTTTTTTAATGTTACAAAAATATCCAGTTATTATGAAAATAAACAAACATCAGAAACAGGCTTAGTGGTAAACGAGGACAAGACAAAGTACCTAGTATCCACGGACAAGAAGTCTACGCTTCTTGGACCATTTTTTACTATGGGGGAGTACAACTTTGAGGTTGTAGAGGATTTTGTCTACCTCGGGACGATGATTACCGTCGACAACAACATCAGCCTGGAGATCCGAAGAAGAATTACACTTGGAAACCGATGCTACTACCTACGGGCTCAGTAGGGAGTTCAAGAGCAGAGCCTTTTCTCGAAGAACAAAAACTAGCGCTATACAAGTCGCTCATCATCCCAGTCCTGCAATACGGCGCAGAAGCATGGACAATAACGTGTTCGAGCGAAAAATCCTGCGGAGGATCCATGGACCTTTAAAAGTTGGCGATGGATACCGCATTCGAATGAATCACGAACTGTATGAACTCTATAAGGACATCAGTCTAGTCAATCACATAAAGCAACAGCGGCTGCGCTGGTTAGGACATGTAATCCGGATGGATGAAGAAGCTCCAGTAAAAAAGACGTACAAAGCGAAGGCGGCTGACTTTGGAGGACAAGGCAGTAGGGGTCGCCCACCACTAAGATGGGATGATCAGTTGTAACCTTCGTGTGAACAACTGGTGCCAGCTCGCACAATGCAGAAGCGAGTGGAGGGCATTCATTGCAGAGGCCGAGACCGTCAAGCGGTTGTGATGTAACATCGGGCCAATAAAGAAGAAGAATTTATTGGATTCTTAACAACATGAACAAGTTGAATCTTTACATGATTTGGGTATTACCCTCGACCATAAACTTTCTTTTGGCACTCACATTGAAGTTTCTGTGAATAAAGCCATGGGTTTGTTAGGTCTAAGGAGTTCAATGATCCCTACACGACCAAGCTTTTGTTTATATCTCTAGTGAGGTCTATTTTAGAGTTTGGTTCTTTTATTTGGAACCCTCATATGTAGTATGCTTATGCCCAATTTCTTATGAAACAATAGTTTTCTCAAATTTGCTGAACAATAATCCTTCAGTCTGCCACAACGGCTTGTGACACTTTTTTTCGGGTCGAGCCTGAGGTTCTGAATAAAACGCAAAAACACTTGAGAGTGACAAAATTATCTTTATTGGAATTTCGGAGTCCCTTTATTCATTTTTAGTTTACCCCCACGCAAAGCAGCGCATAATCTTGCGTTAATCGTTTCTTCTTATTACTAACAGATGTGCTTCTTTTATACACTTGAAGTTTGCAACGCGTAGAAGGAATCATCTCCGATCATATGAAGTATATATATTCTTGATCAGCATGATCAAAACGCACTTCCAAACAGCAATCAGCTCGATTGGTGAGAATTCCACTCGTTTTCGGAATTGGGAACAGGCCTGTATATTTGGTGGAAAAATAGCTAAATTGGCCACGCTGATCCCAGACGACAAAAAAAAAGTAGCTTACTACTTTCCAGCTGTTTTTTGTTAAGCATAAATAGTTCTTTTTATTGTTGTTTTTTTTGGGGGGAGAAACAATTGGCGCACATTGAATGCATTTTTCTTTTTTAGACATTTTTGAAATGTGTGTGAGTTTAGTTGTTCGCTCTTCTCCGCTTACGAGGGGTTAACAAAAAAAAAAATATAGTAATTTTCAGCATGTGCGCATATGTGTGTGGTTGTGTGTGTGTGTGTGTGTATTAGTTTAAACAAAACATAAAATTAGAGATGATGGTTAAACGAGCGTTTCGTTTTTTTTTTGCTTTAAAAAAAATCCTAGATCCAAAGAATACTTAGAAGAAAGAGCAGAGCCTAGCAGTAGCCCCTGTCGGGAACACGTCGACGTGGTGCACAGCGAATGATATTATCCACACGAAGTATCATTTCGGCAGCCTCCGCAGCGGACAACAGAACCTGACGCTTGACAGCAAACGATTCGGTTATGCCCAATGCACGTACATCAGACACCTTGCCCTGGTCCATGTCCAGGCCCAAGGTTTGCTTGCCCTGAGCATGCCCGGCACGCAGCTCCGAGACCAACTGTGCGGAATCATAGCCAGCATTATCGGCAATGGCAGTGGGTAGCGACAGCAGGGCACCTGAAAAGTGGAGCAAAATGTGAGAGCGAGAAATGAGAATGCCGGTTCGTTCACACTTACGCGCAAATGCCTCAATGGCAATGGCCTCCTTGCCCGCTGTCTCGGCCGCCTTCTTCAGCACTGCGTTGGCCATCAAGGCCTCCGAGCAGCCGCCTCCGTATATGATGCGAGACTCTTTCACTGTGGCCGCCAGCACACACAAAGCATCATGCAGCGAACGATCCGCCTCATCCAGAATCTGTTGTGTGGCTCCACGAATCACAATGGTGCAGGCCTCGCCCAACTTGACGCCACTGAAACGCAACAGCGTGTCCTCGCCAATCATTACCTGCTCAATCACATCGCATTCACCCAACTTGACCAAGGCGGGATTTTCAAATGTGGACACAATCTCACCGCCCGTGCAGTAGGCCAGGCGCTCGATACCATCAAAGTCGGCATGCTCGATGGCCATCACCTGGGCATCGGCAAACAGTTGCTCTGGATAGTTGTAGATCAGCTGGCGATTGATAAACACATTGCAGTTGTGCTTTAGGATCTTATCCACTTTTTCCTTCATCTTCTCCTTTTCGGCCATCTCCAAGTCGGCAATCTTGGACAGGGAATCGACCTTGATGCTGCTGCCAAACACCTTAATCTTGTCCGTGTCCATGGGCGTGTTGGCAATCAAGATTTTGGCATTCTCAATCTGTGGGAGGGGGGAAGGAGATTAGCAAGAACTTTGAGTTGGAGAGATCTCCCCCCATAGGGACCACACACACGTTGATACGGCCTGCCCATCGAACTCGTCAAAATGGCTGTGATATGAGAATTTCAAAGTCAACATAATTCACAGTCATTTTGACGCGTCCAATGGACAGCAGCAGAGAATTGGGCAAGGGCAAGGCGCAGTTTCACTTTGTAAGGGAATACACTACTTACACGCTGTGGCTGGTGCACGCCCGGCTTCTTGTCCAGCAGGAAACCCTCGTCCAAAAACGAATCATTCAAAGTGCCGCCAGATTTCTTGATAATTTGTATGGATTTGAGCTCACCGGAACCCTTTAGACGCAGCACAGCATCCACAGCCAGATTGGCAAAGAAATCCTTATGCTGATGCAAAATCTTCGAAGACAATGTGGTACGTGCAATGTTCATGAGATCCTCCTTAAACTTCTCATTGTTGGCCGAATTGTCTTGGGCAGCGGCTGTCAAGGCTTCCAGGGCCACTTGGGTGGCCAAACGCCAGCCGGAGACAATGATCTGTGGATGCAGTTTCTGTTCGACCAGTTTCTCTGCCTCGCGCAACAGCTCCGAGGCCAACACGGTCACCGAGGTGGTGCCATCGCCCACTTCTTCGTCCTGGACACGCGACATGTCTACCAGAATTTTGGCAGCCGGATTGTCCACACCCACGGCACGCAATATGGTGGCACCATCATTGGTTACCTCCACCTGGCCGGCATTGCGACCGGTGGCCACTAGGATTTTGTCCATACCCTTGGGTCCCAATGTACTCTTGACCAGATCCCCAATGGCAATGGCGCCAATGAACGAGGAGAGGCGAGCCATTTCGGCTTTCTCCTCCTGCGCCTCATTTTTGAGCACGCGTACGGGATTTAAAGACATCTCCTGCAAGAGAGAAGCGAGTTGAAAAACATTTGTTGTTCTCAACCTAACCCCCAAAAATGCGGTCCGAATGACTCATGAGTCAGTCCCGCAACGAAATTCTAGAAATTTCCCAAAAATGCTGACTAATTTCGTACATTTCGTCTCCAAATACACAAACATTAAACAATAAGCCGTGCGAAGAATTTGTCCAGAAGGAACCTTCTGGAAGGCAGGCAAAATGCCAGGCACTCGCTCGCTCACGTGCAGCGGCTGCAAAATGCCGTTGGACCACCCGGCAAATGAAAATCCCTTTTCACATTAAATTATCTATGAAATCTATACAATTTCATGCACCACTTAAGGCCCGCACTGTAAACTCATTGAAAATGTTGCTAATTCACTAAAAATTACCATTTTCTATGCTTAATTAATGAATTTTTGATCACAGAATTAAAATGGAAACCACACGGCGAGCAACAAAGCCACAAAGAAAATGGTGGATGCCACAGTGTGACCAAACGGGGGCTAATTAAAAAATACTGACAACATTGACAAGCCCTGCTTTTTCCCCGAAATCTGGCAATTTAATCAAATCTAGCCTTTTAGCGGAAAAAAGCTTAAAAAGCTGATTAGCGGGATTTGAAGTTATTTAATTTATTATTAATTCAATTGTATTAGTAAAATTCTTAATTGGTAGCAGAAAAACAGATGAAGTCTTTTAAATACTTCAGTCCAAGGCAGTTTAGCGGCGTCTGGCAGTTTGTCCATCAAAGACATTTTTAATATACCTTCATTACACAATTACACAAAATTTTTAAGTGATATTAACAAGTTTTTATTTTTTTCGATAGGTAATCGGTTAAATTAAATATAGAAATTGTATTTGTTGTTGTTGCTGTTGCGGCTTTTTTTTGTCTTTTATACCCTTGTTCCACTGGCACATTCTAGAGGTCATCCGCTGGATGATCTAAATGACCTCATTCTTTCTGTGTATTTCCTCATAAGAGATAAATGTCGATTCGGTAGATCATCCGCGACGGATGATCAATTCACTGTCATGGATGATCTAGCTACTGTCACGACATATAGCTATTTTCCGCTAAAAGGCTAGATTTTCTATCGATATGATATCGAACTGCCCAAGAGGAACAGCTGCTCTGTCAATGACGTTGCCATGGTCGGAGAGTGTTCTAGATCAGTGGATGGGAGTTTAGCACAGTGGCAGAACTGTATGGACCCCCTTTATTGGAAACCGACTATGCCCATGAGTTGTACATGGCCAAAGCAAGCGGCAATTGTTCCATTCTTTGTTTTAGAATGTTAAAATGCAGTAATATTTCTTATGTATAAATCCCGCAAACTACCTTTATCGTGCTGGGACTACCAGGAGGGCATGCTGCTTGACATGTGGATGGCGAACTTGGATTTACAATTGCAGACATAGCAATTCAATCAGCTGTTCTTTGTTGTCGTGAACAACATTCGTCAGTGGAACAAGGAAAATTCACTTTTCGAAAATGTGATTGAATGTTCGCCGAAATTTTAAAACATAGGGCCATGGCTGCAAAAATTTTTAGAGAACGGATTATCTGAAGGTGAAACTGAAAACGGGGTATTGTTAAGAACTGATGTCATTCTGTTGTCGGTCAATATTTAACAGAGTTGTTATCATATCGAAATCGAAGAACACGAAACTCATAGTGAAATGTATGCCGCCTGGGTGATCATTCAGTATCAGACCAGAATTATGGAAAGCTAATGGAATTTGACCCGAATTTAAAATGTATACAAATAGTTTCGTTCCATTACGTGGATTTAAAATGATTCATGTGCTGCTCCAGAACTAGGAGGCCCGTTCTTCCTTGCAATTTAAAAAAAGTTTACAAACTAAGTTAAACTTAGAAAAATTCGCCCGATCCCTCCACTTTCCTTCCTTGGTTTAGGATTTGCTGAAATAAGAAATGGTTTCCATCTATTTGACCCATTGCGGCTCAAACACATCCTCTGCGTGCCCAGTCGTTCACTTGTGTTGTTCATTAGTAATTTAGTTGTTCCGTTACTGTGTTGTTTTGTTGCTCAGTTGTTCACTTGCTTAGTTGTTTACACAGAGAAAACAAAATTGGCTGCACGGCGCGTGTAGAAACGTCAAAGCTAAACGAAACGTGTTGCGCCCAGGTAAATTGCACACGCAAAATGTAGAATTCAGAAAGCTACACGCGACGTGCAGGAATCCAACACGTAACGTGTAGGATTTTAATATCTAAACGCCTCGTGTTGAAAAGCTAAATGCTGCGTGGGCAAATGCAAAATCTACAAGACATAAGAAAATCAGCTTATTTCCAAATAACTTCTACATTTTTCATGCAGCAATCTGAATTCCACACGAACGTGTAGGTTTTCTATCCCCCTTAAGTAAACGCTTGGACATAAAAGCTGCATTAGACTTTTTTTATTGCAATGTAGTGCGTACGCAACGCGGTTGCTTTCATAGTTTTGACTACAATTTTTCCATAATTATTTTGGCATAAAAAAGCCAAATGTATTCCAAATCATATCCTCGGATATTGGGATTTTTGAACCAAATTTGGTGTCGCAATCTCTGTTTTGAACACATTTATTAGTAATTCTTTACTTAAAAATATTGCTTTGTTTGATTGTTATTATTAATATTTGGAAAGAAATGCTTATCCAACCACTTAAGCGCATTCGCATCTAACAGCCTCAGTGAGCCACTAAACCGAAGCAGTCTTAGTTTCTAATTTAAATTTCTTTCTCAGTTTCATACGGTCAATCACATTTGATTTATGTTGTTTTTTTTCCCCCATTTTCCACCTCCTTACTTTCTATTGATTTCGCATGTGCTGCAATAATTTATTAAAATTACAGAATTGTTATTTTGTTTGATGTTGTTTTTTCGTTGGTATGATTAATCTTAAGCTTTAACGACCATGTGCGTACACCGTGTGTACGCAAGGACTACACACTATTCTACATACAGCCGTACATAACTTGCAGAGAAGTTACATACTCGTATAGCATCATTTGTTCTTAGCATATCAAGATCATAAAGAAATGAAAGTAATGCATGTCAAACGAATGCTCTTCATTTAAACTAAATTTAAACTTAAAAGCGATCGATCGCTAAGAAATATTCAAGAAATCTTAGCGCAACGCTGAGCGAGAGATTATTTAACATTATTTAGAAAAAAAAAAAAAAACAAGGGTTAAGGAAAATGTGAATGTTCGAGATTTGTAAAATTAAAATTGCAATTTTGTTTCAAATTTATGTAAACAACAAAAAATACTTAATTAATGATCAATTTCTTGTGGTTCTTCTAGTTGAATTGTTGCTGGCTTGTTGCCATGTAGATGGGAGAGTATTGATTCAATATCCTCAATTTGGACGCCGGCATCAGTGTCGTCGAGACCCCCCTCCTCCATGATCGGCGCTTTCGACGTGCTGTTGTGGTTGCTGCAGGGAATAGAGAGAGATGGAGCATATTAGTAAACATTTCAGTTCGTTCAGTGGTTCAACCCCATAAAGTATATATATTTGAGTACCAAAGACTCTAGAGCAAAGGAATAGCCCGCGCGCATACCATTTACGCGGCCATAAGATTATACAAAGCAAAAACAATTTCATATGCGTGCTCTCCTCTCTTTCTTTCCGAACGAAGGTTTTGTTATTGGCGCGTGCAGACCTGCAACAACAACATCATATGCAGTGTTTGGAAGTACCTAGGTACAAATACCTAGATACATACCTAGTTACAAATTTTGTGTACCTCTAACCTTACCTCGGTATTTTCAAATTCGAGTACCTTTTACCCCTTACCTAGGTCTTAATTTTCATTTACCTCGGCAATAGGTAGGGTACCAGGTACTTTTCATAAGTGATTTTTCGGATCAAACTTAATTTGAGGCCCTTGCATTTATTTCCACGAATAATTAAAAAAAACGTTGCATTGTGAAATTTGTGCAGAAGTTTTAACAGCATTGTATCGTAGAATTTTAACATTATTATTGTTAACAATGACTGATCAGTCACTAAATAATGAAGGGAATAAAGATTTACCGCTGATCTTGAATGGAACATTTTGCAACCCTAATGGCAAATGTCAACTTTGTGTAAACAAAACTATTAAGTTTGATTTTGTTGGAAATTAACTCAAGCATTTGAAGGTAAAGAGCTACACAATACTAAATACATATGTGCACAAATATTTGTATGCTATGTATATATGATCGAAAATTTGCACGAAATTGTCGATACATACAAATTTATGTGCATAAATTTGTTTGTATTCCAGTCTATAGGAGCAGTTACTTGCAAATTAACATACGCAAAACAATGTTGCAAATATAATATATATTTTTATTTCATTAAGCTAGAGGAAGCCCAATAGTTTTTCTTCCTACGAATCAATGAAAGCCAAAGTATCTAAGGTTTCCAATAACTCAACTAAGGAATCAGCAGGAGATATATTTAAGTATCCTAGTTTATTAAATTCCAACCATTACCAAATTCATTATAACAAAATAATTTTATTAGAGCTAAATGAACGCAGTTGCGATAACATTATAGCCAAGATGTTGCCGTTCTGCCATGTTAAAAACAAAAGTTTCAGGGACCCGTTTGTGGGCGGCCGATAAGAGGAAGGCGGACAATAAGAAAAATGTCGCCAATATTTTTAAAAATACTAATTTTGTCTGTACGACTGCCGATATTTGGAGTTGCAATAACCAAAGTTACTTTGGTGCTCGCACACATGAGGTAATTTCTACTGAATTAGCTGAAGTTCATAGCAAATACGGACTTAGAGATAGCCAAAAATGTGAAACAGTTACAAATAATGCATCCAACTTCTGTTTTGTTATGTTTTTAATATTCATTACTAATAAAAATGGATGAACCATGCTCCTAAATTTAAAAGTACCTTTACCTTTACCTTTACCTAGGTACTGGAAATTTCGGATATCTTTTACCTTACCTATGTATATTTTTTGACGTTTACCTTGTACGTTACCTAGGTAAGAAAATGGAGTACCTTTCCAATCACTGATCATATGTGACTCTCTTCTCTCTCTCTCTCTCTCTCTCCTATGTCTCTGGCAAATTAAGAAGCAACAAAAATGTTGCCTTTGCGTAGTCAGCGCTTGCAGGCGTGTGCTTGAGACAGCAATGACCACACACACACTCACACACCCAAACAAAAATCGGTTTTCTCTTTCTATTTCTTGTGGTTGTTCTTGCTTGAGTTGTATTTTGTGCATTTGTATTGGCTTCCACGCGCTCGTAAGCTCATTCTGGGCCACAAAGATGAGTAACGGCGATACAAGTGAGTGTCAATCAGCGTTGAACCCCCAAAAAGTAAAAAGAGATGTGGTCGGGTGTGGCGCACCGGTACGGTGTGTGGCTGCTGGGTTCAATTCCGTTTCGGACCATCTAATATAAAGTTTTTTTCTTTCTTAAGAAAATAACTTTTACACATCCGGTCATCTTCGGCAGCTATTGTTGACAGCTGTGAAGTAACTAGCTATGAAAAGGCAAAAATTCTGCAACTTTGCCGTTCGCATTCGGCGTTAAACTGTTGGTCCCTTTCTCTTGTGCGAAAAATTGTAAGCATACATGCCAAGGAGATTGAGAGAAGCTTGGCCTGTAGCTCTTTGGTGATGTTGAGCCAATTTTTCAAAAAGAGAGCAATTTCATCCGAAATTGAGACGAAAACGAAACCGAAGCGGAATTGCGTTCGATTTACTTTTCAAAAAGTAGTGGAATTGAGTAAATGCCTTATTAGTCGTGTATTTTTTCCATATTTCCAAATTATTCTCTCTTTTAATGGATGGGTCACAGCACATATGCCAGGTCTATCAATATTTGCCACCGATTTTCGATAAGTGAGTGTACTTAACCAGTTGACTTGGACTTGTCGGTTAAATTTTGGCACTTAGTCCAAGTCAACTGGTTAAGTGCAAGCTTAAGCTTACAATTTTTTTTTAATAATTCTAGTTATAAAACAATGTAAAATCTGACTTAATGCCAAATTTTTGGGCATTCTGTCTAATGTGCACTGTTCTCAGACCTTCCCATCCGCCCGCCGACCTACTGTTTGATAAGATATCGGTAGTATATTTAGCCTTTTAGCGGCAAAAAGTTGGGACAGTGACTTAATTTTTCACTTACATGGCAGCCACTTCGGCATCATTTTCATCCAGCGGCTCATCCACGCAACGACTGCTGTTGACCGTTGTCTTTTCGGCCAGCGGTGTTGATGTGGCCATCGGTTGGTTTGTGTCATTGGCAGGCGGCGGCGCTCCAGCCATACCCAAACCATTGCTATTACTATTGCTATTGCTATTGGTGAGGCGTCGTATACGCTTCTTGGGTATGTTGCGTATATTGTTTGACTGGAGATGCGTCTGTTGGCTGGTCATGCGTATCGTATGCATCTCATTGTCCTCCATCATGATGCGCATTTGAAAACTCTTGAAAAAGTTAGCCGGCTGGCGGTAAGCTGGCTGGGCAGGTTTAGGGCCCGCATCTGGATAGGAATAGAGGCGGGTGTGCAGTTGACGACTCGAGCTGAGGCACAGATCCATTTCGTAATCGTCCAGTGGTGCATTGGTGGGTTGTGGTGGTGGAGGTGGTGGTGGTGGTGATGGTGGTGGCGGCGGCGGCTGCGCTGGTGGCAACTGCTCGGGTGAGCTTTGAGTGATCTGGGCCTCAACGACCAACGACGAATCTAAAACTCTGGCCTCGACACGTTTCTTGGCGGGCTTTTTGGTGGCTTTGGTGGAGTCCTCGGCTGAAAAGGATGTTGTTTTTGTAAAGATCTTTGTATAAAAGGAGTTGCCGGCAAGGCTTACCAATGGTCTCTATTAGTCGCGAGGAGCGTCTCGTGTTGATGCCGCCTGCTTCTGAGAGCGGCAGCTTTTTGGGCCGCCCACGTCGACTAGGAGCTGGCTGGGCAGCTATTTCTAGGGCGGCTCGCCCTTTTTTGGCTTTGGGTTTGATCTCTGGTAGCCGTACTGGCGTCGGCGGTGGTTTGGTTGGTTGCTTTTTGGCGGATAGATTCAGGGCAATAAGCAGGGCAGGATCACGCGCTAAGCAATCAGCGGGCGGAGGAGGAGGAATAGACTGCTCGGCCTCCGACGTTCTCAACTGTTTGTGTGGTGGGGGATGTGTCATTTGCGCAGACTCCCTTAAGACAGTTAACTTCTTGGGGTTCAACTTTTTGGGCGGTTGCTCCTCCTTCTGCTTAACCTTGGCCTTGACCCGTTCCCGTTTTTCCACCAGCTCTTGCATACGCTGACATAGCTTGGCCGGTTCCGAGTCTTTGGGTGGTGGCTCCTGTTTGCTGGGCGTCAACCAATTTCGTATGGGATAACGCACCTCACCATCCTGACTGACTAACTGAGCTGGTTGGCTGGCGCCCGTAGCCTTGAGCCATTCCTCATCCTCGGTACTGCTAATGTCCGAGAGATTATCAATGTCGATGAGGCGATTCTTTAAAGGAGCCACTGCCGATAGCTCTTCCTTCTCTGTAGCTGCAGCTGCTGCTGTTGCTTTTGCCTGACTCGAGACAGAGGCAGCTGATGAAGAGCTTGAGCTGGAGCCAGAGCTTGAACTGCTGGAGGAGGAGGATGAGGAGCTGCTGCTACTGCTGGTGGTGGTGGTGCTGCTGGTACTGCATCTGGAGGTGGTCTCCTCTTCCGGCAGACCGGCTAGCAGCTTGTAGTGAGGAGCATTAGCCTCCACACTGTCTACGGCTTCGCTGCCAAATGAACGTACACGTTGCAGCACCACCGTGGGCTCCACAGCCAAACAAATGACTTCCTTCTCTCCTTCCTCTTCCCTTTGCTTTAATATGGGACACTGGGCATTGGTGTCCGTGTGCTCTGCCTCATCGGGACGATAGTAGGAACTGCCCGAGGAGTAATCCGTTTTGGCTGCACTGCTCAGCGGTGTGGCGGGTCTCTGGCCAAAGGGGGTGCAACGGAATCCTGGTGTTATGGCGCTCATCTGTGGTGTATCCAAAATGCTTTTCGTATCGGAGCCAAAGAGAAATGAACTGGAGGCGATCATCTGTTTGCCATAGGGTGTGTCCAGCGGCAGTAGAACCATGCCCGGAGTGGGCGGTATGAGATTAGTCTCTGTGGCACCCGCCGGCGGCTCTTTGAATGGTGTCTCCAGCAGCAGAGCCAAATTGGCGGGCGGTTCGATTACTTCCTTGGGTGGTTTCTTTTTGGCTTTGGGTTTCTGTGGTGTGGTTATCTTTATGTTGAACTCTTCGCTGATGGCGGCGGACTTCTTGGCTCTGGTCTTGGGTGTGACCTTCTTTCTGGCTACGGTTGGTGTCTTGCGCTGGCGTCGCACCCGACAAACCTTGAGCGCGTCCACTCGCTTGGCATTGATGGCACGCAGTCGCTGCTCCAGATCCAGGCTCGAACCCTGCATCTGACGCTGCCAGGCAGCCAACATATCCTGATTCCCTGTTTCGCCCACTTGATTCTCCTTGCTGGCCTCAAAGCTGTCATCTAATTCGGCGGAAGACTTGCCGGGGGGACTGGGCGAGGCATTGGGTTCCTCCAAGGCGGCAGCCGCCTGCGAGATGATGCGTTTACAGGCATTGACAGCTGCACGTCGCTTCTGTTTGCGTTTGGGCGTACCAGCGGGCGGTTCCACACGCTCCACACGCTCCTCCCGCTTGGTGGCGGCCTTGATTACCGTTTGATTGCTGCTCTCCTCCAGGGCAAACAATGGTGGCACATTGCTTTGACTCTCATTGCCACTTTCAGCGCTAATGCTTTGGGATGTTTCCTGGGCCGGACGCGTGCTTAACGGCGTTTGTCCGCCGCCGCCGCCGCCGCTCCCCTTGGGCGAGAAATTCAAGGTGCGCACATGGGAGGTGCGTTTACGGGGCGTGGACAGACTGCGATAGGCCTTGACATTGACTATGCCCGAAGTGGAGGGTGTCACACGCTCCAATATCAGACGCGATGAATCTAACGAGGCAGGCGGCACTTTGCTGCTGGGCTCCTCCCTGGTCTCCTGTATCAATTGCCTGGGCGGTTCCGCTGTAACCGTAGCCAGCGGCAACTGCTTCTGTGCCGAATTGATGATTATGGAATTGGGTGGCAGCTGATTCGCTGACAATGTAATGGGCTCTGGCAAAGAGATTTCAATCTGCGACTGATCCAAATTGTTAAAGGCCTCGGAGCCCAATTGCTGGGCCACCCACTCATTGTTGACCAGGAAGGGATAATGCGAGAGCAACGCTCCATTGGGCAGATACATGGGCAGGGTCAACTGACCCGTGCTGGCATCCACACAGACGGGTCCCACCTCATCGTCGGTCATTAGGCTGGCCGTGGTGTCACCGAAATTAAGATTCAGATTCTCACTGCCAAAACTGACATTGGCCGTTGCCGCGGCCGCCTTCTGGGCACTCTCACTGGAGTTGAGCACAATCAGTTTGGAGATGGAAAAATTGGGATCCGCGGGAGCGGCGGAGGAGGCTGCTGTGGCAGCAGCCACGGCTGTGCGTATGATTAGGGGAGTCTGTGGTGGTGGTGGTGGTGGTGGTGGTAGTGGGGCGGTAACAGGAGTCGGATCCGGCTCCCCCACAACCTCCAGTATGACACGATCAAACGAGGGATCCTTTTCGGTAGCCTCCAGTATGTTTTTAACCAGACCATCGAGTACCGCCTCCGAACTGATAGCCGGAGCATTCACAGTGACTGTCTGCAAAGCCATATTAATGTTGGTCAGCAGCTTCTCCTGAAAATCCTGATTGGTCAGTATGGCCTCAGTTAACTCCTAAGCAAAAGACACGAGACAAAAAGAGAAAAACAATAAGGAATGAAAGCACAAGTGTGTTTCTTTCCAACTTTTCAGGAGAGCAATAACACTAGTTTACAGCATTTGGCAGCAGAGATTAAAACCGAAACCGAAACCGTAACCTTAAACCGTTAAAAACACTTGCACAAAGTAAAGAGAACGAACGAGAAAAGTACAAAGCAGCTAACCAAAATCTTTACCTTTCCCATCTCTCCATATATTTGTTATAACACTGCCAGTTTCCCTGCAAACATTTTTTCGGGTTTCTTAACTCTCTCGTCAAAAAGAGAGTTTGGCGATAGTTTGAGGGGAGAGTTTTCTGATAGTTTGGCGATTTACACAAAAAGAAATACATAAGGAATCGCATTCTTGACATAAAAGTCCGGAACCGAACCCCTGAGACCCGGTTCGATTCGGGTTTTTTAGCGCTCTATATTTTTGACTCCTGGAACCTGAACCCAAACCGGACCAGTTTATCGAAAAATGAGGTTCGGTTCACCAATATAATTAGTTTATTCAATAATACATCCAGCGAAATATTGGAAATCTCTGAAGATTTTACCATAGACGATTGCATTTCTAACTAAGCGTGAATGATTTTTTTATTTATATTATGCTTGGTTTTCACGCCGAGCAATTGTTCTAAAATCTTCAGCAAATCGTTGTTTATTACTATCTAAGTGCCCCGACAAACATTTTTCTACTATGAGTTCACTACGAGAATTGGCTGCAGAATTCTCAGAACCGAGATTTCATATTTTGCTGACAAAAAACAGTCGCAAAGCAACTGACTCAACGTCTGATTGTGAAGAAGAGATGCTTATGAAAGCAATAAACAAATATCAAATATAAAAGCTGTGAATGATGTTATAAATTTCATTGGAAATTGTCAAAGAGCACATACAGTATGTAGATCGACGAATGTTTTAATATTTTGGGAAGGTCATAAACAAGATATACTTAACTACCCTGCAGAGAAATTGTCAACTAGTAACAAAAATAAACTGTCCTACACCTAGTTGGATTCGGGTGAGTTGGGCAAAAACAAATATTAGCTTCCGAAGAAATGTTCGTTTGAAATACTAATTTGAGCTAGTAATAACAATTAAACTTTAACTAGTTGCAAACGAATTGGTGATGAGTGAGTTTACCAACAGATTCCGATGTACTGTTATACTGAGCAGCGACATAAACAGACTGTCATAAGGAACATTCAAAGGTGAACTGGCATTTAACTGGTGGAAAACGGCTGCTGCAGGGGACAATTCTCTCCCGCCTAAGCCATCTGGCATTAAACTGGTTGCAAATGGCTGCTGCCGGGGACAATTGTCACATGCCTATGACATGTCTGTGTAAAATGGACGACTTCAATACATTGATTTGGATAGGAAGTGCCACCAGTAGCAAGTTTTTAGAGACAGGTATATTTCTGGTTGTCAACTAGACACTTTCCCTGCAGGGTAGGTAGCCGCACTCGCTCTCTCACAGCTTCTTATAAAAATACAAAAGAGAGCGAACTAAGAAGCAGAACACCAAAAATTCGTCCGCGGAGATGCGTCGCTCGCAACTGTTGTTTACAGACTGATATTTAAGAAGCAGCGAGAGAGCGAGTTCGGCTACCTAGTTAAGTATATCTTGGTCATAAAAACGAAGACTTAAAAAATATTTTCAACACTTAAGTTTGTTCTTTCTGATTTAAGAGCTAGTATAGATGAACAGCTCCTGAAAGATATAAGGCTTAAACCAGAGAGGACAAAATAACCAGAGATGAAATCGCTCTCACTGTTAAGTTAACAGAAAAAAAAACCATGAAGCCATCGAGGCGTTGCAGTTTTCGGAGTCAGCAAAGACAAACAGCTACGTGCTGTTTTGTTTTGGCTACAAATGCGATAGAGAAAAGACACCAGCGAAAGGTAGGAAGGGGATGTATATCGCGCTCTGTCATTTCGTTCTGTGTGTGTACCTCTTCTATATTTTATGTGATGTTGCCTAGACTGTTTGTATAGAAATTCGTATTGTTGTCATTGTCGGCACTGTTGCCAATCTTCACCAAAGTGACTTCTCATTTTATGGCCTAAGCGAATGGCAACCTGTTGCCTGTTGAATGGCACCTGTTATCGAGTTCGCATTTATTTAAATTTATTAAGGCGCGCACTAAGAAATAAAATTTGGGAAACTTTTCCGATTTTGTTAAATTCACCCGCAACGGAAATTGACCGAAAAACTCTGTATGTAAATCACTATTATTCATCCGTATGAATTAATACACGGTAAGGACAGTAGGCAAAATAATTTGAATGTGATTTCCCTTGAGTGGAAAATTTACGACAAATGGTGGGAAATGGGTTGCGGGGGTGGGTTCAATGCCAAACGTTTTTTTAAGCCTTTCAGTATGAAGTTCGAGGTGAGAAAAATGAGTTCTGGCAAGAGTTCAAGGCCAATTGTTAGCAAAGCATATTATATTAATAATTTCCTAGTTTAAGGACGATTTCATTGAAAACAATAAAGTTTTTCGCACTAAGACCCATTTTTCGACCGATCGTTTTCGATGGCACGTTGCTCTGTATGGACGATTTGATATTGCAGTTTAGCTCCCACTGATCGCGTTTCCGAGGAAGCCATGCAAAATAGATGGATTCTTTCATTCATTCATTCTTTGCCATGATTCAAAACACGGCTGGTGAACAGGCTGTCCAGCATGACCCAAACTAATAGTTGGGATCGATCCCGTACGGAGCCAACACCCGCCTGCAGAGTGACATACATCAGTCAAATGGCGCTCACAGATTCGCGATTGGGCATTGACTCTATCCACGTCAAGTCGCAAAATGTTCACACCATTCTCCCACCCTGTTTTCAGGAAATCGAAAACTTTTGGCACCTCCAAGACAGCCTAGAGCTGCGCACTTAATATTTGGCATTTTTAAAATTTATTATTTTAAATCGCAGCAGATTCGCACAGAGGACTTGTTGTGTCGACGGCTGAATCGCTAATGCCGCAAAGCTGGTCGCAATGCGCGCACCAGCCAAATGCATGGCAAATTGGCGGTGTTGACGATTTTCACGTTTTCGGTCTGAAGCAGGGGACGAAAAAAAGCAAAATCACATTTTGGCTTGGCATGTGTATGTGTGTAGCCACTGAACGAGAGAGACACAAGCAAAAAAAAAAACAAAGAAGCATCGGCAAAGACAACGCTCTGTGCGTTCGTGTCCGAAAACTGCCAGAGCCTCGATAGCCTCATGGTTTTTTTCGGACTAAATTTAAGAGAGCGAATTCATCTCTGGTTATTTTGTCCTCTCTGCTTAAACTGAGCAGTTCCTAAGAATTGTTAGTTTCAGCTAATGGATTCGATAATTACAATAACTAAAGTATTGAATATTATGATTATTTAATATTAATTTCATTATCAACGTAGAATTAATAAATCGAAAGTCAAACTATTCTTTTTTGGGAACCTTGGGTTCTGGGGTTCCAGGAACCGGTCCGCGAACCGAACCTTGGACTTTCCAATGAGTTCGAACCCCCGGACCGAACCTTCTGCAGAATTTGAATGGTTTGCAGCCTTGTATGTGGTATCGCTTTTTTTTTCATCCAGTCGGTAAATTCGGGTTCGTAAATATCACTCATTTGAATATCATTGAACATAGAGTCAAACACTGATATCTACTAGTAAATATCATGAGCGATAAAAAAAATTGTGAACATTGTACTCAAAAATATATATCACAAAAATATCACAGGAACCAGAACCGAAACCGTATACCGAAAAGAACCGATTAAAACTCAGAACCGGAACCCATATTTTTAATTTTTTGTATACCGGTATTCAAGAACCGTTATTCTTGGAGCCGAAAAGACAGAAAAGAACCGATACATTGATTGTACCGGTACAGTTGCGATTCTGGGTGCAAAAACAAGACAAGAGAGACCATTCTTTTTACAAATACTTCATCCTATATCACTGTGACACATTTTTGAACTCCAAAATGTTGTTAGCGTTGAGACCAAAAAAAATTCTGAAAGGGTGTGATGGTAGTATAAAAACCCTGTCTTGGTTTAGTCTGATTAGCTGCCGTTTTGTTTTTATTTCACTTTGAACTTTTCAGCTTCAGAGTAGGACTAACGATTCCATATCTCGTGAATTATCGTGAATTTTGCTTTGAAGTCTTTAACAAAGTTGTTGCTCTTGGCTTGGCCTACAAAACATTTTTTTGTAGCAAATCAAAAAAATTATATCTTCATACTCAAAATTACAAAAGATGCCCAAAACAGAAAAGTTTTGACCACTTTTCTACAATTTTTCAACTTCATCTTGAAACATGTTTCATATTTGGACAAGTAATACAGCACAAAATTGTAGCTTAGACCAAAATAAACAAACCGTAAGAACGAACCAACTTCATTTAGTTACTCTTTCATATAGTTATGGGCCCACAAGCACGTACAAATGTCATAAAAACTCGAAAAAATGAACATTTTCGGTAAAAAAGTAAAAATATTAAATTTTTTAATTAGTTGGTTGGCTGGCTCTAGGTCCGAAAAAGTTGCGTTTGTTCACACCAAAAAGAGCTGGTTGCCTATACAGAACTGTTTCATCGTTATCCCTAACGAATCTTCAGTAGGCTTTTCGCTGAAGAAAGCACGATTGCCAACCACCTCTCCATACAATCATTGCTTAGATCAGTTGGGAACTGCTAAAAGCAATGAAAGCAAAAATAGACAAGCAATGAGTGCTTTCAACTTTCTGGTGGTAATGCTTAAGCTTAGGGCTTAAACTTTTGAGCGAGCTTAGAATTTTAAATTTTTTTATTTACAGTTTTTAAGTTATGTTTTCTTACTATTTTCTTGATTTAATACAAAACAATCGAAATTGATACCAAAAATTGCCATTTTGCGAGTTTTGGTTCCAATTCTACATGCTTAAGGGCAATCGAATGAAGTTGGTATGTTCCAAACGTTTGTTTATTTAAGTCCAAGCTACGTTTTTGTCCTGCATTTCTAAGTCAAATTCGTTACAGTTTTCAAGACAAAGTTGAAAAATAGTACAAAATGAGGGGAAAACATGATGATTTTCAGACATTTTTGTAGTTTTGAGTTAAGAATGTTTTGTAAGTCACGCCAAGAGCCACAACTTCCTTTAAGACGTCAACGCGAAATTCCAAATAGTTTACGAGATATGGAGTTGCGAATCCCAATCAGAAACTGAAAACTTCAAAGTGCAATAAAAAGAAAACGGCATATACCCTTTCAGAATTTTTTGGTCCCGACTCTATCAACGTTTTAGTGCTGCACAGTGTATTCTTAGAATCTCATTGAATGTCATAATAACCATTGAACAGAAAAGTACTCGTGTTATCCATTTCTGTTCAAGTGAAACTGAATGAGGACAGCAGCTCTGGCACAAATCGGTTAGCTGAAAGTGGAGGCTTATTTAAATCATACATGTATTTGTATGAAAAGAAACAGGAAAATACAAATAGTTCAGCATTTTCACAAAACTGTTTAATGACATCAATCACTGACGGAACTGAACCCCGCAGAACCGGACCATCTACCGGACCTTCAAAATCTATTACCTCGAGAACCTGAACCCGAGCCGGAATTCTTCTGTTTGGAAAAACGTTTGGTTCACAAAATTATTAAAGTCGACTTTTATAAGTTTCTTTATATTACGGATGGAAAAATATCATTGCTTAGTACTTGTATCGATTGGTGCATTATCTAATGGAGATCAGTTTTGTAAGTCGTATACAAACTGGGAATATTCCGACTATGAGAAGGGAAATAAAGTAATAGTCTAGTTGTAACATGATATTGTAGATTTTTCATATCTATGTACGAGTACACATTGGAAGAACCAGGGACGTATGATTGATGGCGTTAACCTTAGTTAGATAGATTTATCAAATAGTAAGTTAATTGTGCCCTCTTCAACAAAAATAAGGCCAAGAAGGTTTTAATTTTAACCAGAGATCGCAAAAATCGGTCCCCCGTTTCCCTTTGTCAGAAAACGACAGCTTTCGTGCGACTACATTGAAAAAAGGTACCGAAACAACCTTTAACTACGCTCTCTGCTTCTATTTAGTTGTGAGAGGAGAGACCTCTTAGGTCTGTTTGGGACCGTTTGCCGAAATTCCCAAATTCAAAAGGTCTTGGTCCTGTTATTCGGTTGCTGTCAGACCGATCAGTGCTGTGTGGTAAACCACAGCCACTTAACAGTGAGCGCGATAACAGAACACAATCGGTTGAGGCTTTTCGGTCAGTGACGTTAGCAGAGCGAACTGAAAAAAGGGTTGAGAGTTATTTACGAGCTATGATTTTAACCGATTTGCTGAAATTCATGGAAAATTGAGGCAAAAATGTTTCAAATATTTCAGATGTTCGAACCAAATCCTTAGGTTTGATAAGTTAAGGAACCGGTCATCGAACCGATGGGTTCGAACCACACAGGGTGTGAAAATGCCGGGAAAATTCTGTAGGCAAAAAACTATTTTTCATCCGATTGACTTGAAACTCGGTTTGTAAGGATAGAATACGAAATAATTTGAAATGTGATTTTCCAATGTCGGAAAATTCGCCCACAGGGTGTAAAAATGCCCGGAATATTCTGTAGACAAAAAACTATTTTTCATCCGATTGGCTTGAAACTCGGTTTGTAAGGATAGAATACGAAATAATTTCAAATGGGGTGGTAACGGAAACCGATAACGGCAACGATAACGGTAACAATTCACTATACTGATGGCGACGCAGCGAAGCGTGACGGATTATATGCTAGTCCTTTAGTTTATTAAATGAATAAAACGCGAACCGAACCGTATCCGCGGTTTAGTACTCCCCAAAAACTGTGTGAACCACTGAACCGAGCCAGTCCCTGCCTTCCGGTTAACTCACCGGCATGCTGCAGGGCACTATTTTGGTTGAGGAACCATGAGGGGCAGTACCCTGAGGCAGTTCCTGCTCCTCGGGCTGTTCCTCACTAATCGCTGAGCTGCTATCATCTTCTTCATCATCATCTTCCTCCTCCTCGTCCCACGAATCCTCCGCCAAACTAAGCTGGCTCACATGACAATTGAAATGTGGCGGCAGCAGACGCGGCCGCTTGCTCCGCTCATGTATTTGAACTGTGGCCGGGGATTGAGTATGTCTAAAACAAATAAACCAGAGGCATAAGTACAGGCTCGTTTGTGTCCAGTTGTATTCCACTTACATGCGTCTTCGTTTACGGCACGACGACTGATGGTGCTGCTCTGCCACCGCCTCTGTCTTGTGTTCCTTCATCAGCTCAATGATTCTCTCAGACAGTTTCAGCTGCTGCAGCTGTTGCCGTCTGTCCAGCGGCAGCTTCATCAAGACTTTAGTCACTGCAAAAAGCAAGCATCACCTAAGCTCAACTGTACCCGTTAAGTTTCCAGCTGCCGACTTACCCAAGCCCGTGATCTTCACATGCTCGCGTATAATGTCTTCCAAGCCGTCATTAAGGAAATTGTGTGTTCTTAGTCCCTGCTTCAAGGCCAGAAACTCATCCTGCAGATGCGGTGAAGTGCGGCACAAGGTGTGTGCCGCTCGCTTCAGGTTTTGATTAAACAAATACCCTAAAAAGGGGAAAGGAAAATGTTTAGAGCAAGCGCAGTTGGTTTCCGTCTAAACTCACCCAACACCAGACGCGCCACATCCGTATGCAATACAATTGATTCCATATTTATTGTATTCTTTGGCAAAATCTAATGGAATTTCAGCATTGTTTGGTTTTTTTCCTGTCTGTTGTTGGTTTGCCATTCGCTTGATGCCGCCGTCGCCGTCGCTGCTGCCTAAGGTGCTGCACCTAGTTTTAATGGACGCTTTTAATGTTTGTCCAGCATTTGCATTTGCACATATTTTATTAATTTCTTATTCGCAATAGCTTGTTTATATTATTCGCACTTTTTGTTGTTTGTTTTTTTGTTTATTTTATCTTTACAACTGTACAACACACCTAACAGCACTGCTGCAATTTGCTTGCCGCCAAAAACAACAAAAACTAACAAACTATCATTTAGAGATGAGCCCGTGACGACTGTGCAGTGGTCACTGTGACACGAACTAGCTCTTCTGATAGATACAAGAAATAAGAGAAGGCATGGAAAAGGTGCATAGATACCCACTGGGTTGCCGTATATTGAGAAAATATCTATATCGATGCCAAAACGACATTGAATCAAACGACACATCATTCTTGGACGAACTTACAAAGGAGGATTGGACGCAGATCAGGCGAAATGAGATCTTTAAAATTGAAAGCGCAAGCAAAGAGAGCAAAAAGGAAGAGTTGGAATCGCTCTCAGGAGACGGCAGTTTGGAGACTGAATGTAATCAGCCCGAAACTAACGCCCAAAACAGAAGCTTCAGTGTAAGCCCTCCCTCTGCCGAATGACCCTACAAAAGCCTTTAATTTAAAATCCAATCTGGAGAAGCACATTCGCACTCACACTGGCGAACGACCCATCGATTGTGCCCACTGTTCAAAGACCTTTGCCCAAAAGTGCAAACTAAAGGCTCACATTGGAACTCATGCCGGAGAACAACCCTTAGAGTAGCTCACAGGAGACGGCAGCGTACAGAGCTGAAGAAAGGACCTCGATATTAACACACAATAATATACTCCGTACCGGCAGTAGAAGCTGAAAGCAGCGCTTCTGTAGCATTGCGGCATATAAAAACAAAGCATATCAAAACCTCATAAATGACACATAAAAGTTACATTTCTAGGCACTTGAAGGGTTACTGAATCTCCTCCTGAAAGCCTCTTTTCAGACGTATATTGGAGTGCAACTCCGAAAATGCTTACACATGAATGCTTTTTATGAGCCAGAGATTAGAGAGCACTGAATGTGCTCCGAACACCCCCAAATTTATGTGTTTGCTACAAAAACCCTCAAATTTATGTGTTCACTCCAAAAACGCTCATAAGCTCGGCTCTTTTGTGACACATAGTTTGGAGCGCTCCGAACTTAGCTAGCTGGGAAAAAGCACATTATTAACTACCACCCAGTCCAGTGTACCCACAGTACCACCAAAAAAGTGTGTTGTTGATTTTTTATCGAGCGTAACTATATTTTTATTTAGTTATAGGAATTCCAAATAAATTAGCGCTGAGTCAAAAATAAAATAAAATTTTTCTCAATTTGTAATATTAATTTTCATAGCATACTTTGAAGGGCATTTATCATGATATTTATTTTGTATATAAACAGGGTATCATCGATGAGTGAATCGTTCGTGACTTGAACGAAAAAACGCTCACGCGCGCCCTTCTAGTAATCACCATATATTGCAGTCGCAGTCACCCTGATCTCAGGCCTCATCTCTATAGTTATCGATAACTGTTGACATTTTGGGACAACTTCTACCGAATTTCTCTAGAGGATTAGCATATAAGAGACGACAAAACAGCATATACCAACATGCTACAACAGCGCCAATGCATTGTGGTGAATATGCGTTCAGCCATTGCCCTAATTGTCATCTTTGTGCTGACCGGCATTAAGAACAGCGAAACGGCCAGCGGGGGTAATCAAATGGATATCTCGGATTCCAAATCTGATCACAACAATAAGGACAACAGCAATGCCAGCAACAACAATAACAATGACAACGAAGTATTTATGCCTGGCCTGGGGAATATGATAGTTAAATCTGTCACCTCGGTAAATGAGACGAGCAGCAGCAACGGCAGCGGTAATCTAATGTGTCCCGCCGACCGGGACACTCCATGCGAACGTTTACCCTTCCCCTGCATACGCTGTGTGTACAACAACAATTGTATGTATGGCCGCGAGTTAACCATCCCCTGCGAGGTCATTGGCAATATACAGTGTCAGGGTGAACGCTCCTTTCAACGGACCATGAACTGTCGCTATTGCTATCAGACCGAAATGTGGCAACAGACCTGCGTGCAGCGTGCCCACTGCAATTCGGCAGCGGATAAATACTATCGCACCAATTGCACCGTCCATCCGCTGGTGTTGTGCCTGGGGAATCGTTCGTTTACACGAAATTTACGCTGCAATTGGACGCAGGGCTACCGCTGGAGCACGGCACTGCTGATTAGCCTAACACTGGGCGGCTTTGGAGCAGATCGCTTCTATTTGGGCCACTGGCAGGAGGGAATCGGCAAGCTGTTCAGCTTTGGCGGTCTGGGCGTCTGGACCATAATCGATGTGCTGCTCATTTCGATGCACTATTTGGGACCGGCCGATGGGTCGCTGTATATTTAAGGAGTAGCTAATGTAGATTGTAAGAAGACTGTAAGCCAAATTGTCTAGGATTAGGGGGATAGCCCCCCCCGCCAATTGTAAATACATTTTAAATAATTTTTATTTCAATGAAAACTAAACCGCCAATGCCGCCGCAGCCTCCTCTTCTTGATCATCGAACTTTATGTGCTTGGCCAGCAACTTGGTAACCTTCTCCCGGCCTCGCTTCTGCTGGACGCGTACTTTCTTGGACAGCTTCGCCTCGCGATCCTGCTCGATTTTGCGCCAGTATTGTTGCTCCGCCTGGCCGCGCAGCACTTTCAGCTGACGTTCGGCACTGTGCACTTGAGGCACCAGGTCCTCGGCCGCTTGGGGATTGGCCAGTCGGAGGTAAGCGATTGAATCGCCCTCCTTGATGTCCACATACTTGATATTCACATATTGACGCATTTCGGCCTTGAACTCTTTGACAGCCGAGCAAGGCTCCAGCAGGGAGCACTCGACTATGAGTCCTGGCTCGTATTGGAATAGAGGACGACGTTCCTCTGTCTTGGATTTATCCTCCAGTGTGGCAGAGGGCTCTCCACCGCCGGCGCCATAGAAATTCATGTTCATTTTGTGAACCGCCTTGCGACGCTTGGTGGGGGGTGGCTCCTCGGCATCAGCTGGGGCCGTGGCCACCTCATTGAGACACGTTTCAGTAGCCTCCTCGCTGGAGGCAGTGGGTGTGGTTTTGCTAGGTTCCGCCTGCAGCGGCTGGGGAGGTGTGGGCGTTTGATGGGGATGCGACTCGCGCCACCATTTGGCCTTGGCCTCGCTGACCAAACGTCGCTGCAGGTTGAGATATTTATTGCGCAGACTGCACCAACTGGTCTTGGGCAAAACCTTGAGCTCCAAGGCGCTGGGATCAATGTTGGCAGGCTGCAGATTTTCCAACGGTTTCTTTTTGCTCAGACGGCGACGACGACGAGGCTTCTTGGGATCAGCCTCTGTTTCACTTGGGTCTGAGGCGGAGGCCGTTGGCACAGCCTGCTCTTCCTGCAGCAACTCAGTTACTACTGCTGCTGCTGCTACCACTGCTGGTGGTGTGTCTTCCTTACGCAAGCGCTTCATTTCAGGCTGTTCCTGCTCACTGACAGCCTGCCGTTTGAGGTCACGCTCCTTCTTTTCCTCCTGCTTCTGAAACGATCGTATGCTGGCCAAATTACTCGGTTCTGTGTCCACCGAGAGCACACCCTGGATTTGAGCAAATGCCTTTACCGCCTTCTCCAGGCCCCCTCTCTTTTCGAATTCAATAAAAGCAAACTCTTTGATCCTCTTGCTACCCGGATAGTGGGGCAGCGAGACATAGGCCACCGGACCATAGCGGCTGAAGACCTCCTTGAGCCACTCGTGACTGGCATTTGCGGGCAATGCCTCCACATAGAGGGTCTTGTCATTGACATCCCGCTGAGCCGGTATTTCCGTTTTGCGGCGCACCTTCAAGCCACTCTCATCCAACTCCAATAGCTTTGAGTTGCTCAAGGATTTGGCAATTTGCTTCACCTCCTGGGTAAGCGCTTTGATTTTGTTGAAGGTAAGAAAGATGTCCAAGGGCACAACTTAAAGTGGAAAGGCGAGGAGTTTAAGTTCGGCTATAGGGAAGATTAGGAATTGCTGTGTACTCACAAGGATCCTGTTCGACATGGCGACGCAGAAAGCGATCTTTGCTCAGATTTGCATCCCCAAAATAGAACTCCATTTGGCTGCGTATGGCATTGTACAAATGCCGCTTGCGTTTGCGGCCGCCACCTTCGTGCTTGGCGGCGCCAATGGCAACATCGCCAGGTGTTGACTCCTCCTGCTTGTCTGGGTGTACTGCTTCCTGAGCGGGCTCAGCAGCTGCCGTGGTGGCGGTGGCTACTGCGTTAGAATTGGATTCCTGGTCTTCACTCTTGTCAGCCATCCCCGGCATAATGAAAGTAGCGGTCGCGTAAGTGTGACCAGACTCGTTTCTGATTGTTTGCTAGAGGGAGAGAGAATGACATTTAGTGTTGCCATTGACTAAAAAAATCTCGAAAATAGTCAAAAGCGTGGTCTTACTAATCTCAAAAATAATATGAGGAGTGGTCTCACTAATCTCATCAGTACTCCTTCAAATGAAGCCGCTGGCCATTAAACCCAAATCCGACTCCACCCAGGACAAAGGAGCCCTAGCCCTGTCTGTGGCACCAAACAACAAACGGCGCAATGTTACGAAGCGTGTCTATCATTGCAATGCCTGCTTGGTCGGCTTCGATCGCTATTGGAAGGCCAAAACCCATGAACAGCTGTGCACTCTCCGGCTACGCCGTCTGCACATCTGTAAATACTGTTTAACTTTGTACGGGGACGAGCAATTGTTGGCCCGGCACTTGGAACGCAAGCATACGGATCTGCAGAGCTTGTGCCTGCAGTGCGGCAAACGTTATTCATCCAGCGCCTTTCTATACCGGCATGTGGTCTCCTGGCATGGCGAGCGTACACTCTTCTATTGTGCCATGTGTGCGGATAGTTGCAATGATGCCAAGACCTTCAGTTCCATGTCCCAGCTAATTGGACATGCCGAGAATGTGCATCATTTGCAGGCCGGCCAAGTCGAGGATGATGATGAAAACGAAACCGAAGATTTGGAAATGCTTGAGGAGAATATTGAAGATATTTTGCCAATAGTAGACTGGGATGATGATGTTACCTTTGGCTGGCCCATGGATTTGGTTAAGGAATCCTGCATTGGCGATCCCAGCAAGCCCAGCGCCTATGTGTGTCCCTTTTGTGCCGATGATTTTACGGGCAGCCTGAATCTCATCAATCATCTGCAGCAAGTGCATCAAAAGAACACGCTGGATTGTAGCTATTGTGGCAAGGCTCATGGCAATCGTGAGGCCTTGCGCATGCATTTGCAGCGTGTTCATGTCCTGATCCGTGGTCACATTTGTGCGGTGTGTCAAAAGGATTTTGCCTCATCGGATCATTTGAAAAAACATATAAATAGCCAGCATTTGCAACATCGTCCACATATCTGCACGATTTGTGGCAAAGCATTTGCCCAGGTTGGCCATCTGAATGAGCATCTAATGACAGATAAAGGACATGGCGTGCAATTTATATGTGAATTATGCGGCACACAATTCTTTCGATCCATCGATCTGCAACGTCATGTGAATCAGATGCATGGCTAAAATCAAAATTAAAGGTAAGAGAAATTTATGATTGAAATGTCTGAAATGTCTGGTTGGTGTCTTGGCTAAATAGCAAAGAGACCAGTTATGGGGTGTGATATTGGCTTCTCGCGAGCTTCTCAGTTTGAAAGCTATTAAGCTGAAATTTGGCATAGGAACATTTTTAACCGTTATTTTCCTACGGGACGCAACAAAAATGGGAAGATCTCATAAATTTTTTTTAAATTTAGGAGCATTGTTTTAACGAATTCCACTTTAAATAAATTTTAATAAATTTTCGTATTTGTGAACCATCAAATACTCCCGCCGCTCGAAATTTTAAAAATTTTGGAGCATGTCATTAACGTGTCTCAAAGTTTTTGTGCTTAAAATTGACCAAGAAATAATTGTTACAAATAAGAAATGATAACACAGTTAAAAGTTACCTCAATATGTTAATTAATTTAAAGGTCTTCTCAGGAAAAATACTTGGAAATAGTTTGGTTTTGATCCACTTAACAGTATGTAACCACTTTAATCAAATTAAAGCTACAAAATTCAAATTTCCAACTTATGACTTATCTCGTCAAATGACATGACAGACTCACAAACATATTCACTTGCGAAATACAGCAAGTATTTGCACTACCTTGTATTCATTACTCATTTTTCCAAATATTAAGAATGGTAATAAACATTCGTTTCACAGATAGAATCTCCACTGAAATCTTTTTCCGTCAGCCATTTGTTTAAATTTGGAAAATCATAATAGTCACAAAGGTCTTAGTAAGAAGATTATGGTGAGTGCGGGACTCATTTGGCCCATTCGTAGCCCAACTTATAAAATTTTGATGTCATTCTCGCTAGGTTGTTTGATTATAACCAAATATGAATTTGGGAGAAATTGTTTGATTCTTGTACTGCCTTAATGTAATTGTACATTTACATGCTAGAACTCATTTTATGTATCAATCTAGTTGTCCTGCCATAAATTTTAATTAATTTTTTCGGGATTAACCGGCTGTAACTTTGTCCATCCAGCTAATTTAAATGCAACAAATGCAAGAAGAGCCCTTAGGCTACATGCTAAAGTGGTTGTAATTAAAATCCCACCACCGCAATGGCTTGTACACGACGATAAAGTTTCATGGTTAAATTAAAGAGCAAACTGAACATGTTTGACAGTAACAAGTGACACGAAAACAGTTGAGCTGCCAAAAAAAAGTGCGACCATAAGGATCTTTTTGAATCCCTGGCTTCTTGCTTCTAAAGTTGGATTTAGGTGAAAAATCACAACAGAATTTTGAAACCAACGTCCCGTAGAGGAAATGGTACAGTTGATCGATTAGCAACTTCCAAAGAATACACGGTCGGATCACATGATTAAAAATGGTTGGCGGTTTATCCATTAAGGCTACAGCAATCCGGTATCGCTAAGGCGTAGCAATATATTATTAACTAAATATATTCAAGTGCATGTATGTGACACTTTGTCGCATTTTATTGTTCAAGTTCATCAGACATCAGTTCTCATGCGTAACCTGAGATCTCTTGTTTATCATATAAGCAAGGCCTGAGAAACAGCGCCTGTCAAAACGCTGAGTAGACAAACTCTTTGTCCATTTCCGCCCCGGAACGTTCTATTCAAGTGAACATTTAACATAATATTACAAAGAATCAATTCGGTCTCCTTTTTAGAGGGTCCATCTACGAAACTTAAACCGAAAGCCGTTCAAAACATATTTTAAGAAATCGATTAAAATCAAACTTTGACTAATGTTTGCGAAAGTTATGGCTGATAGTCCACCGTCCTCTCATCTAGCATGAATCGTATAGTTTTGAACACGGAATGTTTACCGGACGTCCAGTTAAAGCCACATACAGGTCCCTGATACTTTTCTTTTCAATATGGCAATAAAGCGCGGCAGCATCTCGGCTATAATGCAATCGGGGCGAAAACAATCAATTACGAAAAGTACCTAGTACCTTATCTATTGACAATTGAAAATACCGAGCTACGGTAAAAGGTACACAAAATATGTATCTAGGTATGTACCAGAGAACTGCAGCGAGCTTACACGTGTATGTTCAATCACCCTTGCTACTTAAGCGGTACGAGTAAACTTAAAGCTCAAAGCTCGTTGACCATTTTCAAGTAGCATACACAAAACAATTGGCGAATCATTGGCCATGTTCAGCAGAACAACTTGCTCCCTAATCAAGTAACAATTTGCAATAATCTTCCTACTGAACCCGAGTGAAGCGGCATTATAATAGCCAATTTGGGGTATCAAGATACAAGAGAATGTATCAAAGAAATAGTACGCTACTTTAAAGTGATACTGTTCCCTCCAACAGCGATGCATAATTCTTTTCTGATACCTGCTCAGGGATCAATTATTCTGCTGAACACGCCCATTGTATTGCCGAGCTCGTATACTGTATAGCAGGCATGCCCAAAAGCAGCAAACGACAGAGCACTCACCAATACTCACAAAGATAAGCACCAATACCAATAATGATATTGTTGTTGGTCAGTTTGCTTGCGCTCGCAAACACCAACCAAAGAGGACAAAACCGGTTTTTGTTCTACGCGTCGCATACACACGAAATCGTTAGCATGTGTGTCGTTTCGTATGCCTCGCGCCCTGCATGTATACGATCATTGATTTCCTATGTTCTGTGCAATTAGAATAAGAAAACGTACCCAAAGAGCATACGGCTGGGCATCGCTGCTGTATAGTATAAATACACTCTATACTCGAAGCTTCGGCTACAAGTCACCGCGAGTACTCTGTTGCGGGCTGTTACGATCACAGCGCGTACACGAGGAAACCAAGCATGCAAAAACAACAACTTGTCAGAGCAAAAGAGGAGTTCTTGCAAAAACAACGAGAGTAAGCTGCGTGTATTACGAGCCCGTGGCCGCCGTAAGGCTCGCTGTTACACGTTTAGTCGACAGCTTTAACAAGCTTGTTCAATTATTACAACTGTGTAAAAAAAGCTTACACGTTCTGACATAATGTGCTTACGATCATTTCTTGTGTGTCACAACAAAGTGGCGGGCACAAACAAGCCGAAAATTAAGTACTCTTTGCAGGTCTCTGGTATGTACCTAGGTATTTGTACCAAAGAGTGAAATTAAAAGCAATTTTGCTATTTGCTGTCTTTTTTTTTGTGCCGAAACGATTGTTAAAACACAAATCTACAATTCAACACGTGTCTGTACACAAAGCAATCGTATCAACTAGTAAAAATGAACACCGCTCGGAAATAAGGACTGGTTCGGTTCAGTGGCTCACAGTTTTCACTTTCGCAAAACTCACTATTTGAATCTAGTTTTTGGTTCAAATTTGGCTTAAATCGCAAAATTTTTGCGAAAGTTTAGGTTGGTTAGGATTTCTAACAAAAAAGTTAGACTTTATACACACTATCTAAATTGAATTCCTAAAGAACATTAAAATCCTTTTATAAATGTCCCAAAATAAAGGGTGATGGTGATTAAAAACTCACAGATGCTGTCTATTCCAATAAGAATAATACACCACAAGCGATTTGGCAGAGATCATCCAATGGAGACAAATCCAAGGCCACCAGTTGTTCCAACACTCGATGCTCGGCACGTATGTAAATGTTACACCTCCGCCTTCGCCTCGATGACATACGGTACGAACGTATCTACAAAGGGGGAATAAATAGCAATAACAATAACCGAATCAAAGTGAAAAATTCTTACACTGGCGTTGGTGCTCCTGCTGCTGCTCGTTGCCAGAGCGAGACTGGTGATGTACGGCAGGGTTGTCGCTGCGGCCAAACATTTGACGTTTATCGATAACTAATAACAACGAACTAATAACGAAAATTTTGAACGCCGAAAAATTTCGAGAGAAAAAAATTATTTGCGAGTTCGGGGTTTCCGCTTTTGCCTTTTTCCTCCACATACTTTTTTTGCCGCACCTCGCTTATTGGGCCGTAAATTTATCTTCTTTTTAATTTTTAAACCCGCTTTGTATTTTCCGTTTGGCCACAGCCCGAATAATGTCCCCTCCTTCTTAATGAACATATGATTTATGCTCACGTGGAGCAAATTTTTTAGGCCGATTTTAATACTGTCCGGAGGGACCATCATCCGGGCTGCGATGAACTTTTGTAGTTCTTTAAAGGAAGCGGGGCGCTTCGAATCTTTGAGGGCGCCAAGGAGAATTCCTCCAGATACGTGATTTTTTGATGATGGCATCTATAAAGAAAAATAATTGAAAAATTTAAACTAAGGACACAGATATACCGATAGTATATACTTACTGTATAACTCTACTCCAGAAATTCTTATATAAATTAATCGAAACAAATGTTGGTCTGGATTTTCAGTGTTTTGTGTGATTGTTAGCGATAGAATGATTTTAGTCTAGACAAATTTTTATAGAGAGGGAAAAAGTATTATTTTATTTGTCTTTATTTGTAGTGTTCGTTGTGCTGGTTGGGGATAGAATGAGTTCAGTCTAGGCAAATTTAGGCATCAAAAAGTTCAAAAGCCATGACTGTATTTGCCAGGCCTACTCGAAATTCATTTGTATTTATTTATTAAAACATATAATGAACACATTTTTATGCATTATAATTTTGACCAGAAGCTTGTAACGCAGAGAAGGAATCATCACCGACCACCTATATCTATATATAAAAAACTCTACGCCCGACTGACTGATTACACTAGTTTACAGCCAAAAGGAACCATTTCTACTTGAACAAAAGGGTGATTTTTTAGCAGCTTTCGGATTTGATTAAAAAAAAAAATACATAAAATTATAGATGATTTCATGTAAATGTTGACCGCGGCTGCGCCTCAAATGGTTCATACGCTTGGTCCAATTTTGGCATAATCTCTCCAACACATCGGCCAGAAATGTTACGACTCAATTCTTCAATATTGGCTCCCAGTCCGTCAACTGTTGCGGGCTTGTCGCTATAGACATGAGTCTTAACATAGACATAGAAAAAATAGGCTAAAGGCGTTATATCGCACATTCTAGGCGGTGAAATAAACTGTTCACCGAACTCGCCTCTCAATTTGGCCATTGTTTCGCGTGCTGTGTGCCATGTGGCACCGTCTTGTTGAAACCACATGTCAGCCGAGTCCAGCTCTTTGTTTGTAATCATCGCACGGTAGCGCTCTCCATTCACAGTAACGTTCCTGCCTTCTTCATCTTTAAAAAAGTACGGTCCAATGATGACACTGGCCCATAATTCACACCAAACAGTGCATTTTTCGAGAAGTATAGGCAGTTCTTGCAATGCTTCTGGCTGCTATTCACACCAAATACGGCAATTTTGTTTGTTCACGTATCCATTCCATGAACACAATTTTCCACACTTCCACTTCTTAACCTAGCATGAATTTTGATAATAAAATTCAATAATCTGCAAGCGTTGTTCGTTTGTAAGTCGATTCGTGGTTAAATTATAGACCAAACTAAACATGTTTCACAGTAACATGTGACTCGAAAACAGTTGAGCTGCCAAATATAGTGTGGCCAAAAAGAAAGTTGCTAAAAAATGACCCTTTACAAGGTGGCGCAACCGGAAATGCCTTTTCTCAAGTGTGAGAATTTATCGAATATTTGGTTGTGCGACCACGATTTTGTAGCAATTTACCACCACTACATAGCTCAAATCGAGGTATCAATGGCATACCACTCGGCCTAAAATTTTTTTCAGAAATCTATTTTGTTTTTTGGCTTTAAAGCCACCAATTCTCTTTTATAATATCATCGATAAATGCCTAGTGTTGGGTTGTTCATGAGTGAGAGAACAAAATTGAGTTGTTCTTTAATCTGAACAAGTGAACATGTTCTGCTTCAATTGATCAATTTTGTTCAGCGAGTCTGGTTCAGTCTGTCTTGCTCTGAGTTGTTCTAAGAGCTGCTCTTTTGCTCAGAGAGTTGTTCTGTCTGTCTTGTTCTGGTAGTTGTTCTGTCTGTATGCCTTGCTCTGTGAATTGTTATGTATGCCTTGCTCCTTCCGCCAACATTTTGGAATAAGCGCTTGGGATAAGAGCTCGATAGAGAGCGGGAGAGTAAACGACGCATATTCACACAAATTAGGTATGTATGTATGTGTGTAGAACAGGGTCCGGCAAAAAATACATGCCCATTTTGGCATTGCGCATGAAAACGAAGTTAATTTCGCACTGCAGTGCTTTGTTGTTGCCGAAGCAGCACATCGACAAGCTTATAGCTTAAAGCTTGCACAAGCTTGCGCCATAGATCTAGAATAAGTGAACAACTGAACAAGTGAGCAATTTGAGTGAACAAGTGAACATGTTCAGTGAAACGAACATTAACCAACAAAACAAATGCCCAATAGAATTCAGATCAGGTGATGGAATTGTTGCCTGCTTTTAGGGTGTCAATATCCAGCTTTGATACATTTCCTGTGCATCTTTCTCAAAAGTTCTTTCACCTCCACCTTCCCCTCACCCCACCCAAAAGTTATTCTCTTTGCTGTTAAACTGCACCCACGCTCACTTCATGTTAGTAGCATTATCATCTGCTCTGCTGGTTGCTTTGGTTGGCTTATGAGAGCGCTGAGTAAGCCAGAGCGAGCGTAAACAGTTATTTTTTGTACGACACTTGGCCGATACCGAGCTGATGTGTTGCTGTGGTGCCAGGGGACAGTTTTAAATGAAACTTTGTGGCGTTTAGATCGGGATCGGTAGAAAACAAAAAACCAAAAACGATTTTCCGTTGTGGCGCAGCACATTTGTTATTATTATTTTTGTTATTGTTAACAAAATTTACACAGTTTGTTTGAATTTTCTGTTGTTGTCGTCTGTTTTGTGTAAGTAAAAATAACAAACAAAAAAAACCAAATGTTTGATAAAAAAATTCAATATACATGTAAGCGCGTGCAAAACTGGCGAACCTCGAGTTTCAACTTTTTGTTTTTGTTTTCCATCAAAGCCGGGCCTTAAAAAACCAGCTCTCTTTTGTATTATTGCACTTGTTGTTACGCGTTTTGTTGAATTCTGTTTCAGCTTTTGACTGAAATGAGAACAAAGTTTTGTTTTTGTTAACTCACAAACCGTCATTAAGGTTTTACTATTTATACCTGATAATTGTTTTATTTGTGTTGTTTTTTTTTTAATGTGGAAACCCCGACAGGGGAATTGTTATGGTTGCGCTTGACCAAGTCGGGGGAAACTAAGAATTTGTATATGTAAATACTTGAATATAATCCAAGGTGTCTAAAATTAATCAACTTTTTGAAGTGCATTCTGTGTAGATGCCAAAACTGACAAATGATTCACTTTTAAATGTGCAAAAAACAAATCAAAGAAATCGATTTTATAAAGTGAATCAAGCGGATCCAACGACTTAAAGTGTAAGTGAAGTGAATGGAAATACTTAAACCAACTTTCAGAATTGTTTTCAATTAAAACTAATCCATTCGGTGATCAGTTAATATAGTAAATTGTGGTCTCAAAACCTTAGCTTTTACATTACTGATAACTTGAGTTGGGTCAGATTGCTCTATAATTATACCTATAATTCGTTTAACGGCCTCAACTGGGACCGAAAAATATGGTCGTTAAGTAAAAAGCCGCTAAGTAAGTCAAAGTTTATATATTTCATGGAAAATTTTTCTAACTGGTTCCAGATAAAAAAAAATGGAGAAAAGCTTACTTCGGCTCGAACGAAGTTTATGTACCCTTGCAGATTCTATAATTTAAATAAATTAAGGGCTTAAATGATTTTCGTCGAACATTCTTAGCTGAGTTATTTCCCAAACTCAAAAATAGATGGCGCCACTACTTTAACCATTTGCTTGCCAGTTTGTTATATGGCAGCTATACGATATATTCATCAAATTTTGACCAAACTCCCCAAAATTGTGTGGAAACTTATAATATTCACAAGTGGAAGGTATAAAGACGCTACCATTGAGAAGACAAAAGTTTTTCTCACTAGAACTACTTTTCGACCAATAGTTCCTATGGCAGCTATATGCTATAGTCATCTGATTTGGATAAAACTTAGCATAATTGTCTGGTAGCATATAATATTGATCAGTTACAAGTTTAGGAGCGATAGCTTTGAAAACAACAAAGATTTTCTTACTAAGACTTAATTTCAGACATATCTTTTGTATGGCAGCTGTACTATATAGTTGACCGATTTTCACCAAACTTGGTGGAATTATGTAAAAGTATAGAAAACTCCCCAAAATTGTGTGGAAACTTATAATATTCACAAGTGGAAGGTATAAAGACGCCACCATTGAGAAGACAAAAGTTTTTCTCACTAGAACTACTTTTCGACCAATAGTTCCTATGGCAGCTATATGCTATAGTCATCTGATTTGGATAAAACTTAGCATAATTGTCTGGTAGCATATAATATTGATCAGTTACAAGTTTAGGAGCGATTGCTTTGAAAACAACAAAGATTTTCTTACTAAGACTTAATTTCAGACATATCTTTTGTATGGCAGCTGTACTATATAGTTGACCGATTTTCACCAAACTTGGTGGAGTTATGTAAAAGTATAGAAAACTTTTAAATACGAGGGTTGGAGACGTTTGCATCGAAAACAAAAAAGTTTTTCCCACTAAAACTAGTTTTTTGACCAATGTTTCCTATGGCAGCTATATGCTATAACCGTCCGATCCGGCTGGTTCCGATAAATGTGCGGCGTATTTATACTAAAAGACTTCCTGCGAAGTTTGGTTAAGATATCTTTTAAACTGACGAAGGAGATAGCATAGAAACAGACGGACGGACATGACTATATCAACTCAGCTAATCATGCTGATCAAAAATATATATACTTTGTGTGGTCGGAGATGATTCCTTCTATGCTCTGCAAACTTCTGGGCCAAATTATAAAACACTTTTCACGTCTACAATAAAGTCTATTTTTATACTCTGTACCAGAGATCTGCAAGAGAGCCTGTTTTCTTGACTGACACTCGAACTTTTGCAGTCGAGTCAAATAGACACTCGTTCTGTTATTGGTATGTCTGTTGAAGTGGTTGTTTCTAATTTGAGCGGCCTCGTATGTTAATTTCGTCTACGATGGCCACTCACACATCACAAACGCCAAGTAAAACATGGGTTTGCATAACTTTTATTGCTCTCGCTCTCTTCTCTCTTCTTTGCAAAAGCAACTGTAAACGCTATTATGTTATTGTTGTTATCTGTCTCTCTTGCACGGTTGCCACACTTGATGTTTTTGCACCAAAAATGGTGTTTTTGTTTCCTGTTGGGGCGCTGGTACTTTTTTTTTTATTGGAATTGGCTCTTTTGCAAGGAGCCCGAAAAAGACGCAGAAATTAAAAGAGTTTCAAAAATTCTGCGAAGTAAGAACTCACATAATTTTGGGAATAGCCATGACAAGATGGTTGCGCGAGCTTGCTTAAGCAGTGGGATGTTACCAAAATATTTTCCTTGGCTCAGGCTTTAAAAGTCGACAATTTAAGCCAAAAGAAATAGTCAATTTAATGAATAAACCAGAAATCAAAAGTTATTTAAATTGTATTCTTGAAATTAAAGATTTGAATACGAAATTTCAATCAGATCGAGCCTAGAATCTACTTTAAAATCAACACAAGACACAAAAATTGAAGGGTTGGTAGTGATTCTAGAATATTTACATCTGCTAAACCCAAATCTGATTTCGGAAATGGTCCATCACGTCTAGATTTTAAGTAACTTTAGCTTAAGGCGCGTAGAGTCCGATATTTTATTTTGACACCCTATGATATTATCGGAAAGTAGAACTCTTTTACTTTCAAATAAAGTATCTCAAACAATTCTACGATTTTTTTAAGCGAAAATATACCATTTTGAATACATGTCTATCTAACAAGCTACAGAGTAAATACAATGTTTATCTGACAAATAGCAGCTATACAGGAGATGAGAGTCCTTTAATGAATATGTGAAAAAAGTATTTGGTCGTAAAGTGGACAATTATTACAGATTGGATACGTTATTTCTTTAAGTATACTCGTCCAATCTTTTACAGACCAATTTTTATTCAGACTTCTTAAGACTTACGTTGTTTTGTTTTGCCGTTTTATCTTTGTAACCACTCATCCGAATGTTTTGAAATTTGGACACAATATAGAATTAAATCTGAGGAAGCCATTGGTATTAAAATCTACATTTTACCATTTAATTGCCACAGTAACTAATTAATACATGAAATATTTTTAGGGTTTTTTTTTTGTACATTTAATAATACTCAAGAAATGAAATGAATGTATAATTTAACGATTTTGTGAAAGAGATATTTTTTATTTTTATTAAATAAAAATGTAACATGAATAAGGGGAAGAAAATTGTTTTGGCTCTTTTTTAATGAAAATGGCTCTTTTTTGAAATTTTTTCGGTGTAATTCAATTTCTTCAAGTGGCCACCGTGCTCTCTTGAGACAAATACAAAGAGCGTTACAAAAAAATGTTGGGGTGATTCAACCAACACCCGTTCTTCCCGTACGTTATGAGGCTATACGCGCGGCTATCCTAACAACGAATGCGCGGCGTGCGCATTGGGTCTGGTCACCCCTGATTTAAACGATCTAAAAGGTTATGAACAACATGGGCTCGTACCTCCAAACCAAACCTTGTTAAACAGCTAAAAAGGTGTCGACATTTCCAGATCTGTGGTAGCAGACTTGATCCTAAAGGAGTTGACAGAGACTAAGAAGTGAAATGTAATGCCTAGCATAACAATTGCCAATTGAATATGTGTCAAATGAAAGATTCTGGTATGCATTTCATATAGAATTCAAAAAATTCCTTTAATCCACGTTCCTCCCCCTTCTCCTCCTCCTCCTCCTCCGTCTGTCTTAAGGTTTCTGCCCTCGCTAACCTCTACTCATTTGCTTCGGGGGCATCAAATCCATAATTTATCTTGTAAACACAAAAACCATGGCATAGCTCAGACACGCATGCATTTGTGTCCCATGATGATGATGATGATGATGATGATGATGCTGCTCCCATCATGTAAAAGAGGAATTATTATTATTTTTATATTGTAATTGATTTGCCTGGATGCTCTGTGATGCTGTGCTGGGGGGATGGGACGGCGATGAAGTTTTCTGCGCTTATCGTAACGCTGCAGTTTCAGTTCTTGCTCTTGCTGTTGTTGAAGTTGGACCGCCCAAGCTGGAGCATATTTCGCATATTTCACAGTCTCAGTTTCTGCTCTTACCTGGCGCAATGACGCACCGCTTAACGATGTGTGCCTCGGAAACGGGTAAATACCTCAGCCCGCGGCAGCAGTCAGCACCTGAAAGTTAAGAGAAAAAAAAACAAAAACATTCGATTTGCAAAACGCATTCATTTCTTAATTAAAACGTGCTTAATTTGTAATCTGTACGCAGGCCGCGTCGATATCATCGTCGACGTCTGTCGCTGCTGACGAAATGCAGCGGGAGTGGGAGAAACAGAGAGCCAGAGACAGAGAGCAACTGATAAGCAGCGATGTAAAGTTTTTGGTTTCTCTTCTTTCTTTTTTTTTGGCCTAGGCATGGTTAACCATGGTTAAACCAGGTTAAGACCTTCGATAGTAGTTGAACCCAGGGCTGCCTCATCGTTTCTAATCAAAGAATAGTTTCTTTCGTAAATCATTTTTCGTTGTTGTTTATTGATTTAAAGATTCAAAGAAATGTTAAGATTCACGGAGAAGAATAAACAAAATTTCTGCAGGGTTTGTAAACAAGAGCGAGGCCAAAAAGTGAGAGTGTATTGCAGCAGCAGCAGCAGCAGAGACATCGGCAGAGTTTTAGTCAGTGAGCTTAGCATATTCAATATCATTCCTCTGCCTGGGAATACTGACTTTTCGATTCCACCTCATTATAACCTCTTTCTATTCAGAACTTAATAAATGTTAAAATACAAATTGTTCCAAACTACCGCAGCAATAAACAAATTGTGTTCAAAATATTTGACATATGGGCATTTCCGCCGAATGGTCAACCAGAACCGATAAATAAAATGTTGACAATCATCGTATTTTTTTGTGTATAATTATAAAAAAATGTCTAAATTTTTATATTACAATGGTTTCATAGCATATCTCAGTTGTTTTCATGAGGAAATTGGACTGAAAACTGGAATATTTTTTTTTTCACTTTAAGCTACTTTTAAAGCCATTTTTATATTTAATTATTTTACATGCAAGTCATATGTTCTGTTTGAACTAAAAATCTACAAAATCTCCTTATTGCAGTCAATTAAGAAGAGAAAAATGCAGAGACCAAAAAAAGTTATATTAAGGGAAATTTTAATTTTTCTTCTTATCTATGCTCTAATCGTACGTTCGCGACCGAAAACATCATTTTATTGTTATTGCTTCGCATTGAATGCAAATAGGTGGCTGATACAACACGTTTTAAATAAGTTATGTGTCCCTAATTTAAATATAAAAAGACTTTGGGGTTAATATTAACCAAACTTTTATCTTTGATTTTCAAAGTTGAGTGCGTTCGCGACCGTACGTATAGTTTTTTTCATAAGCAATGCTTTAACTTTTTTAACACGCTAATAAATATAAATAGGATTTACCAAAAAAATATGATATAACGAAAGTTTTAGGTATCAGAATAATACTTGAAAACTTTAAATTAAGCGCAGCTCTAACGGTCTATTCATTAAAAAACATAAAATCATTTTAATATTTCGTATTAAAAAAAATAGATAAAATTTTATTTTTCTTGTTAAATAATAAATTTCTTGTTAATATTTCATTATTTCATATTAAATAAAATGTTCTATTTCTTGTTATAAATGTTTCTATTAAAAACATAAATATCATAAATATTTTAATATTTCGTATTAAATAAAATTTTGTGTTTCTTGTAATAAATAAATTTTTTGTTAATATTTCATATTAAACAAAATGTTATATTTTATGTTATAAATATTACTACACACAATAAATTTAGTATTAAGTTGTTTTTAAAGGACATTTGAAGTGATTTATGGGAAAATGTGAGATGCTAATAGTAAAAAAACATATGGAAAAATCGTACGTTCGCGACCCGTACGTTCGCGACCGGTACTTAATTCAATTTGGAAAAAACCAATAGAGATAAATTATTGTGTAAATACTTGGTAGAATGCTACATTAAATCTCTTTTAAAATAAATTAATCGCTTTTGAATATTCCGTTCCATTTCGCAGATTTTTGCATTTTACTAGGTTAAGCCAAAGTCGACTTCTATTTCGCGTACGTACGCGACCACATGTTTATTGCTATCATCATGAAAACTAAAACTGTATGAACCCCGTTATTTTCACTAAACATAGAGCTAACTAAGTGCTATCGAATCGCAAAAAAAAAAGGTGCCGAATCTTTTGGTTTTCTATCTTTTTTGTACGTAAAAAGCGTACGAACGAACGTTCGCGACCCGCGGAAATGCCCATATGACAAAATCAAAAACGTTAGTCTGTGCGCTCTGTACAATAAAGAATCTGCGGTAAGCATGCAAACCAATGTCTCGCTTTCCATAAACACATATCGCTAACTTACTTCGAGACTTTTTCTTACTGAGACTCATTTTCCTAACGATCCACAGTGGGCGAAACGAAATTAATATCTTCCAAAGTAAATGAGATAATCGCAATCTGTTTTTTTTTCTTAAAGGTAAATTTTTTAAATTTTAAAACTAAAATTTTTTTTTTATTTTTAAAAAGATTGCTCAACTTTTTTAAAGTTGGAATAAAAGAAATAAAAAAATAAAAAAATTTGTAATAACATTTTTTAAAAATTTTTAAGTTTAAGTTTAAGTTTTTTTTAAATTTTTTCGGTAGTTACACTTACATTTTGAGCCAAATCTTGAGTCAGAAACGTCAGGTGGAGTCAAGCAAGGTATGAATCGAAAGGTTATTGAATTTCCAATAATCGCACAAAAAATTGTTTTTTAATCGGTAAAAAAAATTATTTTTTTTAAATAAAACCGCTCGAAATTTCTTTTTAAACATCTAGAAAAAAGTCAAAGTTACAGCTGGCTAGCTCGAGGTCTTTGGTTGAGTATAAATCTTTATAACCAACACAAATCAACAGATATTAATTACAAATTATTGGAATAGCAATTGGGTATGCCCGTACATCGATCGCTGTTTCGAGAATAACCAAATTCTCTCAACAGCGGACTTGTTTTGCTGTTCACACTTCAAACAACCATCCAGTTAGTATTTAAACCTCTTTCAATCGGCGAATAAAGACTATGGTTTTTTGTTTGAAGGTGTTTGTTAACCAATTTGTTGTAATTAATTCTGTTGCTCATGGCTGCTGCTAGGTGGTTGGGCTATCCATCCTATGATCCTCCTTAGCAGGTATTTTTTGCTTGTTTTATAATAGGGAAACCGTTTTTTTTTTGTTTTTTATTACAAACATTATGGCGTACTGACCATTATTTATATGTATATGGGGTTTAGTGACCTGTTTTTGATTTTAGTCAAAGTTACAGCTGGCTAGCTCGAGGTCTTGATTTGTGTTGGTTATAAAGATTTATACTCAACCAAAGACCTCGAGCTAGCCACCTGTTACTTTGACTAAAATCAAAAACAGGTCACTAAACCCCATATACATACATCTAGAAAAAATATTAAAAAATAGAACAAAATTATTTTTTAATTTTCTTCTTAAGAATCTCACTATTTCGAAGAAAATAAGGTATTAATAAAGAAAATCTATGGATAAATACCGAATTGATATTCGATGATCGCAATACATCATAGCTTGGAAGAATATCGGCGTTTTGAACAAGCCCATTGGTAAAATCTCGCAATTTTTTTCAGATTTCAATACGGTCCAGCTTACTTCAGGTTTTGTTATATAAACCAGTATCAAAAAATAGTTTTCCAAAGCCAAAAAAATCTTTGTGGAGCCAACCTAAAAAAAAGCTTATGTTTTGATGCTGACATTGCGCCTTAAAAGCGCAACAAATGCAAGGGTAGCACATATTAGCAGGTGATCTTGGAAATTTTAAAGCAACAAGGACTCACACTGACAAAAAAAAGTCAAAGGCGACTTGGACATTTGTGGACATTTTTAGTTTTGCCCCACGAAAGACAGGTGTAGGCTACTACGTTTAGGTTGTTAATACGCGTTACTTTCACTATGTCTTACATGTAATACATATCGCTCACTTACTTCAAGACTGGCATAACTCAAAAAATACGATTTTTGACTTAATGATGCAGAAATATTCGCTATATCGTGTTCCATATTGTGTAACATTTTCATATTGATATCTCTTATACTTTTGATGTAATATGAGAATATCTCGCCGATATGGCGAGATGCAAGAGCGTCATATCTCAGTTGTCCTGCAGTCGATATTGCTCAAAGATCCTTCGGCTTTCAGTTAAAAAATCATATTTTAAAATTTTTACAATGAGCATTTTTATTTGTTAAAATTTTACTAGATTAACTCGAAACAAAAGGAACTATTTTCTCGTGCTTAAATCTATTGAGAATTGAAAATCGAATTTTTTGAGTTATGCCAGTGTTGAAGTAAGTGAGCGATATATGGTCGGGTCACTTACATTGATTTTTTGCTTAATACATACCTTTATATTAATATATAACCAAGCTTTTTTGCAAAACAACGAGAACTTTATATTTCACAGCTAAACTAACAAAAACTGCAAAAATGCGGGAATTAATTGAAAAGCACTTGCCAAAACATATGTTGTGTTTGATAGCTCACAGCTGTTCATATATATATCGGAATGCTTTGAGATAAACTTTTATAAGCTAATCAAAGTATCGGTAGTCGATAAATAAAAAAAATTAACTATTTTTCAAACTTGACCACTGTGCGATCGGTCCTATGGCAGCCATAAGATATAGTCATCCGATTTTAAACCAACCAACCAACATTTAAAGTTGTTGTTGCTCTACGCTTAGCCAGATGCTTTGCGTGACGGCTATACGCGATAGCTATACGGAGCCAACACCAACAACTTCGCTCGGAGAGGAAGAATGGAGAGAACACAAGTCTGCAAACGTTCGGTTCGGGATTTTTGGGATCCTTGAACCGGACCATGAACCGTATCTCTCAAATATGTATCCTCCCGAACCGGACTTAATGTAGACAAATAAAGGTTCGGTTCAAATAATGATGTTAGTCAATTTCTCAAGAACTTTTATAATTTTCTTAACATTATGACCGGAATCATTCAATTTTATAGCATAGAATCGCTTTAGAAATCCAACAAGGAAATAAAACATAGGTCATGTAGGAAAAGGGGAAAGCAAAGCTCGTACATTTATATACTTAAAAGGTGAGACTTCCTTCTAAATTTTAAAGACCATTCACTTTTGAAAGCCTTTTTAGAGGACCTATGAATGATAACATAGCTTGGTAATCTGGACTCGTTCTCCTGATCAAAAATTTCTCTAAATTTCGGTCGAACAATCCATTAACACAGATTACACTTTACAACTGGTTTGAAACAGGGCTGCAAACCCAAAAATGTTTTCGGAACCTCCGGTTTGCAGGTTCGAACCAAAATTTGAAAACGGTTAAGGTTCGGAAATTTGAGGTTTAAGGTTTTATGGGCTTTGATTTTGGTTCGAGCCTTGGTTCGTTGGTGACGCATAATTACATTTTAAGACTGTAAGATGTCGATTATAATTGACGTGAGATTGGCGCTCGTGTGCTGGGTATGGACTTCCTTCATTGCTAGCGTATAAATCTTTAGTCCGCCCTCTAAAAAAATTCGGACATTTATGCTAATTGCATCGATTTATGTTTATTCGCCACACGTGGAATTTTTTTTCATATTGATTTGATCAAAAATGCCTATATGTCTTTGAATTTTTGGCGCGCGCTATGTCAATTTAGCTATTTTTCCCACAAAATATTGACTGTTAAATATGCTAAAACTTAACAGATATAAATTTAAAATAGCTAAACAATGTCAAATAATTAGCTACAATTGCAGGCACCGGCAGAACTGAATAGTTGCCGGCTTTCGAGCTTACAAAATAACTATATCTGGTGGAAAAAATAGCTAAATTGGCAACGCTGCCTGTGGCACACAGTTCTGTTTGTATGAATGTATGTACTTTTGTTGCTGGACCATTCGGCTGACTTGTTTTTGCAGTAGCATGCACCGAGTTGGTTAAATTGGCGCATATGGGTTCGGAATGGTTCGGTTCAGGGTTTGGTTCACAGTAAAAAAAAGCCGGAATTCCGGGTTCGGACCGTTTCGGTTCAAAACCGGTTTGCAGCCCTGGTTTGAACCTCTGGACCCAACCTTGATCAAAATTTTACAAGTTTGCAGCCTTGCATATGAAGTGGTTGTTGCTCTACGTATAGCCATAAGCCATGCGTAAGTCCTATACACGCTAGTCTGCCTTTGCGTAAAACAACAACGAATGCGCTGCGTGCGCAATAGGTTTGGGTACCTCTGGTTTAAAATGCATTCAACAGTAGGAAAGTCTTTTTCATTCGCATCTATGTAAGTATTTATGTGAGCTTTTTAATTTTGCATGTAATTTTCTGATTGAAGAGCATATAACATACTACATGTACCATAGAAATTTTTTGAGATTGTCTCCCAAATTTTATCCGTCACAATTCTATTGAAATAGTTTTAGTTTTTAATGCAATTTTACTTAATAATGTTTCGTAGTCCATGACTGCTGTGTAACTGCCGCCATTACTAAAAACATCAGCGACCTGAAATAAACAAGCATGTTTGTTCATTCAAACAAAGCTGAACTTACGGCTGAATTCAAATGTTCAATTAAGCGCATAGTGTGCGCACTTGCATTCATGTAGTGGGTTTGTTTTTCGAAAGCTTAAAGCTCGGCCATCTTTCAGCTTCATGTACTTTCATGTACTTTCCTCCTTCTGAACGCAATCTCTAATTTCATTTAAAATATTGTCGCGTATTGTAAATATAAGTGTCCATTCTGGCGTATTCATAAAAGTTTATTTGATACGTTCGTAATTGTCCATATAAGTTATGAAATTCACCCAATGTCTCTCTAACAGTAACAATCTCGTAAACACATATTCTTTTTATACCCTTGCAAAGGGTATTATAATTTTGCCCAGAAGTTTGCAACGCATAGAAATATTCATTTCCGACCCCATAAACTATATATATTCTTGATCAGGGCGACGAGCTGAGTCGATTGAGCTTTGTCCGTCCGTCTGTCTGTCCGTCTGTCTGTCTGTCCGTCTGTTTCTACGCAAACTAGTCTCTCAGTTTTAAAGCTATCGAGCTGAAATTTTGCACAGAGTCTTCTATTTACTGCACACTGCTAATATGTCGGAACCGACCGGATCGGATGACTATATCTTATAGCTGCCATAGGAACCATCGGTCGAAAAATGGGTCTTAGTGAGAAAAACTTTTTTGTTTTCAATGTTAGCGCTCTTTAATTCGGTCATTATTAATATTTTATGCTTTCAAACAGATTTGCAAATATTGGTCAAGATCGGATGACTATATCTAATAGCTGTCATAGGAAGCATCGGTCGGATAATGGGTATTACTGAGAAAAACTTTTTTGTTTTCACTGTTAGCGTCCTCAAGCTCTGCTATTATTAATATTATATGCTTTCAAACAGATTTGCAAATTTTGGTTAAAATCGGATGACTATATCTTATAGCTGCCATAGGACCGATCGGTCGGAAAATGGGTCTTAGTGAAAAAAAAACTTTTTTTTTTCAAGTAAATCGTTCTTAAGATCGGTGATTATTAATATTAAACGCTTTCAAACTAATTTGAAAAAGTTGATCGATATCGGGTGACTATATCTTATGGTTGCCATAGGACCGATCGGTCGAACATGAGTCTTGGTAAAAAATTTTTTTTGTTTATTTTTGTTAGCATCCTTAAACTCGCTGATGACTTATTTTCAGTCATCAGACGTTATCTGTCGGAAAATGGGTTTTAGTTACAAAAATTTTTGATTTTTATGTAAGCGTTCTTAAACTGTGACATTTGCATTTGCAAGGGTATAAAAACTTCGGCACAGACGAAGTTAGCTTGGCCTTCTCGTTTTCTTTTGCTTAAATTTTCTTTGCACTTTTGCGCACCTTTAAAATTATAGGTGTGCTGAATCAAATTCTGATGTCAGCAAAGCTTTCGGTTCCGCATTCAGTTCATCTTTCAACTACATGTGTGCGCGGCCCCTAAGAGTTGGCACATGTTCAAACTTGTCCTAAAGCAAAATGCGAGCATTGCACTCTCGATTATGCTTACTTTTGGCTTGATTTGATCTTTTGGCTCAACTCTTGTTTAATTTCGTTTCGTTTCCTTTATCAAAAGTTTTTACTGTAAAATGTAACGAATTCACTTTTGCGCAGCATAAATCTGAAAATTCTTATTATAGGTCAGTTCGCGTTTCACTTTCATTTGTTGTTGCCGATAATGCCTGTCCATAACAAAAATACAATATTGCCTGAGTCTGCCTCCGTCTCCGTCTCTGCCTCTGCTCCTGCCCCTGGCTACACTGATAATGACAAGCTCTAGCTGTTGCCTCCGTTGTTGTTGTTGTTGTTGTTGTTATTGGGGGAAGAGGTGGAGGAGTAAAAGCAGAGCTCAAGGCGGTTTATCAGCTAAACTTAGCAAACGGCAAACGGGCAGCCAGGCAGTAGCCAGCTTTTGCAAATTCATTCATAAAATGCCCATACAAACTAACTAGTAGCCCCCACATGGAGTTCCACAGCCCCAGGGAGATAATACGCAGAGAGACAGAGAAAAGGAAGAGAGCGCGAGAGAGGTGACAGATCCAGTTTAGGTTTAAAAATAGCTGCAAGCTGTAAAAGCAGTACCATACCAAAGGGAAGTAAGTTTGTGTTTCCACTTTAACCGTAATACTTGTGTAAACACACACACACACACACATGTGCAACACAATGCTATCAATCGAGTGCGGTGGCTGCTGCTGCTGCTGCTGTTTTTTTGTTTTCTTTCCTTAACAGTTAGTTAAACAAATGCCAATTGATATGACAGAGCCAGACTTTTGTGTTATTTTGTTATTGTTACTTATTGTTATTGTTCCAAACTGTTACTGTTGCTGGGTGCTAGCCGCTCACCCGCACTCACACCTGTATGATTCATTTCATTCGACAGCAGGAAGCAACAGAACACACACACTACTGAAAAGAGCCTTGAGTCATTTAAAACAGGGTTCATCAAGAAAAGAGCGCTCAGCATTCGGTGTGAATTGCCGAGTGTGTTCGGCCCCCAAGGGCCATGGCTGGAGAACTCTAATTTAAAAGCATAATTCCACAATTTTCATCTCTTTTTTTTCAGGAAATAAAAGCAAGAATTCTACAATCAAGTATGAACAGTCTCAAGATTCAACTAAGTTTGATATTTGCAAATTTGAAACGGCTATTCTCATTTTAATTTTTTTTTTTTTTTTGTAATCCCGTTACTTTTGAACGATTGAGTCATGTGTACATTAAAAAAATCAAGTCAAAATCAAGAACTTTAAATCTCAAAATTCACCAAACAAATGTTGCAACATTTATTGATAATTTTAGAAATGTAAGCACCGAACCTTTAACCTAAACACATGAGAAAATATATGTAAATGAACTTTATGACTAACGATTTTTTCTTAGCTGACACAGACGGAGTTTTATATAAAATTCTACAAAGACTTTCAAAATAGACTCTGTATTTTTTAGATGTTTGACTAGGGTTGATAAAGGGCTTTAAGGGAATCGATTGGACAATTCTAAGAATGAAGAAATGAAACTCGTACTTTGAGTTCGTTGGGCATCTGCCCCCTTTTGTTTACATGGTGGACCAAAACAACGGATCTGACATCATTATCGTCATTCATCGCTGGAAATCTACTCCTTTATTACTATCCCTAACCCTAACCCCACAATTCATCGTTCGAAAACGGGAGGTGGGCTGCTATTTTGCCTGGTGTTCGCGCGTAACAAGCTTTGGCTTGGTGTCGCATGGGCCACTTGAACATACTGCGCATTGTACGTCAACGTCCATTAAAAAAAAAGGAAGAAGAAGTATTGTAGCATTTAGTTTTAAAATTTTTTAAGAAATCTCTGCAGGTAAAAACACTTTCAGGCGAAGGGCACACCTTACCCCAACCAAAAAGACAATTATAGCATTGCATTTTACATTTTAAATTCACTTCGCCTACCCACGCACATTCCTTTCCCTTCATAAAAAGAAGGGCCGATGAAATATACAAATCCTGTTGATGTTGCCTGTCGCGTTGGTTTATGCGGCTGCAATTTGGCCTTAAGTTGCCTGATTTATGAGCCAACTCAAAAAAGAACAAAAAAACAAAACAAACGCTGCTCATTCATAGCCAAACAACAATAATAGTAATGCAGGTGTCGGCATTGGCATTATACCCTGTAAGTCAAGTCTACTTCAAAAGGGTATATGCAGTTTTATGGAACTTATGTTTGTGGTTCACTCACAGAGCTCGCAAAAAGTGTTCCCTTTTTACAGAAAAATAAACAGTCACCTTCGGATTCAGAAAGAAAACGGTCAGCCTCGGACACAATGAAATAACATTTCATCTCTGTCTTTTCTTAATCAACGAGAGTTTTTTTTCGCTCTCTTTGTGCATCTGTTTCCATGAGACACTTTGCTGGGGAGAAACTGCGGAAAGTGTCTTTTGCGCGTAAACTGCAAGTGTGTATGCGTCCTTTAAGCTTTGACTGCGTTGAAATCAATAACGCAACAACAACAACAAATAACACTTTTGCGCTGAAACTTCCCATTACATAATGGATTACTCATACGTTACTTTGCCATTAGTATGAAGGAAATAGTCCCATACAATCTACTTTACTTTGCCATATGCATGGCCGCTTTGTAAGGCCCACAGCCTGCATTACTAGTAATAAAAGATGTATGCTAGTAATGCAGAATGTTCGCACTCTATTTGTTTTCGATTACTATCTCTCTAACGACAAGCAGCGACTATAGTGTATTACTTTTTCGTCCGGCGTAATACATACTTTCGACAGGACACGTTGAGCTCTGCGCCGCTGGACACTGAACAAAAGTTACTGAACAAAAGCCTCTGAACTAAAGTTACTAAATAAGAGTCACCAAACCAGAGGCACTGAACCAGACTCACTGAATAAAAGTTACTGAACACGAGTTACTAAACAAGAGTCACCGAGCCAGAATCACTGAACCAAAGTCACTGAACCAGACGCACTAAATCAAAGTCACCGAAGAAAAGTCACTGAACAGAAGTTACTAAATAAGAGTCACCAAACCAGATGCACAGAACCAGACTCACTGTACAAAAGTTACTGAACAGGAGTTACTAACAAAAGTCACTGAACCAGACGCACTAAGCCAGAGTCACCGAAGAAAAGTCACGGAACAAAAGTTACTAAATAAAAGTCACCAAACCAGAGGCACTGAACCCGACTCATTGAACAAAAGTTACTAACAAGAGTCACTGAACCAGAATCACTGAACAAAAGTCACTCACCGGAGAAAAGTCACTGAACAACACTGACTGAACAAGAGTCACTGAACCAGAGGCACTAAACCAGAGTCACTGAAGAATCTGAACTTTCGAAAGAGCACGTTGAGCTCTGCGCCGCTGGGGTTAACGTAAAATTTTCTTAAATTAAAATATTTGTAGATTTTCGCAGTCTTTTTTCTAGATGGTATTTCTAGAGGCTTTTATTCGACGTTACCCCTTGACCCCGATCCTAGACGCTACTCCTAAGTGATAGACAATATTCGTCGACGATATTCCTAGACGTTATTCTTAGACGCTAGTTCTAGAAAATATTCCACTACGAAAATCCTACTTGTTATTTCTAGACGCTATGCCTAGACGTTGTTCTTAGACGCTGTTGCTAGACAATATTTTTTCACGTTATTCCTAGTTGTTTTTCTTAGACGTTATTCACAGACGCTTTTTCTAGACAATATTTCTTGTCGATATTCCCAAATGTAATTCTTAGACAATATTCGTAGAAAATATTCTTCAACGATATTGCTACCTCTAGATCTAGTCAATATTCCTCGACTATATTTCAAGACGTTATGCTTGGAAGCTATTTCTAGAAAATATTCCACTACGAAAATCCTACTCGTTATTTCCAGACGCTATTCCTAGACGTTATTGTTAGATGCTGTTCCTAGACAATATTCCTTTACGTTATTCCTAGATGTTTTTCTTAGACGTTATTCACAGACGCTTTTTCTACACAACATTTCTTGACGATATTCCTTAATGTAATTCTTAGAGAATATTCGTAGAAAATATTCTTAGACGATATTTCTAGACCTAATCAATATTCCTCGACGATATTCCTAGACGTTGCCGCTGGGTGGGCTTGTTTTGCTCAGTGGCTTACGCTCAGCTGCTGAGAGAACTATGAAACAGAAAAAAAATGAGAAAAACAAAATCAAGTGTTCTGTTGGGAGAGAGTGAGCGAGTCTGTTAAATTTGTACCTGTGAAATAGCTTCGGTGAGCCTGAAAGCATAGGAACAATTAGTTTACCATATTTTTCGAATTTTGATGAAATCTATAATGCAGGGTATCAATCAGTTGACTACTCTAACCACTTCTTGGTCGTCTTTATTGTTATTTGTCATGCAATCAGTTGGATGATTGTCTTATTGATATGCCTGACGCATGATTATGTGGCCACACAAGTGCGTGATTGTGTGTGTGTGTTTATGATAAGGCTTTTGTATCAATGTCAAGTTAAACATAAACGCATAATGGGCCATAACTGACCCCAATTCATACCTGTTGCCACCACCTCCTACTCCCCAGCCAATTGGTGATATTGTAAATTAGAAAATGTCTCTGCAGACATTTCTCATTTATAACATTGTAAATCATTTAAGTAAGACAAATAGCCCGACAGAAGAATGAACATGTTAATTTGCTCTTTCTCTTTGCAGAGTAAAGTAAAACGCGTCCCCCCCTCTCCCACTTGGAAGGAGACAACAAACAGAGCAGCAGTCACATTTAGCCATGACACAAACCCACTTAACAGCTACACATGCGCCGCCGCGCCTCCATACACATTCCAGCATTCTGTTTCTAGTGGTGCTGTTAATATTGGTCTCATCAGCGGCTGCAGCCGCCCAAATTCCCTCACCACGTTTCTTCTATGCGGCCTCCCCCTCATCATCATCTAGCTCCTCACAACAGACCAAGGTGCGTCTGTTGCGCGAGACGACAGGCGATGTGAATGCAAATAATAATCATAATGCAGCTGCTGAGGCCAGTTGCTGTCAGGGGGCAGCCGCTGATGCCGCCGAACCTGTCACGGTAAGTGAAGTTAAAGATGATTGCGTGACACGCGCTAGCTAACTAGTGTTTAAGCAAATACTCAAACCAAGAAAAGTTAACTGTAAAAGAAAGGTCCATCGGAAGGCTAATACAGCAGCGGTGGGCACGAAATTTGAGTTTGGTAGCAGTCCAACAACAATAACTGAAAAGACAACCCTTTTCAGTGAGTCTCGATCGCGCACACTGCAACTGTTACGTTCTCTGCAGTGTTGATCTAAAGGCTAATACAGCAGCGGGGGAACGAAATATGTGTTTGAAAGCAGTCCAACAACAAAAACACAAGAAAAGACAACCCTTTTCAGTGAGTTAACTCAGCTTCACACCTCACGACTACATCTCTAGACTGCACATAGATGGCGCCATTGCATATTTGGGTCAGCCTCCAAACCCCACGATCAGCCAATCTCATTCTCATTGCCGTCGTCGTCATCGCCATCGCAACAGTGTTTGCAGTTTGATAAGACCCACCACGCAGACCCACCAATCCCTTCCCCAATTCGCTTGGACAGCGGCGCCGTTGCCGTTGACTCTTGTTGCTGCCTGTCATTGATAGCGCCTACAGCGGCTGCCTTGATTCCAAAACAAATAACTTGAATTACAGTTTTAATTAGGCGTTAGTCATGTTTCCACCTCGAAGCACCACCCACTTCAACTACTTGTACTTGTACATCTACTCCCAGACCCTGCAATATGCTATTTGATTCAATTATCAGTCTAATCTCAGGAAGTCACAAACTTTCAGTTTATTTCTTTTCGTTATTATTTTGGGTAAACAATTGGATCAAGTGAGTTGACGCTATTGTTTTATCGTAACGATTACTTTCTTGGAATTGATTTGACTCAACTTACAGTTATTAATGAGAACATCAGTTAGGGAGGGACAGGATATCGGAAGGCAGGCTGGGGTTGTGTCTTCACACAGAAGTGGCTTGACAAATGTTAATCTTCTCCTGGATGGATGCTCACGGAATATAACATTCGTAGACTACTTCAACAAATGTATTATGTTAGGTCATCGAAAAGTTTGAAGTTTGAAATGCAAAAGAAAAAAGTGCTCTTTGTCACAAGTCCATGGCAAGAATTGCAATGCACCCCCATATTCGCCTGATATAGATACCAGCGACTTTGGCTGTTCCCAGCACTGAAATAACGCCTACACGAAACAATATATGGCTCAAATGATGAAATGATGCCACCTCAAGGGTGAGGAAATGGTAGAAAATCTTTGAACTGCATGTATCACCCTTGAAGGGAACTATTTTAAAGTTTAAATTGGAAGAAATATTTTACTGCACTCTACCTTGGACTTGTTGATCCAAGTTGTTCACCCAAACACACTGAAAAGCAAGCAAAATCGTTTCGTGCAGAACTTTCGTGTTTTTATAGAATACTAGCTGTAACGTCCGGGTGCATTGATTTGTGTGAATATGTTTCTTATGAGAGCTGCCAAACTTTTTCGAAACCAGCTTTGGATTGGGAAAGTATCAAACTTTACATTTCCAACCTTCACCCCATATTTCACTTTAATAGCTTGAATAACTTCTGACATATGTCTTTGAACTGGCAAACTCTGGTTCGGATGCGGTCTTGTACCAGTAAAATGTGTAACACTTGCGTTATTGATGGACGTTGGCGTACAATGCGCAGTACGTTAGTTACGCGCGAACCCCAGGCAAAATAGCAGCCCACCTCCCGCCCAACCGACCGAGAAGCGCAGCCACTAACGTGTGACACGAAATCGCGAAGGAAGAACATAAAGTAATGTTAACTACGGGCAAAATAAGTTAAAATAGAAATTTTTATAGCAGGAAGAGAAGCTTCATAGTTAATTATTCGGTAAAGTTTATTGTAATCAGCACAGAGGACACGAAACGGTTCATGCAAGGCATAGTTATAGTTGGGGGATAAAATTACGAGTCGGTCTAATAGGAACGTTGAGGTTAATTTGGACAACCAACTCAGTTCAGTCGATTTCACCATTAATTAGTCTATGTATAAAGATTACTCCAAGCATAACTCTACGGTTAATAAGGGAGGGAGGGTTAATCAAAAGAATTCGACTAGAGTACGATGGTAAACGGACCTCAGGATTCCAGCCCAGACCACGAAGAGCAAACAATAAAAACTGTTTTTGCACAGATTCAATTCTATCTTGATGGGTCGAATATGGCGGAGACCACACACATGATCCATACTCGAGAATCGGAGGGATAAGAGAAGGGATCATCAAATTCCTTCGACCAGCGCTTAATAAACCCAAGAACACTCCTGGCCTTACAAACATTAGCAGTAACATGAGAGTCAAATTTCAGTCGCTGATCAAGAATAACCCCAAGATCATTTACCTCATTGGCGTTATCAACCTATTTATTATAGACCAATTTCCCAGATAACAGCTTAAATTGTTTCTTAGATATGGCTTTGAATCACTTTTGAACCTCGTATTTATCAGTTTTCTATGCTGTCACATAATTCCACCAAGTTTTATGAAAATCGGACCACCATATACATAGTATAGCTGCCATACAAAAGTTAGGTCTGAACAAAAATTTTTTTGTTTTCAGTGCTATTGCTCTCAAGCTTTTTGCTGATCACTATTAAATGCTACCACACACTTCTACCAAGATTGATTCAAATCGGATGACTATAGCATATAGCTGTAATAGAAACGATCTGTCGAAAAAGTAGTTTTAGTCAGAAAAACTTTTTTGTCTTTAAAGCAAACCTCCCCAAACCTTGTATTTACGAGTTTTCTATGCTTTTACATAATTCCATCAAGTTTGATGAAAATCGGACCACCTTATAGTATAGCTGCCATACAAAAATTATGTCTAAACAAAAGTCTTAGTAGGAAAAACTTTTTTGTCTTCAGTGCTATTGCTCCCAAATTTGTTGCTGATCAATATTATATGCTACCAAGTTTGATTCGAATGGGATGACTATAGCATATAGCTGTAGTAGGAACGATCGGTCGAAAAAGTAGTTTTAGTCAGAAAAACTTTTTTGTTTTCAATGGTAGCGTCTTTATACTGTCCAGTTACGAATATTAGCAGTTTCCACACAATTTTCGGGAGTTTGGTCAAAGTCTGATGAATCGTATCGTATAGCTGCCATATAACAAACTGGCAAGGCAATGGTCAAAGCAGTAACTCAGTTAAGAAAGTTCGACGAAAATCATTTAAAACCTTAATTTATATAAATTACTAGCTGGCCCGAACTTCGTACTGCCTAACAGTCAATAAATGACACTACATACCTTTTAGCTAAACTTAATGTATGACTTTAAATTAATGTAATAATTTGTATGCACAAATAATAAAAATAATTAGAATATATTTAAAGCAAATAGCGTGTCGGCAAGACATTTGCTTCGATGAAAGTATTTGGGTATTCACCAGCCCGCGTAAAAGCGTAATTGTGTAAATTTACGCGACGCAGCTATTGAGCACCCCTTATGTTTACCCTCGTAATTTTTGGCGTAAATCAGCTGTTTTTGACAGGTTGTGAATTTTGCTGTTAATTGAGATTCAATACTTACTACACTGTGCAACTCTAAAAAGTTGAAAGAGTCGAGACCAAAATGGTCTGAAAGGGTATGATGGTAGTACAAAAACCTTCGCTAGTTTTGGCCTGGTTAGCTGCCGTTATCTTTTTATTGCATTTTGAAGTTTTCAGCTTCTGATTGGGATTCGCAACTCCATATCCCGTAAACTATTTGGAGTTTCGCTTAGACGTCTTAGAGGAAGTTGTTGCTCTTGGCTAAGCTTACAAAGCATTCTTAAGTAGCAAGTCAAAAAAGTCACATCTTTATACTCAAAATTACAAAAATGTCTTAAAATCATCATCTTTTCCCCTCATTTTGTACTATTTGTCAACTTTGTCTTGAAAACTGTTACGAATTTGACTAAGCAATGCAAGACAAAAACGTAGCTTGGACCTAAATAAACAAACGATTGGAACATACCAACTTCATTCGATTGGTCCTACGTATAGTTACGGGCCCTTAAGCATGTAGAATTGGAACCAAAACTCGAAAAATGACCATTTTTGGTACCAATTGGCTGATAAGAAAATAGTAAGAAAACATAACCTAAAAACTGGAATTAAAAAAAAATTAATTTTTCTTACTTTTTTACCGAAAATGTTCGTTTTTTCGAGTTTTTATGACAGTTGTACGTGCTTGTGGGCCTATAACTCTATGAAAGAGTTACTAAATGAAGTTGGTTCGTTCTAACAGTAAGGTTATTTTGGTCTAAGCTACAACTTTGTGCTGTATTACTTGTCCAAATATGAAACAGGTTTCAAGATGAAGTTGAAAAACTGTAGAAAAGTGGTAAAAACTTCACTTTTTTGGGCATCTTTTGTAATTTTGAGTATGAAGATATAATTTTTTTGATTTGCTACAAAGAAATGTTTTGTAGGCCAAGCCAAGAGCAACAACTTTGTTAAGGACTTAAAAGCATTGGAATCGTTAGTCCTACTCTGAAGCTGAAAAGGCAGCTAATCAGACTAAACCCAGTTTGAGTTTTTATAGTACCATCACACGCTTTCAAAATTTTTTGGTCTCGACGCTATCAACTCTTTTGAGTTCAAAAATGTGTCACAGTGCTATTTACAACAAATTTCATACGCCTCAGAGCGTAGAGCACTGCATGCATAACTCATAGACGGGAAGACGTGTGTTCGAACCATGGAGCTGACTTTTTATTTCCTTTTATTATCGTTTGTGATCGACATCGGCCATAGTTTTGGGCTTTTTAAATAAAAAAAAAAGAAAGATGATACAACCTATCCACTCAGCCAACGGATACACAGAAAAACATGTATCTAAATTTCTATATCAGATAGTATTTTTAGCCGATACTTTGAACACTTCAAGTTATTTCACTTTTATGAGCGGTTTTATAAACATCACAGGGCAACAAAAAGTTGTGTTTTGTTGTTGTGTCGTAAACTTTTTGCTGCATGGGTTACACTTTTCTTGATTTCTTTTTGAGCACTTTTCGTTTTGGTATCAAGCGCCAGAACAAATAAAGCGGATGGTTTGCCGACACGTGAATATGCCACGTAAAATTGACCATGCATGGACATGCATTTTCTAAATTCAGACCACAAACACTCAAGGATTGGCCTAGTGATTTGTTAATCGTCATAGTGAATGCAAGACGTATTGTTAATTGAATTTGTTTAAACTCCAAGGGCACATCGGTTTGGCATCATTGGAATACTCGGAATGAGAACTTCCTCACCATTTGGCGTGATTCTGATGTATCGTCTCGAAGCAAAGAATGCTATAGCTCAGGTGACGGAGACAATACTGCCTATTTCACTTTGCCATTAAGGCAACACAGTCCAGGCGTTTCTCCAGCTAACTTCAATGCACCACAATGACCACAAACAACGTCCATTGGATCAATGTGAACGAAAGTTTGCAAGATGTAATCCATTGTGCAATCTTATAGAAATGCTGCGCGATTGAAATCAATACTTAAAGCATTTCTTCATGCGTGTCAAAGAATTTTTCGTTGTTCTGTGAGATAACCGATTCGTTTGCTTTGGTGTATGAAAAACACGAATTTGGCCCATACTAACGCAGCGCTCCTCTCGTGCGATTTCTTGTCCTTCTTCATTGGATTGATTCGTAATGTTACGAAGCCTAATTGCATTACGACTTTGTTGGGAAAGATTAT
>JBAMBO010002471.1:0-39140 GCA_037044535.1 Lordiphosa magnipectinata | reverse complement strand
TTCAGGCATCGAATTGACATTTTTTGAATTAATTCAATTTTTCCAAAATCAGAATTGAATTGATTTTGATTTAATTCACTTACAAAAAAAAAAAAGAATTGAATTGATTTTGTTTCATTTCAAGTGAAACATTGACTTAACTTAAAAAGCATGTTTTGTTTTTATTATGAGAAGATTTTATACCCTTTACTCGCAGAGTAAAAAGTGTTTACTAATTTCGGGCAAATGCATGTAACAGACAGAAGGAAGCAAACTAGACCCCATAGAGTACTATCATTTTATTTAACACAACCTATCCCTCGCTTTGCGTCGTTTCGTTTTGCGTTTTTTCGAAGTTGCGTCGCTTCTTAATTAGAACTAATTTTCATTGTGCGTCGTTAGATTTTCGATGTTGCGTTGTTTTGGGATGAAGTCGTTAATATGTTTTTAATTCAGAGGAAAGCCAAAAGCATATTTGATGACATAAAAAGTCAAGCAGTATCCAGCGATAATGCTAGTGATAGTAATACAACCAAGATTGAAACATTTGAAGCTAGTCAGGGCTGGTTTGAGAGATTCAAGGTTCGAGCAAATCTGCACAGCATTGCTTGGGTTTCAACATGTGCTATTCCAGAAATTAAAGCTTATTGCAAAAAGGAAAACTTAAGCTTCAAGGCTTTGGTTTTAGTAGACAATGCTCCTGGCCACCCAGTTTACATTGATGAGTTGTCAGAAAACGTGAAATTTGTATTTTTGCCGCCTAATACGACATCAGTTATTCAGCCCATGGATCAGGGAGTAATATCGACTTTTAAAAGTTATTACCTTCTTATAAGTGAGACTGATGGACAAGATAAACCTACCATGCTAGAGTTTTGGAAAAAGTTTAACATTATGAAAGCCATAAAAATTATATCCGATTCGTGGGAGAAGGTTAAACCATCTTGCATGAATGGTGTTTGGCGCAAAATATGGCCTGAATGTGTTCAGCGAAAATGCACTGTAGAAGTTGATGATACACCAGCTGTTCGTCATGAAATTTCTAATTTAAGCCGGGTATCCAGCACCGCGGAAACTAAAAATTCCTGGCAAACTTCATATAAAAAAAACTGTGCCAGGAATTTTTAGTTTACCTTTTCGTTGCTTGAGTATCCAGCAACATGAACGAAACCCACAGTTTCTTATCGATAGTTGGCCTATCGATAGCGCGTGTGGATCGAAAGAACAGCTGATACACAGCTCAGGAATATATTGGTTATAATTATTATGGACGTGATGAGCTAAAAATTGGGGTGAATGCTTTTATGTTTTTGTTATGAGCTGTCATCTTCCTAGGGAATCAGCAGCGTGCAAAGATTGGTAGGGAATAGTGCCAAGTGGACACTTATGCCCAATTGCTGAGGCCGCCCTAGAGATGCCCTCAATGGACACAAAGATCGATGGGATGTCGTAGGTTGAGACGACTTCTGAGCCTGTTTGTCGCCAGATCATATTATAATGGCAAAGCGTCCACATCGCGGTATGTTATTATATGCCTCACATACCAGGGATCTCACATAAAAGATTCTAGTTTAAAAGGGTAGTGGAGCATGCCGTACCCCATACCGGGATCCACTGGTCCAGGAAGGCATTATGATCAAGGATTTTGGATCGCAACGAAATACCGCTACGAGGATTGAGGAGCCAATAGAGCTATTACGCCTTGTCTGCAACCGTAGCTGCTGTCCGAGTCACATAGACTTTCCAGGTCAAGCGGCTATCCAGAGCCACACCAAGGTATTTAACCGCAATATCCGTATATGGGAATCTTGATCCTAGGAGTCGCACTCGAGCCACTTTACCCAGTTTCATAGCGAACGTCAAATAGTAATATTTGAACGATTAACGGATATGTTTCACCGGTTCGCCCATCGACCAAAGCCGTCAAGAAACTTCTGGACTTTAGAAGATTGCTGGGAGCATCAATAGCGGTATCATCAGCATTCGTGGCGATAAAGGTGCTGTGAGCGACGGGATACAGCGGATCCGCGGTGAACAGATAAATGCTGTGCGAAAAATATTGAATTGAGGATTTCCAGCTAAGCAACTTTATTCAATAGATACATTTTTATAAAGTGTCGTGCTTAGCCATCAAGCCATCGTCCTTCATTTTTCTTTAAATTTACTTAAATTCAAATAATTAACAGCGCTTAACAGCTGATTAATCAGAGTGACCTTGCTCCTTTTAAGTGAATGGTCACCCTGCTTTAGTTATGTTCCACACACACTAGAAATAACTAGCAAATTCCTGGCAGGAATTTTCCGCAGTGCTGGATACAAGCCTTTAGCTAGAAAGTCTAATTTTGAAGGTATGGAGGAGACTGACATAAATGAATTGCTAAACTCGCACAACTAAGAATTCTCCAATGAAGAACTTTTGCAACTGGAATTGCAAATTGCTAATGAAGAAGATGACTCTGACAGTTCAATAGAAATCTCAAAAGAACAAAATTTAACCTACCAACAAATTTCCAAAGCGATGTGTTTAATTGACGAAGGTATGGATATTTTATTAAAAAACGATCCCGACAGCGAAAGGAGTCTTAAAGTGTCCCAGGCGGTAGCTACGAATATCAATTGCTACAAGGAAATGTATTTCACGCTTAAAAAAAAAATGTTCAGCAAACATTGGACCAATTTTTTTTTAAAGAAAGCCGGCCTACGACAACAGATACTAAAGACTCGTCAAAGAGTGATTAATTCTAATTTTATTTTTCATAATTGAGTATGTAATTGAAGAATTTATTTTGTTTTAAATGAATTAGTTTCTTTTGGTTTTTATATGTATAATATGTAATAAAATGAAATGTTATTTTGGTTTTTTTTTTAATGATCACTTTGCTCAATTTTATTTTTAAAAAGTAGTATTTTTGTAACCCTGGAACCCATCTTCGAACTTTACATGGTTTGCTATCGAAAATCCTAATTCACTTTGCGTCGTTTCAATTTGCGTCGTATTTTTTTGGAACGTATCCCCGACGCAAAGCGAGGGATAGGTGTACTACTTTTAGTTTTAATAGTAGAAAATTTTTAAAAATTTTTTGGATACGTTCAAAATTGAAGTGTAAATTTTAAAAAAGTCCTCTTAATTTCAGCATATCTAACGAATTTGCCGAGTCGGACAAATATGCCGAAAATTCTGATTCGGCTGGCGATATGCGGGCGGGCACTCAATGTTTCTTCAGAAGTATCTAAAAATATAAAAGCCTTTAATATAAATAATTGCGCTCCATGATTAGATATTTACCAGCAAATGAAAAATCGAAGTATTCCGCAATATTAGAATCCTCACGCTCATAGCTGTGTTGCATTCGAGAGAGATTTGTAAGACAGCGTTCTTTGTTATTTTAAGAATCTGAGCTTCAGTTCCAATATCGAAACTTGGATTTAAAGCCCTCAACCCACATACATTTTATTTGTGGACAAAGAACGGAAGCTACAATGGCAGTTTCAACGGATTTGTCCAAATTAAAAAAGTTGCCAAATCGGGGTTTAACCGCTTTCATTAAGTTATTAGCCGTACTTCTTACATATTTGTGGCGCAATGGAGTCTGCAGCTTAGCAAACTTGGTATGGATTGTTGCTAAAGTAGTTAGTAAGTATCCAAACATCATTCATTTATCCCCTTGCAAAAAATCAATGGCCTCTGCTATTGGCTGCAGTAGTTCCAGATACTCCATCAAATATTTTAAATCACCATCGAGAAAGCTTTCAGTACCTAACTTTTGGCACAAGTCCTGCAACTTGGACTTATGGGAAAGTAAGTCCTTGACGGAGTCAAATAATGAATTCCACCTCGTAATTACTGGATACTTTAATTGAGAGCCTAAAGTTTGCATGATTATTTCTGACGACTTAGGTCTATTTATTTTCAATTTTGCATCCGGTGGTTTTCAATACTGATTCTTTAGTCTGTTTAGATATTGAATTAAGGTTATAATATATATATTCGGGGGTGTTTAAACCTGCGTAGGCCACACATTTATATCTTATTGGCTTACTGTAAAATAGGTTTTAAGCAGCAGATTTCTGGTACGTATTGCGCCTTCATTCTCAACCGATTTAGCTCTGCAGCTCTTAGAGGTGTAAAAAGTTCTTTTAAAACAAATTGTTTGAAAATAAAGCTGGAATAGAACATTTTGAAGGAATTGCTAGGGCGTTTGATTGGCCAAAAGAGCAAGTGGAATAAATTAGTCGAAACTTTATTCCTTCTTTGAAAGAATTTGTTCAACGTTACAATGGAAAAACTGTAATATGTAACAGAGTGCAAAGCCACATTTATCAACTACGAAAGTCATCTGAAACAGGGATTTAGTGCCTTTAACTATTGCATAACACCAAAAATCGGTCAATGGTTCCCCCTAAGTGCAACGATCCTACAAAGCCTGACTCCTGCCGCCAACTTTCTCCAAAATATTTGAGCGGTTGACCACCAGTGAAACCTAAATTAAATTGACTTAAACAATAAGATAGAATGGAAAAATTTCATGAATGCTAAAAGAAAGTGAACCAATTTCATAGACGACTACTGAACTCTATTATAAACGGACTAATCATACGATCCATATATATATACACACACCTAGCTATATAGAATATAGCTAGATCTCATGTAAACATGTTTATCATAATTGGGGCTTTGTTTTTGTTTACAAATTTCATCAAGAGACACGTGACAACAACAACAACAGCAACAAAGCAAATGAATCAATGCAACTATTTTTAGGTTGCAGTGGCAAGTGCAAAGTCATCGTTAAACCACATTTCACCATATTACAAAAAGTTTTGGGTTTTTTTTTTTTTTTTGGCCTCGACACCCTCCCTTCCCCCGGCTGGGTTTAGGGAGCGGAATCTCCGCCTTTATGGATTTCTATTTCAACAATTCAACTTTTTATACTACACAATTAAAAACTAAACGAAAAAAAAAGCTCAACATTTTCGCCGTCAATCGAAGAGGATGTTTGGTTGTTTGGCTCCTTTAGCTCTTATTGCATATGGTTCGCCTGTTTGCATTGTCGCAGCGCCTCATTGAAGCCTTCGCATAGCGACAAATCTGATTGACCCTGGGCACATTGCAGGAACTGTTTTATCTCCCAGGCACAGGCACCCTGAGGCTCATTTGGCTGCTGGGCAAAGTAGGGTTGCTGTTGTTGTTGAGCAGCTGGAGCTGCTGCCGCTGGTGCTGCTGCTGCCTCCTCCTTATCGCCCGATCCGCTGAACATGGAGGTAAGGCCATGTCCGACCGTATGGCCAATGGCGGAACCTATAGCCACACCGCCAGCTGTGGCGGCCATTTGCTGGAACATAGAGGGCTGCTGGGGGGCGGGCATGCCCACAGCGCTGGGTGGAGCGGCCACGGGTGCAGGTGCCGTTGGTGGGGCAGCGGCACGTGCCGGTACGTGTGCGGGGGCTGGTGCCGGAGCACTGCTGCAAGGGGAAAGCAAATTGCGTTAGTTGTCACTGTGGTAGACTTTAGACCCACCCCTGGTTACATAACCCTAACCCTGCGGTGCCCTGAACCTTCCAGAAGCATCTTTCGACATTTTCGATCTGATGCTTCTTTTTGGTTATGAAACATGCCCTCCCTCCCCCCTTTACCCATCAACAACTTTTCACTTATTTTCTTTGAACTTTACAGTTATTTTGCAGTTTTCTTAAGACTTACCGTCTGGCTGAGGGTGGTGGGCTAGCAGAACGTCCACGTCGTACCATTTTGGATTTTGTTTTTACACTTGTTTTGTTAAAATATTTAAAAATAAATTGATTTAGGATTTTGTATTTATGCTTTGTCTCTTGACTTGAAACTGATTCGCTTGCCACACTTATAAATGAAATTCCAATTCGACGACAGTTTGTTGGCCTGCTTGTGTGCACATGAAGTGTAGTAGTGCCGTCTCACTCTAGGGGCTGGTGTGTGTGTGCCTATCGATTGTTATCGTAATGTAAGAATTAGAGATGTGTGTTTAGGGATTATTTGATCTCACGACTTACACGATATTAAATAATATAACGTTTCAAGCAACAGTTTTCCACGAATTTTCCAAAATCCGATTTTAGTACTAATACTGAATAGAAGTGCAACGGCTTGCTTGCCCTATGCTTTCCTTCCACAGCCACATTCAAGTGCAAATCCATCACCATAAGAGTAGACCGATCCCAACGATCCAATGTTTGGGCCAGACGAAGAAGACGATGGACACAAGCTGAAATGGATACGTTATCGCCAAGCTGGGATTGTATAGTTAATATTATAATATAACAAATAAAACAAATTTTGAAGTAGGCCTTTTCATAGACGTTTTCTGACAAATTGTCAAATTGTTTGAGGCCTTCAACACACATTTTTATAGAATTCAGTTTAGTTCCAGAGCTCGTCCAATCAACATGTTCCAAAAAAAAAAAAAAACAAAAAACGTAAATTTTCGGTTGTTAAAATTATTTGGAAAACTTAAAATTTACCAGTGATCATTTATTTTCGGTGTTCATATAAAATGTAGACGAGACATATTGATCTGACCTGTCGCTATTATTTGCAGTCCAGTTGTTCCTGCCATCAAATTGATGCTTTGGGTCTCGAAGCTGTTGTCTTCCCTGCGTGTGTTAGGGTTCGGCTTACACTGGTTATTCACACAGCTGTTTGGTATGTACAAAGGTGATTTTATGGTAACCCATTATAAGAACTTCGCTTTCTTTAGAGAGTACGAAACAGTTTTTCTACTTACATATTACAATATTTACTTCAATCACATTAACAACAATGTAAGTTGATGCACGACTTGGTCGTTGGCATTCAATAATGTTTCTCCCACAGATGCAGATCACAACTGCAATTTTCGGAAAGCAAAATTTATGATTAGAGACTGGTGATGTGTGTATACTGTGCGGGAGGTTATTTGTAATATAACAAATACTGCAATTTTCTGATGGTGGATGTGTGGGGGAATCTTTGTTATATTCAAAATTTTCCGTAATTCTTTTGAAATGGCTTCAAAATGTATGTAAAAATTTAAAAAATGGGGGAAAAAAATTAAAATATAAAAAAAGAGGTTTGTGTTTGAAATGATTACTAAAGGAACGGAAGGAACATGCATTTTCGAGAGAGAGAGAGATAAACTTGGAGATGAGCAATTAACAAAACTATTTTACGATAACCGCGTAACTCCTTGGATAAAATTTTTTTGTGGGTAATATTAGGTTTCGTAATATGCTCAAAAGATATTGCTCTGCCTTGTTAATAGACATGATAAAAACTTTTACGTTTTTATTAACAATTTGTTGGAGTGTACTTCCGCTGAAAGGACGCTAGGGTGGCGGTATTTGACCTGTTTCCAAACAATGAACCGCCCTCTCTTGGTGTCTTCTGAATACCGATTTCATGTATTATATTATAATCGGGAGCAAATGCGAGCGTCGGCCCGAACCTAGCACAGAGTATACTATAGTCGGGATTGACTGACTTTCTCACTTGTTTCAACCTAAATTAAGCATGCCAGTCAGCCATAGAATAAATTACTATTTAGCAGTTAGATTCATATTTCAGTTTCCACATAATTTTAGGGAGTTTGGTCAAAATCTGATGAATATATGGGAAATAACTCAGCTAAGAATGTTCGACAAAAATCATTTGAAACCTTAGATTATATAAATTGTGCAAGCTGCCTATTTGTTTTATTCTTTTTCATTATTCCACAAAGTTTGTTCGTTTCCAAACTTGATATTTATTAATACTATATGCTTCCACATAATTCTGCTAAGTCTAACCCAAATCGGATGACTATAGCATATAGCTGCCATTCGAATGATCGGTCGAAAATGTACTTCTTACGAGAAAAACTTTTTGGTTTTCAATAGTAGAGACTATGCTTCCCAGTATACCCGAATTCGATAGAACCAGATGCCATCCTATGATAACAGCATTAACAATACAATGCACCAACAGTTAGTGAAATAACAATTGTTGATGCTGGAAATTTGGAATCGCATGATAGTCAACAAACGCCGAACTGGAAACGGCAAAATTATAATACCCTCTGCAAGGGTTTAATGACGAAATTTGACGACGGATTGCAGTGCAAATCCTATTTTGCTTTTCAATATTTGTAACAACTAAAAGCGCCCTGACTCATAACTGAATAGGGTGGACGCCAATAAGGTGCCATGCTTCGCAACTCATGCGTAGGGGTACCATTCAAATAGTAAGCTTCAGATGGTGAAGCTTATGCATGTTCCTCCCGTTCCTCTACTAATCATACCAAACACAAACCTATTTTTTTTATATTTTAATTTTTTTCCCCCATTTTTTAAATTTTTTCATACATTTTGAAGCCATTTCAAAAGAATTACGGAAATTTTTGAATGTAACAAAGATTCCCCCACACATCCACCATCAGAAAATTGCAGTATTTGTTATATTACAAATAACCTCCCGCACAGTACACACACATCACCAGTCTCTATTCATAAATTTTGCTTTCCGAAAATTGCAGTTGTGATCTGCATCTGTGGGAGAAACATTATTGAATGCCAACGACCAAGTCGTGCACCAACTTACATTGTTATTTCTTTAAGTACTTGATATGTTAATATTGTAATATGTAAGTAGAAAAATGGTTTCATACTCTCTAAAGAAAGCGGAATTCTTATAATGGGTTACCATAAAACCACCTTTGTACATACCAAACAGCTGTGTGAATAACCAGTGTAAGCCGAACCCTAACACACGCAGCGAAGACAACAGCTTCGAGACCCAAACATCCAAGCATCAATTTGAAGGCAGGAACAACTGGACTGCAAATAATAGCGACAGGTCAGATCAATATGGCTCGTTTAGACTCCTTTTTCTTTACTCACACAGTCCATAGTTTGTTTGATAACCCAAAAATTATCCACGTGAAAATTTTGTGAAGTTTTCCAAATAATTTTAACTACCGAGAATTTACATGATTTTTTCTGTTTTTTTTTGTTTTTAGATGTTGTTTCAACGAGCTCTGGTGTTATACTGAATTCTATAGAAATGTGTGTTGAAGGCCTCAAACAATTTGACAAAAAAGTCTATGAAAAGGCCTACTTGAAAATGTTATTTACTTGTTATAATATAATATCAACTATTCGTCAATCGAGGCACTCTGCTAGGCTGTGTGCTGTTAAGTGGCTGTGGTTGACCACGCAGCACTGATCGGTCTGACAGCAACCGAATAACAGGCCCAACTCAGTCAATTGGTCTTAAATTGCGTGCTTCTCGAAGACCAAACTCTCAAAATGTTATTTGAAAAGGTTGCAGTCTCAAAAGTTGCGCCAGAGTTTAACATAAGCAGAGAGAGAGAGTCTATGCGAGAGAGAACGAGAGAGAGCGCGTATAGTTCGTCGCCTACATTCATATCGTTAGCCGAGCCTTACACACCGATGCATACATACGAAGAAGACCTTTTGAATTCGGGAACAAGGCCAAACGGTCCCAAAAAGACCTAACAGGAAAAAAATAAAAAAAAATGTGTTTCTCTCCTCTCACAACCAAATAGAAGCAGAGAGCGTAGTTAAAGGTTGTATCGGTACCTCTTTTCAATGAGGTCGCACGAAAGCTGTCGTTTTCTGACAAAGGCGAAAGGGGGACCGATTATTGCGACCTCTGATTATAACAAGTAAATAACATTTTCAAGTAGGCCTTTTCATAAACGTTTTTTTTCAAATTGTCAAATTGTTTGAGGCCTTCAACATACATTTTGATAGAATTCAGTTTAACACCAGAGCTCGTTGAAACAACATCTTACAAATAAACAAAAAACATGTAAATTTTCGGTTAAAACTATTTCGAAAACTTAACAAAAATTAGTCGTGATATTTTTCCTGTTTTTTTTTTACAAAATATAAACTGTGTAAGTAAAGAAAAAGGAGTCTGAACGAGACATTTTGATCTGACCTGTCGTTATCATTTGCAGTCCTTCTGTTACCAGCTCCAAAAAGTTCTCAAATTCAAGTTGATGTTCGGTACTTTGGCAATTGTCTTCGTTGTATGGGTGGTTATTGTTTACACTGGTTATTCACTAATGTGTTGTATGTACAAACGTTATTTTATGCTAACCCATTATAAGACCTTCGCTTTCTTTAGACTCTATGAAAGTCTTACACGTTACAATATTTATAACATAAAAAAAATTTATGAGTTAATGGATTTGTGAGTATTAAGTTGATGCACCACTTGGTCGTTAAAATCTAATAATATTTCTTCCACAGACGCAGATCGCAACTACAATTTTCGGAGAATAAAATTAATGTACATATACAGACAAGACTTGTGATGTGGATGTGTGGAAAATTATTTGTTATTTTCAAAATTTTCCGTAGTTATACTGAAATGGTTTCAAAATGTATTTAAAAATGGGAAAATATAGACATATAAAAAAAAAGAGGTTTGTGTTTGGAATGATTACTAAAGGAACGGAAGGAACATGCATTTTGGAGAGAGAGAAACAAATATTTTACGATAACCGTGTGACTTCTTGGATAAGATTTTTTTTTTCGGCAAAAGATTGCTCTGCTTTGTTAATAGACATTAATGATAAAAACTTGTGTTGTCACGCGTGGTACTAACAATTTTGTGGAGTGTACTTCCGCTGAAAGGCCGCTAGGGCTTCGAGTACCTGAGGCCCTCAAATTTGCCATCGGCGGGGTTTGCAATGACCTGTTTTCAACAATGAACCGCCCTCTCTTGGTGACTTCTGAATTCCGATTTCATGTATTATATTAAAATCGGTAGCAAATGCGAGCGTCGGCCTGAACTAGCACAGTATATTATAGTCGGGATCGACCGACTTTTTCACTTGTTTCAATCTTAATTTAGCATGCCTGCCAGCCATGAAATAAATTACTATTTATCAATGAGATTCATATTCAATTTCCACACAATTTTAGGGAGTTTGGTCAAAATCTGATGAATATATGGGAAATAACTCAGCTAAGAATGTTTCGACGAAAATCATTTAAAACCTTAGATTATATAAATTATGCAAGCTGCCTCTATTTGTTTTATTCTTTTTCATTATTCCACCAAGTTTGTTCGTTCCCAAACTTGATATTTATTAATACTATATGCTTCCACATAATTCTGCCAAGTTTGATTCAAATCGAATGACTATAGCATATAGCTGCCATTGGAATGATCGGTCGAAAATGTACTTCTTACGGGAAAAACTTTAGTTTTCAATGGTAGAGACTATACTTCCCAGTATACCCGAATTCGATAGAACAGATGCCATCCTATGATCACAGCATTGACAATGCAATGCACCAACAGTGAAATAACAATTGTTGATGCTGGAAATTTGGAATCGCATGATATAGTCAACAAACGCCGAAATGGAAACGGCAAAATTATAATACCCTCTGCAAGGGTTTAATGACGAAATTTGACGACGGACTGCAGTGCAAATCCTTTTTTGCTTTCCACTATTTGTAACAACTAAAAGCGCCCTGACTCATAACTGAATGGGGTGGACGCCAATAAGGTGCCATGCTTCGCAACTCATGCGTAGGGGTACCATTCAAATAGTAAGCTTCAGATGGTTAAGCTTATGCATGTTCCTCCCGTTCCTTAAGTAATCATACCAAACACAAAACTCTTTTTTTTATATTTTAATTTTTTTCCCCCATTTTTTAAATTTTTACATACATTTTGAAGCCATTTCAAAAGAATTACGGAAATTTTTGAATGTAACAAAGATTCCCCCACACATCCACCATCAGAAAATTGCAGTATTTGTTATATTACAAATAACCTCCCGCACAGTACACACACATCACCAGTCTCTATTCATAAATTTTGCTTTCCGAAAATTGCAGTTGTGATCTGCATCTGTGGAAGAAACATTATTGAATACCAACGACCAAGTCGTGCACCAACTTACATTGTTATTTCTTTAAGTACTTGATATGTTAATATTGTAATATGTAAGTAGAAAAATTGTTTCGTACTCTCTAAAGAAAGCGAAGTTCTTATAAGTTCTAGAAGTTCTGGGTTACCATAAAATCACCTTTGTACATACCAAACAGCTGTGTGAATAACCAGTGTAAGCCGAACCCTAACACACGCAGCGAAGACAACAGCTTCGAGACCCAAACATCCAAGCATCAATTTGAAGGCAGGAACAAGAGGACTGCAAATTATAGCGACAGGTCAGATCAATATGTCTCGTTTAGACTCCTTTTTCTTTACTCACACAGTCCATAGTTTGTTTGATAACCCTAAAATTATCCACGTGAAACTTTTGTGGAGTTTTCCAAATAATTTTAACTACCGAGAATTTACATGATTTTTTCTGTTTTTTTTTGTTTTTAGATGTTGTTTCAACGAGCTCTGGTGTTATACTGAATTCCATAGAAATGTGTGTTGAAGGCCTCAAACAATTTGACAATTTGACAAAAAACGTCTATGAAAAGGCCTACTTGAAAATGTTATTTACTTGTTATAATATAATATCAACTATTCGTCAATCGCGGCACTCTGCTAGGATATGTTCTTTCTCCGCTTTTCTGGGAGTTGAAAAATGGAACTTATATTTCACACATTTCTGTACTTTTTGTAAAGTGTGTAGGACTAAAGTAAGACTGTTGGGAATAAGCCCCTGGACTGCTCTTTCCACGTCCAGTAATGGTATCGTGCCAGAGTAGTTTTCGCCGGCTCTGTGAATTAAGACCGCGGTGCATTTTGTATGGCGGTCTATTTTCATTCTGCAAAATGAATTTAGGCCGCGACCATCAAATGAAATAAGACCGCGCGGTCTAGTTTCATTTTGCAAAATGAATTAAGGTTTTAAATGATTTTTGTCGAACATTCTTAGCTGAGTTATTTCCCATATATTCATCAGATTTTAAACAAAATCCCTAAAATTGTGTGGAAATTGAATATGAATCTAACTGCTAAGTAGTAATTTATTTTATGGCTGGCAGGCATGCAAAATCAAAATTGAAACAAGTGCGAAAGTCGGTCGATCCCGACTATAATATACTCTGTGCTAGTTCAGGCCGACGCTCGCATTTGCTACCGATTTTAATATAATACATGAAATCGGAATTCAGAAGACACCAAGAGAGCGCGGTTCATTGTTTGAAAACAGTTCATTGCAAACCCCGCCGATGGCAAATTTGAGGGCCTCAGGTACTCGAAGCCCTAGCGGCCTTTCAGCGGAAGTACACTCCACAAAATTGTTAGTACCACGCGTGACAACACAAGTTTTTATCATTAATGTCTATTAACAAGGCAGAGCAATATCTTTTGTCGAAAAAAAAAATCTTATCCAAGAAGTCACACGGTTATCGTAAAATATTTGTTTCTCTCTCTCCAAAATGCATGTTCCTTCCGTTCCTTTAGTAATCATTCCAAACACAAACCTCTTTTTTTTTATATGTCTATATTTTCCCATTTTTAAATACATTTTGAAACCATTTCAGTAAAATTACGGAAAATTTTGAAAATAACAATTAATTTTCCACACATCCACATCACAAGTCTTGTGTACATTAATTTTATTCTCCGAAAATTGTAGTTGCGATCTGCGTCTGTGGAAGAAATATTATTAGATTTTAACGACCAAGTGGTGCATCAACTTAATACTCACAAATCCATTAACTCATAATTTTTTTTTATGTTGTAAATATTGTAATGTGTAAGACTTTCATAGAGTCTAAAGAAAGCGAAGGTCTTATAATGGGTTAGCATAAAATAACGTTTGTACATACAACACATTAGTGAATAACCAGTGTAAATAATAACCACCCATACAACGAAGACAATTGCCAAAGTACCGAACATCAACTTGAATTTGAGAACTTTTTGGAGCTGGTAACAGAAGGACTGCAAATGATAACGACAGGACAGACTCCTTTTTCTTTACTTACACAGTTTATATTTTGTAAAAAAAAAAAACAGGAAAAATATCACGACTAATTTTTGTTAAGTTTTCGAAATAGTTTTAACCGAAAATTTACATGTTTTTTGTTTATTTGTAAGGTGTTGTTTCAACGAGCTCTGGTGTTAAACTGAATTCTATAAAAATGTATGTTGAAGGCCTCAAACAATTTGACAATTTGACAAAAAACGTTTATGAAAGGCCTACTTGAAAATGTTATTTACTTGTTACAATCAGAGGTCGCAAAAATCGGTCCCCCTTTCGCCTTTGTCAGAAAACGACAGCTTTCGTGCGACCTCATTGAAAAGAGGTACCGATACAACCTTTAACTACGCTCTCTGTTTCTATTTGGTTGTGAGAGGAGAGAAACACATTTTTTTGATTTTTTTTCCTGTTAGGTCTTTTTGGGACCGTTTGGCCTTGTTCCCGAATTCAAAAGGTCTTCTTCGTATGTATGCATCGGTGTGTAAGGCTCGGCTAACGATATGAATGTAGGCGACGAACTATACGCGCTCTCTCTCGTTCTCTCTCGCATAGACTCTCTCTATCTGCTTATGTTAAACTCTGGCGCAACTTTTGAGACTGCAACCTTTTCAAATAACATTTTGAGAGTTTGGTCTTCGAGAAGCACGCAATTTAAGACCAATTGACTGAGTTGGGCCTGTTATTCGGTTGCTGTCAGACCGATCTGTGCTGCGTGGTCAACCACAGCCACTTAACAGCACACAGCCTATCAGAGTGCCTCGATTGACGAATAGTTGATATTATATTATAACAAGTAAATAACATTTTCAAGTAGGCCTTTTCATAGACGTTTTTTGTCAAATTGTTTGAGGCCTTCAACACACATTTCTATGGAATTCAGTATAACACCAGAGCTCGTTGAAACAACATCTAAAAACAAAAAAAAACAGAAAAAATCATGTAAATTCTCGGTAGTTAAAATTATTTGGAAAACTCCACAAAATTTTCACGTGGATAATTTTAGGGTTATCAAAGAAACTATGGACTGTGTGAGTAAAAAAAGGAGTCTAAACGAGCCATATTGATCTGACCTGTCGCTATTATTTGCAGTCCTCTTGTTCCTGCCATCAAATTGATGCTTGGATGTTTGGGTCTCGAAGCTGTTGTCTTCGCTGCGTGTGTTAGGGTTCGGCTTACACTGGTTATTCACACAGCTGTTTGGTATGTACAAAGGTGGTTTTATGGTAACCCATTATAAGAACTCCGCTTTCTTTAGAGAGTACGAAACAATTTTTCTACTTACATACTACAATATTAACATATCAAGTACTTAAAGAAATAACAATGTAAGTTGGTGCACGACTTGGTCGTTGGTATTCAATAATGTTTCTCCCACAGATGCAGATCACAACTGCAATTTTCGGAAAGCAAAATTTATGAATAGAGACTGGTGATGTGTGTGTACTGTGCGGGAGGTTATTTGTAATATAACAAATACTGCAATTTTCTGATGGTGGATGTGTGGGGGAATCTTTGTTACATTCAAAAATTTCCGTAATTCTTTTGAAATGGCTTCAAAATGTATGTAAAAATTTAAAAAATGGGGGGAAAAAAATTAAAATATAAAAAAAAGAGTTTTGTGTTTGGTATGATTACTTAAGGAACAGGAGGAACATGCATAAGCTTAACCATCTGAAGCTTACTATTTGAATGGTACCCCTACGCATGAGTTGCGAAGCATGGCACCTTATTGGCGTCCACCCCATTCAGTTATGAGTCAGGGCGCTTTTAGTTGTTACAAATAGTGGAAAGCAAAAAAGGATTTGCACTGCAGTCCGTCGTCAAATTTCGTCATTAAACCCTTGCAGAGGGTATTATAATTTTGCCGTTTCCAGTTCGGCGTTTGTTGACTATATCATGCGATTCCAAATTTCCAGCATCAACAATTGTTATTTCACTAACTGTTGGTGCATTGTATTGTCAATGCTGTGATCATAGGATGGCATCTGGTTCTATCGAATTCGGGTACACTGGGAAGTATAAAGACTCTACCATTGAAAACCAAAAAGTTTTTCTCGTAAGAAGTACATTTTCGACCGATCATTCGAATGGCAGCTATATGCTAGTCATCCGATTTGGGTTGGACTTGGCAGAATTATGTGGAAGCATATAGTATTAATAAATATCAAGTTTGGGAACGAACAAACTTGGTGGAATAATGAAAAAGAATAAAACAAATAGAGGCAGCTTGCACAATTTATATAATCTAAGGTTTCAAATGATTTTTGTCGAACATTCTTAGCTGAGTTATTTCCCATATATTCATCAGATTTTAAACAAACTCCCTAAAATTGTGTGGAAATTAAATATGAATCCAACTGCTAAATAGTAATTTATTTCATGGCTGGCAGGCATGCTTAATTTAGGTTGAAACAAGTGCGAAAGTCGGTCGATCCCGACTATAAATATACTCTGTGCTAGGTTCGGGCCGACGCTCGCATTTGCTCCCGATTATAATATGATACATGAAATCGGTATTTAGAAGACACCAAGAGAGGGCGGTTCATTGTTTGAAAACAGGTCATTGCAAACCCCGCCGATGGCAAATTTGAGGGCCTCAGGTACTCGAAGCCCTAGCGGCCTTTCAGCGGAAGTACACTCCACAAAATTGTTAGTACCACGCGTGACAACACAAGTTTTTATCATTAATGTCTATTAACAAAGCAGAGCAATCTTTTGCCGAAAAAAAAATCTTATCCAAGAAGTCACACGGTTATCGTAAAATATTTCTTTCTCTCTAAAATGCATGTTCCTTCCGTTCCTTTAGTAATCATTCCAAACACAAACCTCTTTTTTTTTATATGTCTATATTTTCCCATTTTTAAATACATTTTGAAACCATTTCAGTAAAATTACGGAAAATTTTGAAAATAACAATTAATTTTCCACACATCCACATCACAAGTCTTGTGTACATTAATTTTATTCTCCGAAAATTGTAGTTGCGATCTGCGTCTGTGGAAGAAATATTATTAGATTTTAACGACCAAGTGGTGCATCAACTTAATACTCACAAATCCATTAACTCATAAATTTTTTTTATGTTATAAATATTGTAATGTGTAAGACTTTCATAGAGTCTAAAGAAAGCGAAGGTCTTATAATGGGTTAGCATAAAATAACGTTTGTACATACAACACATTAGTGAATAACCAGTGTAAACAATAACCACCCATACAACGAAGACAATTGCCAAAGTACCGAACATCAACTTGAATTTGAGAACTTTTTGGAGCTGGCAACAGAAGGACTGCAAATGATAACGACAGGACAGACTCCTTTTTCTTTACTTACACAGTTTATATTTTGTAAAAAAAAAAACAGGAAAAATATCACGACTAATTTTTGTTAAGTTTTCGAAATAGTTTTAACCGAAAATTTACATGTTTTTTGTTTATTTGTAAGATGTTGTTTCAACGAGCTCTGGTGTTAAACTGAATTCTATAAAAATGTATGTTGAAGGCCTCAAACAATTTGACAATTTGACAAAAAAGTCTATGAAAAGGCCGACTTCAAATTTTTTTTTATTTGATATATTATAATATCAACTATTCGTCAATCGAGTCACTCTGCAAGGATATGTTCCTTCTCCGCTTTTCTGGGAGTTGAAAAATGGTACATATATTTCAACACTTTTGTGTACTTTTTGTGAAGCGTTTAGACTAATGTAAGACTGTTGGGGATAAGCCCCATTTGCGGCCTATTGACTGCTCTTTTCACTTCCAGTGATGGTATCGTGCCAGAGTAGTTTTCGTCAAGGTACTTGTTATTATTCCTGAATTCTAGACTTAAGTTGTTCGGTCTAGAATTGTATCTTTGTGTGAGGAAAATGTGTCACTAAGGCGATCTACATTAGGTCACATAAGGTTTGTGGCAGTTTGACAAAAACAAAATTCCTGAAATTCCACAACCTTAACCGGAACCATTAACCGCAATTAACCGTTTCTCTGAATAAATACTTTTGGATTGGTGGTGGTTTTCAAGATAAAAGCAAAACCCGAAAAATAGCAATGCGTCTATCCTGTTGCCAAAATATAACTCTCAGATCAATGGGAGCATTTTTAACCATCTTAGTTAAAGATGCTCGGAATACTTTTCACTGTGGAACAGTGTCATTAGTCAGTCACGGAAAGTGGTTTGAAACATTCATTATGATCTTGACAATATGCTTTACGATTGGTCAAACATGGTATTTATCGCGGTTAAGTATTATCATAATCATGGTTATGTAGTTATATGTGGTCAAAAGGCATGTTTTAGTGCACGATTTTTCTATTTCGACCTGCTCCAGCCTCTCAATCTTTGAGTTTGGGTAAAAAAATGCGTGAGCCAAAATATGGTGTGGGTGAATTGGGGGGAAGTGACCCCGCATGAAGGTCATAGTTCCCGAGAAATGGTCGAAAATTGATATACAGGGGCTTCTTCTAGAGGGGTAAAATGCACCAGTGACCCCCATGGTTTTCCCTCCCCAACAATTACATATGTACATATTTCTCACTTACACTCGAAAAATAACGCACTCTTGTGAGATATTTGAAAGTGTCTGAAAATAACAGCTTCTTTTTACAACACCTTAAATTCGAGTGAGATATTCCGGACCTCTGTATTTTTTAAATTTTCATAATTTTGAGCATGAGGGTGGTTTTTAGCTTATGAGATTTGAAATCTATAACCTTCAGAAGTGTATTACAAGAAAAAACCTTAGCCAATCAGAACAAACCCAACCGGTTACCCCTTAAATTTGGTGGGTCTCGTTGGTATCAAATTTTTGTTGTTGAAAAATGTTTCACAGTGTTATTTGTAAAATATTGTTTGGTCATCGTGACATTACTTATTTTCACGTGCACATCTCCAATTCAAAGCGTAAAGTACGATGCAGCCCTAGCTCAGAGCTGCCCGGCGAGAGTTGATCGCTTACTAAAATGAAACCATCCGGCAACGCCATACTCTTTAAAGTTGCTAGCGCCAAAAAAAAAAGAACAGATTTTCAAAGTAAAGACCAAATTTTAAAAACAACCAAATTTATGGAAATGAATGTGTCCAGGAATGTGTCATCATTTCAATTTACAGAATATAAGTTTAATTACAAACATATGTTTGTATGTACTTCAATGCAACTCCCAATCCAACAACAGCAATGTAATTCACCTTAAATTAACCTTTTTTTCAAGACCAAAATCAGGAGGAGAACTCCCTTGAAATAAGCGCATGCGCTGCTTCAAATGCCGACTATAAATAGCACAACGTAACTACGCCAGGAGCTTGCATCATCATTTCGAATTGGCCACCAGTCCAAGTGGGTAGATGGCGACACGTGTGCAGTACATACACACAGAATTAACTGACTAATATACATACATATGTATACATACAGTTAAAGTTGAGGTATGCGCACGCCGGTGACGAGCCTCCTACACACACTAACACAAGCAAACAGCCCCACTCGCTCATGTATGTATGCATACATACATATTTATGTAAATTTTATAAGCACTGGGACACGCACAGTGGAAAAACTATTACTTGCTGAAGACAAAAATAAAAGAAATTTAAAAATTTAAGACAATTTTGCGTCATCTTTAGAAAAAAGAAAAGATACAAAAAGACTTCAATAAAAAAATGTTTAAAATGTTAAGTTTTCAACCACGGGAATGATATTAATTTTAGACTAATGGTTTTTTGGTCAAATATAGTTAAGTTAAGTTCACACAGGCAAATAATTTGACAAATTTTTAGGAAAATTTTGCTAAATAGCCATGATTGTAGCTTTTGCAGGCCCTAAAACATAAATTATGGTTCCATTCACTAATAATTTGATCAATTTAGCCAAATTTTCATCAAAATTTCCCAAAATTTTTTAATTTTTTTGCCTGTGTTAACTCAGCTTAAGATATTTCCGAAGATTTTTTGTCTGGTTTTTAATTTTTAAGTGGTTTTTTATATTTTACTAGTTGATATATTATATATCAGAAATTGAGCTTAGGAGGACCGCTAGCTTCTGGTCAAATAGGCTCTTAGCTGATACGTTGTATTCTTAACCATCGAAACAAGTCCTTTCAGATCATTGCGTCTTGGGCAAAACCCGCTTTAAATTAATAAATCATTAAAAGTATTATGTAGTATTACATTAGTTTCATAATTATGTTGTTGCGAGTGTTTTTTTGAGTTTAAGTGTTATTTTCAAGCTTTTCGAATATGTTGAATTTTTTTGTAATTTAAATTTTGCAGTTTTTTGTACTATCTGCCCACTGTGCCTTTACCAAAACGGTAGTATAACAGCAAACAAAAAAACTGTTATACGCAACGCCCCAACCAAAAACCAGTTTAAGCGGTAAACGGGCAGAGATAAAGAGGAAGAGCCACACACACAGAGCGACAGAGAGAGAGAGAGGTTCAGTTTCTGGTTCTGCTTGTCCGCTGCCGAAAAAGGACAAACTCAAGGGCATTCTTCACTGCCTTACAACAAAAGGCAAGTGCCGGAGCTGGAACTGGCACTTTTTGTGGGTGGTGTGCGTGTGCCAATTCCAAACCAAAGTTAAACATTTGCCTTCTTTGATTGGCCTACCAGAATTGAGTATTTTTCTTTAATATTTAAACAACAGCAATTTCCATTGATTAACCCATCATCTGCCAGCATCATTAGGGCTCATCGATTGTGCGTGGGTTCCACTGCGCACGCATGTTTTTCAAAGTCAATGCCGCTGTACATATGTACATACATACATGTGTATTTATATTAGGACTGAACCCCCGACCCATTGATCGTAGGCAACTCTTATCGCTTCTGGTGAAATAAATATGTAGTCTACAAGTGTTTGATTAATGCAGTTCAATCGATATGATTCCCACTTCCCCTGGCCATTATTGATAAGCCCAAAAAAGAAAAAAGAAAAAAAAACCCACTTGAACAACTGCCATTTAGTGGGGGGTAATGATAATCGCTCATTGGATTCGAGGTGCCACCACCCATTTAAATCCCAAAAATAATCAATCCACTCATGAAACATGAATTGGAAAAACATTTTACGAGCATGTTGTATACCCCATGTCCGGGACCGTTGGCACTCTCGACTCTTATCTATGACGGAGGGGTCTGTCCACTTTTACTTTCGTCTATCACAACGAAAATCTCAGTGCCTGTGTAGCTGCTCCAAACTGTCACATTTTGTATGTGGTATCAGCCAACTCACTTGGTGACTAAATGACTATGCATCATATTAATTGGAATTAAACTGGAGGATGATTAAGAATCTTGGAAATGGAAATGGAAGGAACGGGGCATGACTTTGGGAATGTCAAGCCGTAAGCCGAAAGAACGTTTAGAAATCATATATAAAATTCATGGAATGGATTAAAATTAAGATCAAAATGTCGGCCGAGTTACATTAAAAAGTAATTTGCACAATGGATGCCTCGATTGCTGACCTTAGACCATGTCTCCACATTAAACGACTCTTCAAGCTTAATCCGAAAGTGTTTAAAACAAGGCTGCAAAGCTGTAAGAGTTTTTTCCAGAACCTCCCGGTTCTATCTTCAGTAGTATTTGCCCATCGACTGCAAATCAGCAGACTTGCATTGCCATGACTGCTTGGGAATTCCAAGACAGCATAAGTGCAAAAATCGACAGCAAAAGACAACCCAAAGTTGACCAGCCTTTTTTGTGGTATTGTGTGTTCATGTTTAAAGTTATATGCAAACATTATATGACCTCTAGCCGGCTAAGACTTGCTAATTCGAAATACATATCTTTTGTTAAAATTACAAAAATACTTAAAGATTAGATTTCACATCTACTACATTTCACAAAAACTATATTAGCAAATAACAGAGTAAATTGTAAGTTATTTTTTCCGTATTTTGGAGCCCCGATCTCTAGATTTTGAACGCAATCAGAATCCGGGCTGCAAACCCAAAAAATTTTTCGGAATCTCCGTTTTGCTGGTTCGAACCGAAATTTACCAACGGTTAAGGTTCGGAAATTTGAGGTGCATGGTTTTTGGGCGTTGGTTTTGGTTCGTTGCACATTTTTCGCAACATATTTAAAATAACAATACAATAGGTATACACTTGACGCTTAGATACATTGTTAGTCCGCATTTACACGGTGAAGCAAACTTCAATAAGTTCCTCATTAAGTTTTTGTTCGTAGGGATGAGGTGTAGGCGGGCATTCGGAGCAGGCAAAGTTTCATGGCAAGCTGGCAATGAAGTTTTTCGATATGTATATGTATAAGATGAAACGACTTTGCCAGTTTTCTCTGATTTAGTGTCTGTTTATGTACTGTACCAAAGGTACAAAGAATATTTGTGCAAATGTATTTAACCACCAGAACAAAGCATCTCTGACCCTATAAAGTGTAAACATATATTCACTTTCGCATGTGCAAAGTTTATCATAGTCTGGCTTGACCGCCTTTCCGTATTGTTATTGTTTTGATTTTCGGGCCCGTTCGGTTCAAAACCGGCTTGCAGCCTTGATCAGAATGTAGTTCTTAAAAATTTTCGAATGACACCTTAATTACATCAATAGGCCTGCTTATTGTATAATTGTGTCTTTTTATTAAAAATAATATGATACTTTTTCAATATCAAAAAAAATATCGATACAGATATGTATTTCCAGTCAATTGCGAGTCGTAGTTCAATAAATCACATTTTGATCACATCAAATTCATCTCTTTTTCATCATCAAAAGGAATTACATTTATTTACCAGGCTCTAGCCCAGTGCTACAAGATGATACTTATTTTTAACGCACTAGCCACTTATTTCTAACTAACAAAATTCTCTTAAATACTACATGCATAAATTATAACTAATACATATACTGAATAAAAATCAATCTAAAATCTAGATTGAAAATCAACTTTTCAAGAGCCTTGAAATGAGCTTAGAAATCTTAAAAACAAGATTTATCATCTCGCAACTTACAACAGTTGCCTGTAAAGCTTCAGTTGAAAATTTTATGGATATATATAAATTTATTTTGCTAAAAAATAAAAAAAAAAATAAAATAAACAATTTTCGGTTGCAATGCAAACGTACCCCTCCTGGGACTCGAACCACGGCCGATTAGTCGATTTTGCCGTAGGGGGTCAATTGTTAAGCGCAGCCATTTGCAGTTTAAGTACTCAGGCTGCGAAAATCTCTGCTCTTATATTGCATCTTATTGGACCTAACAGTTGACGCTCGGTGGCAAAGCAGTGGTGTTAGTGTTTCAGTGCGCAGAATGTACTGAGCTCAAGTCCTTGTATCGGCGGATTAATAACACTGTGCAACACTAAAAAGTTGATAGAGTCGGGACCAAAAAATTCTGAAAGGGTATGATGGTAGTACAAAAACCTTCGCTGGGTTTGGTCTGGTTAGTTGCCGTTTTCTTTTTATTGCACTTTGAAGTTTTTAGCTTCTGATTGAAATTCGCAACTCCATACACTGCTCGCCACTTGAATAGGACACCTCTTAAGTCGATTTTCTATAGTTAATTGCTGCTAAACCAAGCCATCTAGGCAAATAATTTTTGTTTTCTTATAAAGTTATAAAGTTATAAATGTAGTAATTAGACGAAAATTACAAAATTATTCAAAAGTTGTAAGTATACAAAAAACATTGTTAACCAATAAGTAACAAATTTTGGAGTCTTCATTTTGCAAACCTTGAATAGGACACTTTATCTAAAAACCATTTAGGAATATTTCAATCCTTTTCAAATAACAATATTACTTAAATAAGAAATTACTAACATGTTTTTAAACCAAAAAAAGTTTTTAATAGTGTGTTGAGCCTCCTTTTTTCTCCAAAACCTCACACATTCGGTCTGGAAGGGATGCATACAATTTTCCCAAATAATTCAACGATATCGAGCCCCATGCTAATTTGATAGCTGCAATTAGTTCGGGAACGCTCGAATATTGCTGACCTGATCCATATACTTTACGTGTTAGCCATCCCCACACATTCTCAATGATATTCAAGTCCGGTGAATAGGGTGGCCAGTTTAATAACTCCACGTTTTGGCTCGCTATATACGATTTAACAATCCGGGCCGTATGTATAGGGGCATTATCATGTTGATAAATCCATTTTAGATTTGCAAAAAGAGTTTGGAAGTGTGGAAAGTCCTCTTTCAATATACCATTATAACACAACGCATTCATGGTGGTTGGAATAAATTTAAGCTCACAGGTGCCATAATAGGAAATGGCCCCCCATACCATAATACCTCCAGCACTGCTGTGCAACTTATCAAGATGGTGTGGTTCTTTTCGAAGATCATGAAAATAGTAGCTGTAGCCATCGGGGCCCTCCAAATTAAACTTTTTTTCGTCCGAAAAGACAAAACGTTGCCACTCCGAAGTCCAGGTGACATGTGCGCGAGCGAAATCAAGGCGTTGTAACTTCCGAGCCGGGTTAAGAGGTGGCTTCTTTTTGATTTTTAGTCTCTTCAGGTGTGTAGCATTATTAATAACACGACGCATGGTTGTCAAACTTGCTTTAACGTTGCATTTTTCCCTTATCTTGGCCAAAGAGTCGTGCGAATTGGAAGCTTCTCTTAATATAAGTCGCTTGTCCGCGATGGAAAGCACACTGTGTTTGTGGCCCTTCATGTTTTTACCTCATTATTTAAAAAATTTGTTATGGCGTGACGGCTCCTGTGGACTTTTTTTTGCTATTTTGGCAATAGAAAGGCCAGAATCCTAGTAAGCTTGGATTTTTCCTTTCTCCGACTCAGATATTGAAGTGCCACGCCCCATTTTAATTTTTTTTAATTTTATATACACTTCAATTAAAGCAAAAAGTTTAAGTAAACCAAAATTTGAGTGCACGTGTCAACGATACCAACCAAATAAAATGCATGTTCTATTCAAGTGGCGCAAAAATTCCATTGAATTTTTGCGAATGCTCACATAAAGTGCAAACAACTTTATAACGGTTCTATTTCAAAACTTGGAATATACCAGAAAGAGCGAAGAATGCTTGCACAAAGATAATATGCAAACAATACCGTTATTCTACCATTTCGTTTTCGAGTTACGAGCAGTTTTAAAGAGAGCATACAGGGTGTCCTATTCAAGTGGCGAGCAGTGTATCTCGTAAATCATTTGGAATTTCGCTTTGACGTCTAAGACGAAGTTGTTGCTTTTGGCTTGGCCCACAAAACATTCTTAAGTAGCAAGTCAAAAAAGTCACATCTTTATACTGAAAATTACAAAAATGTCTTAAAATCATCATGTTTTCCCCTCATTTTGTACTATTTTTCAACTTTGTCTTAAAAACTGTAACGAATTTGACTAAGCAATGCGGGACAAAAACGTAGCTTGGACTTAAATAAACAATCGAGTGGAACATACCAACTTCATTCGATTGGTCCTTCGTATAGTTATGGACCCTTAAGCATGTAGAATTGGAACCAAAACTCAAAAAAATGGCCATTTTTGGTACCAATTGGCCGACACAGACAAAAATTTCGATTGTTTTGTATTAAATCAAGAAAATAGTAAGAAAACATAACTTAAAAACTGTAAATAAAAAAATTTTAATTTTTTTACTTTTTGTCCGAAAATGTGCGTTTTTTCGAGTTTTTATGACAGTTGTACGTCCTTCTGGGTCTATAACTATATGAAACAGTAACTAAATGAAGTTGGTTCGTTCTAACGGTTTGTTTATTTTGGTCTAAGCTACAACTTTGTGCTGTATTACTTGTCCAAATTTGAAACGGGTTTCAAGATGAAGTTGAAAAACTGTAGAAAAGTGGTCAAAACTTGGCTTTTTTGGGCAACTTTTGTTATTTTGAGTATGAAGATATAATTTTTTTGATTTGCTGCAATGAAATGTTTTGTAGGCCAAGCCAAGAGCAACAACTTTGTTAAAAATTTAAAAGCAAAATTCACAATAATTCACGAGATATGGAATCGTTCTCTGAAGCTGAAAAGTTCAAAGTGCAATAAAAAGAAAACGGCAGCTAATCAGACGAAACCAAGACAGGGTTGCTATACTACTATCACACCCTTTCAGAATTTTTTGGTCCCAACGCTATCAACTTTTTTGAGTTCAAAAATGTGTCACATTGTAATTTACAATTTATAAAAGTTTTTCAAAAAGAAGAAAATGTTAATAACTAAAACAACTAACTAAACCAGCCAATCACCAATCCCACCTATCACCTAAAAATAAAAAATGCTTAATTTATTTTTGTCTAAGGTGCTGCATGCACCATATTTACGAAGATTGCATGCGCATCCTCAATATCCTGAGGAAGGGAAATCTACAGGTTGAGGTCCAAGGCTCTCTCCAGATCCTTCCTAAAAAGGGCCCAAGTCAGTGCAAGGTGAAAATAACCGGCTATTTGTCGCACAATAGCATATTTGAAGTGCGATATGGGCATGTCCAAACTGACGTGACGTTACGTTCGTACGAAAAGATCTTTTTGAAAAATATGAATATCTTGGATTTTTAAAAAGATTGTTCCATATTTGGGTAGCAATTAAGTAGCACTATAATCAGCAAAATCAATGACATCAATCGATCATAAGGAATTAAAGATATAAGCAATCATATATGCTTGCGTTACGTTACATAAAACGGAAGTGGGTTTTGACTTGTTTTAGAAAAATGCAAAATTTTGCGAATTGGGCAAAGCTTTTTGTATACAAATTTTTTAGTATGATTTGAAATGTTACAAGTTTATATTATAGGTTATCTTATTCCAAAATGTTTGCGCCTCTATTTTTTAGTTGCAAAAGTATCTCACGTTACGTTACTTAAATTTCCTCATTATATTTATGTTGTTTTTGTTATAATATAAAGCAGAAGCTTACAGTTAATTGCAATCATATAGTTTCTTAAGATGTCTTCTGCATTATTTTTTAACTCTTTGTACCCTTAGAAATAGTTTAGAGACCAAAAATCAATGCAATCTAAAGGCATTTTTATGAAAAATGGCGCTTGGGCGACTTTGCATTCGAAAATCTCGAAATGGGTTATGAATATATTTCAAGTTGGCTCATATTAGTTCATTTTGATTATTTCCCCAGGAAAAAAATGATAAAAAATAGTGTTTTTAAGTACTTTTCATTTTTTGGTCTCGGTGGACTTTTCTGTGGAAATGCCCATAGGTCTGCACTTGTATTTAATGTCAAATGCTCGAAGACTTTTGATAGAAACGGAAGAATCGATATGGGTCTGAATTGCCCATGGGTTTTTGGAATTGGGATGATTTTGCCTCGCTTCCACATTTCAGGAAAAGATGAAGTCATAATTATAGTATTAAGAATGTGCGTTAGGTGATCTAATAAGAATGGAAGAAGTAGTCTAACAAAATTTGGACTAATATTGTCAAAACCGGCTGCATTGGACTTCACCCTAAGAATACTCAAAAAGATTTATCAAAAGTAAATCTTTCAATTGCTAGGTGGGTAAATGTACTCCATTTGCTTACTCTTTATCCAACCTGACTTGTTTTTCTTTCTTCTTGATATTGCAATATGGATTGGATTTTTAAAAATTCACTTTAATTATTAATTCAACGAATCTGTACTATAAAACAGTTTTTTCTGGTCATTATATAGGGAAATTTATTAAATATCGTAAGAAATTGACTTAAGCCTTACACTCAGAGAAAAATAGAGAATTTCGCTCTTGAATCAAGAGCATTCGTTCTCAAAAGTACGGTGAGAGTGAAAATTCTTGATCCAAGAGCGAAATTCTTGATTCAAGAGTGAATTTTTGATCCCGACATTCCTGATTCAAGAGTTTCAGCTCTTGATCCAAGTATGAATAATTATTGATTCAAGAGTTTCAGTACTTGATCCAAGAACGAATAATTCTCAAAATAAAAAAATTAAAAATAATATTTGGGGTGGGGGGTGGGAGAGACACGACCGACCCGACCTGACCGACGTGGTCCGCGTCTCGTCCCCCTCCTCCGGTCCCACGCACCATTATCAAATCAACCACACCAACACCCCAACCACCACCACCCACCAAACTTTGTTTTAAACAGTGATTGATTTTGAGATAACCACAGAGATTTTTTTTTTTTTTACTCTTCTGGGACTTGAACACGGTACCTCGAAAGACTGAAACACACACAGGCGACGGGCAGCTTAACGAGGTCAGCTAACTTCCTTAAGCCAGAAGACGCGACGAAATCACACTTATAAATAAACGCTTTCGTACGCATCGCACAACAACAAACTGCGCATGCGCTCTCAGTCTCTGCGCTCTCATTCTCTCAACCAAGGCGTATTTAATAAGGTGGCAGAAGCGTCGACGTCGCCCTCTTTGCTGTTGCCTTACGGTTTCGAAAAATTCATATGTGTGTGTGTATACATGTGTATGCGACAACAAATTTCTTTGAGTTTATTACTCTCTTGCTCTCGCTCTCTTTCTCTCATTTTTCGTAAGGCAACGCGACGTCGACGCTGCTGCCACCTTATTAAATACGCCTTGCTCTCAACGACCAACTGCGCATGCGCCCTCACTCTCTGCGAGAGCGACTCCAACGCTACTCTCTCAAAGTTAAGTTGCCCTCACCCCCCTTGCCTATAAAAAACCAAATTGAGAACGTTTAGAACGAATTTATCTCGATTCCAAGAGCGAAATTCTTGAAAATTCAAGAGCGACTAATTTTTTTTTCAAGAGCGTTCGTACTCAAATTATTCGTTCTAGTTTTTTCTTAGTGTACACCTTTTTTGTAGACAGGGGGTCCGGTTCGAGTTTAGGTTCGGAAATGGTCCGGTTGGAGGGATCCAAAAAAAACACAAACCGAACTGATTCTTTGGGGTTCGGTTCCGGATTGGTTTGCAGCCTTGGTTTTAAAGCCGTTTTGTAACATGAATTCATCACAATTCAGAGTTATTCAAGCCACAGTTAAAATGTTGCAAAATGTTGTTTACCCCAGTCAAAATTTAGACCTGTGATGGCCACTCCTGGTCCGCAGGGGCCGAACACTTTTCGCTATTCACATCGACACGAGCCGAACGCATGCCGAGTCTTGTGCCAAGAGCACACACAGCTTTTCAGTCGCTGGCCAGCGGTCGAGGCTGTCGAGGCATACACTGATTTTCAACTTTGCAAAACTTTTGCAATTTAGAGACCAAATCTGGGCTAAAAACCAATTTTAAATTGCAAAGTTTTAGAGAAAGGGAATATGTTAGCACGGCTGTAAGTCCCGCTTGCAAATCGTGACTTAACAGTGACTTAACATTGATTTAACCTTGACTTGACAGTGACTGAACAGTGACTATACAGTGGCTGAACAGTGACTGAACAGTGGCTGAACAGTAACTTCAAAGTGACTTAACAGTGACTTAATTGTGCCTTGAGAGTCACTTGACAGTGACTTAACAGCGATTTAGCAGTGACTTAAAAGTGGCTTTGCAGTGACTTAACAGTGTCTTTGCAGTGACTTAACAGTTAAATTTACAATCAGACCTATCGTCTTAAAGGGCTTTGCTCGTACCGGGCGTCCCATAGGACACCCCCTTTTTTTGTTGAGAGCCGTAAACCGCTTACCGTTATCTTTTGAACCGCTATACCGCAATAAAACTCCCGGGTAACGAATGGGAACCGAAAAAACGAAATTGAACCTTTAACCGAAACATTCATTTCGGTAAGTACATGAACCTAAATTAATTTCGGGACTAGTCCCTGGTTCTTATAGATAAGAAGAAGAATAGCACTTAGAGTAGGGTCGAAAATAACGCCGAATAACGCGGAATTGATATGGGATTGAACTTATAATCTAAAATTGGGACCTTGACGCGTTTGAGTTAAATACTTCGGGTCGAAATGGAAAGGAAAACTTGGTTTTCGGTCCCGGAAAATAATGCGAGTACCGTACAGATTTTATTAGCTTATATAAATACATACGAGTTTATGGGGTAATTTCCCGTTTTTGTGTTTTTTTTTTACTGGGGCCGCTTATCAAGCGTTTAATTACATTCACCGAAATACCCAAAACGACCAACTCTGCACCTCATCACTCCACCAGCAATTCAACCAACTCGAGCTGAAATTCGCACAAAATTCCAGGGCCGGTCATAAATGTGTTTATTGTTTCTATATTTGTAATCATAAACAACAAGATTGTGCCGCTGTATTCTACTCTGGAATCGTTTTGATGTTCTAGGTGTGAATATACCCATACGGACGACAAGATTGACGCCTTGGCTTCTGACCCAGCACCAGCCCCAGGCTAGACTTATCAATCATTGTCAGTGGCCATCGGATGGGGCTTATCACCCGGTTGGTAGCGGTTTAATGCCCTCATCCTTCCGGACTTTACATAACTCGCACTAATGATCGAGATCGGGTTGCATTCATTTCACATTGTCCCCGGTAATTGCATTACAATAACAAAATAGTTGCGAAATGACGAGCCCTAAAGCACACCGTTTCGCTGAATGAATGAGTCGACAACAACAAAATGAAAATATATAATAAACAAAAAAAAACACATTAAGACGTAGATAGTTTACAAATACTTGGACATATTACTACGGGTATAGGTAGGTGGGCTTGAGTGCAAGTCAAAGTACGATACCAAGTGGAAATAAATGGTCGACTCGACGGAGGGGATCACCTAGAAAGCAGGGGCTGTAAATTTGAAATTGTCACTTAGGAGAGATAGCAAAATAGTATAAAACTCCCACCCATAGGAGTAGACTTTACTAAGCTTTTCTGTTTGAAGTTAAGCATCTAATTGTATCTTTATTTATAAACGACTCGATGAAGCAGAGATTTGACTCTTCAAACATTATTGTTATACAGCAGAATTTCTAACCTAACGAACGCTCTTAAAACTAAGTAGAATCGTTCTTGAATTATAACATATTATATCCATGTATAAAAGAGTTTGTCCTGATTCAATGATAGACAATCTACGTACAAACTGAACGATAAGACCTAGAAAAAAAATTTGTATGGCGAAACAATTATTTTTCATCCAGTTGAATTAAAAACTTGATTTGTTAGTACGCCAAATATTATAATTATACTCCGGTTGTCCCGATTTCGGAAAATTCACCCACAAAGAAAATCGACGAAAAATGCTGCATTTAAAAAATTATTTTTCATCCATTTGACTTGCAATTTGGTTTGTACGAAAAATCCTCCCCTAGGTTCGGAAAATTCCCAAAAATTTTGTATGAAAAAAAACTATTTTTTATTCAATTTACTTGAAACTCGGTTGGTAAAAATTGTAACCGAAATAATTTCCCCACTAGGAAGACGGCCGGAAAATTCTGCTTTAAATAGAACGAGATTCATGGGACGCCCGGTACGAGCGAAGCCCTTTACGACGACGACTGTTAAGTCACTGTGAAGTCATTGTTAAGTCTCTGTTAAGTCACTGCAAAGTCACTGCAAAGACACTCCTAAGTCACTGCTAAATCACTGTTAAGTCACTGTCAAGTCACTCTCAAGGCACAATTAAGTGTATCCCTATCCTATTACCCACTCTAACAGCATCCATCCACCTGTTTTGCATTTAGAGTGTCTGCTTTCGGGTATTCGTTCGATTAAAATATCATATACAGCCGTGCTCCCATTTTCGCTTTCGCAAAACTTTTGCGATTTCAAACCGGTTTTTGGACCAAATTGGGACTCAAAATCGAACAATTTTTGTGAAATCGAAAATATGAGCATGGCTGATACTCCTGGACCTGACAATGTACCAAGCTGTGTGCTTCAAAATTGTGCAATTTCTTTATGCTTCCCGCTTTTAAGGCTGTTTAACTTATCTCTTCCCAACGATTGGAAGGAATCTTTTGTCATTCCTATTTATAAAAAAAAGGATCTAAATCGTCAGTAACAAATTACAGGTGTATCTCAAAACTCTCTCACATAAACTTTTTGAAATGCTTATAACATCTTAAATACAGTACTTCTGTCGCTCAATTATTTCGCAATCTCAGCACGGCTTTATGAAAAAGCGTTCTGTTTCTACAAACCTGCTTCAGTTTACTTCTATTGTGAATAGGGGTTTTATTAATAAACTACAGACAGATGTTATTTATACTGACTTTAGCAAGGATTTTGACTCTGTCAATCATGATCTTCTCCTTCACAAATTATATCTGCTTGATTTTCCTCTGAACCTTCTTAACTGTTTAAAGGCTTAATTGACAGACCGTTCCCAGCGTGTCCGTTTCAATTCGTTGCTTTTTGAATCCATCAGCGTACTCTCTGGGGTACCTCAGGGTCAGTCATCTGTTCATTAACGACATCCCTCACGTACTGCTTCATGCGCATGCTTTGATGTATGCTGATGACCTAAAACTCTGCTTGTCCTATAAGGACCCGATGTCTGCTCTCTTTCTTCAATTGGACATAAATTCTCTGCATACATGGTGTTCGATTAATACCCCTCCCACTAAACGCTGAAAAGTGTAAATGTATGACTTTTTATCGAACACTGCCGTATCTATACGATTTTTCGATTGATGACAATCGTCTGGAACGCATTTACGAGGTTGGTGATTTGGGCGTTCGCTTTGCCCCCAAGTTAAGCTTTAATAGTCATATTTCTGTCATCTCTAATAAAGCTATGGGTGTTCCTGGGTTTATCAATTCTCACTAAACATTTATACGTCTCACTAGTTCGACCAATACTTGAACATGGATCGTGGGTTTGGTCACCGCATTACCAAAAATATCAGGGCCAACTTGAATCGGTTCAAAAACAGTTTTTAATTTTTGCCCTCCGGGGCCTCAACTGGGATCTCACCATACGTCTTCCATCTTAAGAGCATCGACTACTCTTAATCGATCTTCCATCTCTTAAGAACCGCCGGACGTGACAATAATTTACAGTCATTTTTTAAGTAACCCCTGCAATATTGACAGAACTTTGTCAAACTTAAATAAATAAAAATAAAAAGGCACTGTTAAGTCACTTTGAAGTCATTGTGAAGTTACTATTCAGTCACTGTGAAGTCACTGGTGAGTCACTGCAAAGACACTGCTAAGTCACCTCTAAGTCACTGTTAAGTCATTGTGAAGTCACTGAAGACACTTCTAAGTCACTGGCAAGTCACTGTTAAGTAACTTCAAAGTCACTGTTTAGTCATTGTAAAGTCACTGTTAACCTCTCTTCCCACCCTCGCACCCTCCCACTTCATTCACCCACAAACACACAACCCACCTGCTGCTACGGCATATAGTAAAAGCGGTTGTCTTTGCAAATACAAAATGCAAAGACCAAATTTTTCTAATGTTAATCCCCCAGTCGAACGTCCGTAAAAGAGCTTCCCTCTAAAAAGAACTGTTTCTCCTCCGATTGACTTGAAAATCGGTTTATTAGGATAGTTACAATGTCATTTTCCGATGTTGGAAAAATTTTCAAGGTGGAGAAATTGCCTGAAAATTTGTATGAAGGAAACTATTTTTCATGCTGGAAATTCGATTTTCCAATGTGGGAAAATCCAGCCCGAACCGTGGAGAATGCCTTGCGGTGGTGTGTTTAAGGCCAATTTTTAGACCTATCTGTATGAAATTCGGTTTGTAAGTTCAATCAGCCAAAATAAATGGGAAAACAAGTCTCAAATTTTGGAAAAGCCATCCACAAGGTGGGTGCAGGGGTGAGTACAAGGACAATCGTTATTTTTGCGCTGATCTGAATACCTCTGGGTCAAATAAATAGGAAGACAACCACCCAATTTGGGAGAACCCACACTCAAGTTCGGAAAATGGGGGCGGGGGTGGATTTTTTTTCCGTGAATATGTTTGTAATAGAGAATTGAGTTTTAAACTATTCCCCAATTTAGGAAAACCCACTACGTGGGGTACTATTTATATTTTGGGGACTGGTCACACTAATGTCAATAGCTAAAATCTGGTAGTAAAGCGCTATTTGTGTTGTTTACAGTGAGTTGAGAAAATCAATTTTTCCATACCATTGTTGAGCGATTGTCAAATTATGCGGAATCCAATGCGAAACAAGAAAGAAAGTCGGTCAAGCCCGACTATAACATACTCTGTAGCCTTACACTCGCATTTGCTCAGGAGTCAAACGGCCAGTTAACACCCCGCGCACAACGCGGTGCGCTCTCTAAGTTTCTCTCTCTCTCTCTCTTTCTCTCTCGCACTAAGATTGCCTGTGTTGAACGGTTAGGGTATGTTGCTGTGGTTGTTGGTGGGGGGGTGGGTGGTGTTAACTGGCCGTTTTTTGCCCATAACTTGAGTATTGTTCATCCGATCTTTATCATTCCTTCAGCAAATCGATAAATAATTTTGTTTACAAGGTATCTCTAGAAGGAACGAACGATCTATCTCCAAAACTGTAGGAGATATGAAGTTTTTTCCAAATTGCGGGGGCGGGAGTGGGCGTGGCAAAAATTGAAAATAAACTTGATCTGCCTGCAAGTATAAGAAATATATGTCCCATACATGTTAAACCTCTATCTCTTGCCATCTCTGAGATCTCTTCGTTCATACGGACGGACGGACGGACGGACATGGCTATATCGACTCGGCTGTTGATGCTGATCAAGAATATATATACTTTATAGGGTCGGAAACGATTCCTTCTCCCTGTTACATACTTTTGCACAAACTTAATATACTCTATGTACCTTCGGTACAGAGTATAAAAAACCTTTTTTACCGGCAAGGTGTTACTAATGTTTAGGGATGCCTGCAATCTCACGGTATGTCACATGACGATCTTACATTATCACTTTACGCACAATAACGGATTTTGAAAGACCTTTACGAAATTAGACGCTGAGCAAACTACGAAAACGATTGAGTTCACTATACCAGCGATATACAGTGGTTTTTTATGGTGCTTTATTGCCATACAAAGAACTGAGTTCATCGGAACACTCTTGTTGAGATAATCGACGTCGAAAGTTGTGACAAATAATCCAACGAAACCCAGTCGTACCTGACTTCTTTTTCACCGAAGAAGTAGTTCCCAAAATTGAAAAGTTGCATTTGCCTTATTAAGACGTGAAACCTTCAAAAAATGCTTCTTTGGGATGGTATTTTAGCATGGGTGTTTGTTGTTGCTTTTAACTTCGTGTATCAATCGGGTTTCCATTCCCATTTCTCTTTCTCAAAGAACGGTTACAGAAGAACTTCAGTCGGAATGTGACTTTCGCTGCGTTAAGAATGTGTGAAAACAATAATGCATTAGTTATTAACTTCAATACTTACTTACTTCGCTTATTTGAATTTTTTGCACTTCAGAATGCTTTACAGCATTAACTTCTCATTGCAAACGAGAATCAAGTAGACGCGCAAACTATTTTTGTCTGACTTATTTTTCTTCCTCCTGTTGTGCAGCGACCGATTGTCCCTTCTATTTTTAAATGTCACATGTTTTTGTTTCCATAAACGTATGCCAAAACCACTGCATAGCGAAGGGACGGTTTCACGTTATGGTGACTTCAAGCCTTTCAAACACATGAAAAAGAACGTGATTGAAAAAATAAGAGTGGGTGTCATGGGACGCCTGGTACGAGCGAAGCTCTTTACGATTATAAATTTAAGTACTGGCAAAAAGACACTTTTTGGATTCGTTTGGATAAGCTTTAAAATAGCAAAAACAGGAACTAATTTTTAATAAATTTTGGACTATGATTTCTGAAATATTAGAAATACATTTTTGACTGTATAAATAAATAAATGGTAAAAACGACATTAGTTGTTTGAACATCTTTTGTTGTAGACTGGTAAGGATTGTGGTTCATTGTCTAACAAAATTTTTTAAAGGAAAATCATTCTCTTTAAGGACTCAAGCAGATTTGTAATTAAGTTTAAAAACTGAAATGACAGTTTGCGTTTCTGGTAGGTTGATTTCATAAACTAGAGGCTTGAAATCCCAATTCTGCAGATTCGATATTTAAGTCAGGAACGGATTAAGGAAATGAATTAAACATTATAATTTATCGCACTGAATTTGCAACTTGACCTCATGGCAGCCACTCTTCCCGCCCCCACTTACCGCCCACCAGATCTCCACCAGATTCCCACCGGATTCCCACCAGATTCCCACCCGATCCCGACCAGATCTCCACCAGTCCCCCACCAGATCCCCACCCTCACACCATCCCAATGGTAAAAGCAGCTGATTTTGCAAATACAAAATGCAAAGACAAAGACATACCCAAAAGAATCTGTCTCCAGTCGGACTTCCGTATAAGAGCTTTGCTCTAAAAATCAGCGTTCGAAAATCGTTAGAGGTTCTCTTTGCGTTCTTTCTTGTTGTTTACGCCTGCCAAAAGCGCTACCCAGAGAAGGAACGGTTTCATGTTATAGGTAACTTTAGCCTTCCAAGCACATGAGAAAACATTGTAGATACAATTTCAAACAGAGTTTTACACTTTTACTCATACTTAAAACATATGTAGTGAATTTTTCCCGTGTAAAAATCAGTATGAAAAATGGCATTACTTTGGGAACGACGTTCTGTAAAGTCTGACTGGGATACCCTTCGTAGCAGAGTCCGAAAATGGAGGGCGGAATATACTGAAATTCTGTTTTGGGAGCCTTATGGGCGAAATTAAACAAAATATATTAAATTATCATTTTCCTTTATTCGGGCTATACAGATGGCATATACTAATTGAAGATATTCGATTTTGATATCAAACCAAATTCTTTATTCTTCGTTCTCCGTTTGGATTTTATGGGCGAGGTAAGACACGATAAGTAAATGGCGAGAAACAAGAATTCTATATTCTTACTGTACATCTGACATCGCATATTCTTGTTCCATGTAAGAAATTCTTTCTATTTTTTCTTTGAGTATAGAAATATAACTTTTTTCTACAAAACTAGCTAGGTATTTGGCGAGGATTGATATGAACCAGACTAAAGCTTAAGTAAACTCGTACACTTCAAGCTATACCACAAAACGTGAAAATTTACAGAAAGACTTGACTATCAATTAAGTTTATCTACAATATATGGGGCGTTCCAAGCATAAAGGGATATTTTCTGAGTTGAGAGCTTTTTAAACCTGAACATTTGAAAAAACTCAAAACTCTATCTTAAACCGTTCTCGAGCTATTTAAAAACGAGAAGGCCAAGCTAACTTCGTCTGTGCCGAAGTTTTTATACCCTTGCAATGCTGTTTTTCAAATGTCAGAGTTTAACGCTTACCTAAAAATCAAAAATTTTTCTAACTAAAGCCCATTTTCCGACAGATAAACATCTGATTTCGACCAAATTTCGCGAATCTTTTTGAAAACATATCAAAATAAAAAAATCGCCGAGTTTAAGAACGATAAAATTTAAAACAAAAAAGTTATTCTCACTAAGACTCATTTTCCGACCGATCGGTCCTATGGCAGCCTTTAGATATAGTCATCCGATTTCGAACAAATTTGCGAATATATTTGAAAGCATACAGAATTAGTAATCAGTGAGTTTAAAGACGCTAACATTCTTACTAAGAACTATTTTCGACCGATCGGTCCTATGGCAACCATAAGATATAGTCACCCGATGTCGATCAACTTTCTCAAATTAGTTTGAAAGCATTTATTATTAAGAAAGTTACCGACCTTAAGAACGCTAACATTGAAAACAAAAAAGTTTTTCTAACTAAGACCAATTTTTTTGCCGATGGTTCCTATGGCAGCTATAAGATATAGTCATCCGATCTTGACCAAAATTTGCAAATCTGTCTGAAAGCCTATAATATTAACAATGGCTGTGTTTAAGAACGCTAAAATTGAAAACAAAAAAGGTTTTGTCACTAAGACCCATTTTCCGACCGATGGTTCCTATTACAGCTATAATATATAGTCATCCGATCCGGTCGGGCAAAATTATAATACCCTTTGCAAGGGTATAAAAGCGTATAACTTTCGCAAAAGAGCTCCAAAAAAGCTCAATTGGCTCCCTTTGGGCCAATTATCATCCAATTCGGAGACATCAAATCAGAAAATATATTTTTTTTGCTTGGAATGCCCATAGATAGATATCTAAATTTATACTTGATTAGCCCCTAAAATGGGTGCATTCAGCAGTACAGTTTGTTCATTGATCAATCGTATTTTCATGGGTAATTTTTATACTCTGTACCAAAGGTACACAGAGTAAATTAAGTTTGTGCAAGGGTATGTAACAGCCAGAAGAAATCATCTCCGACCCTATAAAGTATATATATTCTTGATCAGCATCAACAGCCGAGTCGATATAGCCATGTCCGTCTGTCCGTATGAACGAAGAGATCTTAGTGATGGTATGAGATAGAGGTTTGACATGTATGGGACAAAAACTCATTATACTTGAGGGGAGATCAAGTATATTTTCAATTTTTGCCACGCCCCCTACCGCCACCGCAATTTGGAAAAAACGTCATATCTCACACAGTTTTGACAATAGATTGTTCGTACAATCTAGAGAAATCTATAATCAAAATTATTTATCGATTTGCTGAAGGAATGATAAAGATCGGATAAACGATACACAAGTTATGAGCAAAAAAAGTTAACCGGCAACCCCCCCCCACCCCCCCCCCCCCTTTTTGCCAACCACCGCTGTATTCAAACAAACACAATCTTTGGGAGATAGAGAGAAACTTAGAATTGAGCGTATAACGCATAGAACGCGTAAAACAGCGTACAACGTTTATACAACGTATAAAAAGCGAGCAAATGCGATCTTATAGTCGGGCTTGACCGACTTTCTCACATGTTATGTCATGATTTTCCAGTAACCTTATTCCAAAATGCCATTGTTTATTTGATCCAAAAGTAGGGAAAATAATATAAGTGGTTTTTTAGGTAAGTCCGATCCACATTTTCACAAAAATTATATAATTCTTGAACAATACCAAACTAAAAGAAACATCGAGTTCATCAAAACAAATGCGCAATTACCTTACTTTTGTTCACGAATGTGCATAATTTCGATCGTTTTTGAACGGATTTTGTTCCAAGTACCTCTATAAAAAACTGTAGCAGTACCGGTTCCTGTGTTTCGGTCTGGTTTCCGTGTTTTTCCGGTTCCAAATATTACAAAAAAAAACCCCAAAAAATACCAATGCAGGACTGTTTCCAACTGACTGTAAAGTAAGCTAGGTTGCAAACCCCTAAAATTCTTCAAAAGGTACAGTCTGGAGGTACGAAAACATAAAAAAAAAACCTAAAGATTGGCTCACAGAATTGTTTTTAGGATCATCGAACCCAAGGTCATCCGGATAACGGACGGTACTTTGAAAAATTGTGTCTAAACGTCTTTT